>CM035131.1:22347687-22812687 GCA_020205605.1 Panax ginseng | reverse complement strand
ACTGCTAATAGTTTAATTGGTTACCTGTAATTATATATTTAGTTACTGATTATATGTTGTGATGTTTACTGTTAACAAAGTAGTTAGTTACCTTTATATACTTATTTGGTTACTGTTTAGTTATGTTTGTGTTAATAATAACAATGTATTTTGTTACCTGAATATACGTATTTGGTTACTAAATAAATGGCCATCGTGTTGCTAATAACAATTTTGTTGGTTATCCGGTTATACAAATTTTGTCTACTTTTCTTAATTGTTTTGGTTACTGATTTACATACATTTGGTTACCTGCATATATGTAGTTGGTTACTAATTATGTTTCATGATTAATTTTTTACTATTTTTTTTACTTTATTTGTTCAATGTTTGTCAGATATTATACTAAATGTACTTAATGTTTTTCAGTTGAGGATAAAAAGTCTGATTCCCACGTCCGAGGAGAAGGATCGGCTTGATTTGGGTGGTCTTCATTTTTTAAATGGGAAGGAGGCTGAGAAGAAGGTTTCAAAAAAAGTTAAAGGTGACAACATTGGGTTTGATATGTCTGAAGTTAAATTGCAATTGATGCACGATTTAGGCCGTTAGAGAAGAAAGTGTCTGAAATTAAGAAAGACATTGCACAATTGTGGGCTGATATTAAGGATGATATGCATGTTTTTCATGTTTAGCTATGTATGGACTTTAGGTACATTATTAGAGATGAGTTACGCGGGCTCAAAGGTGTTGGGGACAAACAAGTTGATGGTGATTTTGATGATGATTCTGATTTTGATGATGGCGGTGATGATGATGATGATGACGATGATGATGTAGCTGATGAGGCTGATCATGGTGTTGATGATGATGATGATGATGTAGGTAAAATAATGATGATGATGAGGTTTGTGATGATGGGTTGAAATGCGAGGAGAAAAATGATGAGTTTGATAATGAAGTCGTTAAAGATTGTGAAGATGTTGTTAAAGAGTGTGAAGACTCCCATGTTGATGAGGATGTTGATGATGGTTCAAAAATAATTAAGAATAATGATGGTGATGATGTGTTGAATTTTGTTGAGAAGAAGGATGGGAATGAATTTGAGATTGGTAATGAAGTTGAACGTGATGTTGTTGTTGAAGAACAACATGAAATAAAAATTGATGATGATGCAGAAAATGTCAAGGTTAGACATATTTATTTGTTTTGTTGTGTTATATGTCTTTTTTTAATGTTTAATTGATTGTTTTTTATTTTTCACAGATTGGCAAGAATAATGACATGCCATCGTTTGACATATTAAGCCAATGCACTGGTAAAGAGATTGTTGTATATGTTGCTAGTGATGAGGTTAGTGTTATAATGACATGCCATAATGTTTTTTATATGTTTTTGGTTTTTTGGTTCTGTTATATTGTGATATGGTTACTATTATATATATTATATTTTCTATTATAATATTGGTTGGTTACTATTATATTGTGTGTGGGTTACTACTATATTATAATATGATTAGTATTATAATATAGGTTGGTTACTATTACATTGTGTGTTGGTTACTACTATATTATAATATGATCAGTAACAAGTATAATGTTTTATAGTAACCAAGACTGCATTAGGCAGTAACTAATAAAGCATTAGACAAAGATAATATTACACAAGAAATCAATACATCATTATACAAGAATTAGCGAATAAGAAAAGGTAACCAATGTATATTATGAGTAACCATCAGTATTAACAATTCAGGAGAACTCATTTGAAAACTATAAAGAAATCAAATAAACATTATTTAGAAACAAATATATAATAAACAATAATATCTATTTATATTATATTTAGTATTATTATATTGGGTTACTTATTATATGTGTGTTGGTTACCACTATATAACAATGTTTGTTATCGCTTTATTTTGTTTTTATTTAGTAGTCAAGAATTCTTTGCTTTTTTTATATATTTGTTTTCTATTATAATATTGGTTGCATTTATATATATTATGTTTACTATATTATAATATGATTAGTATTATAATCTAGGTTGGTTACTATTACATTGTGTGTTGGTTACTACTATATTATAATATGATCAGTAACAAGTATAATGTTTTATAGTAACCAAGACCGTGACAGTACAAGAATTAATAGAGCATTAGATAGTATAATGTTACACAAAGAATCAAGACATCATTATACAGTAACTAGAAGTTGCAGGAAGGTAACCAATGTATATTATGATTAACCATTAGTTTTAAAAATTCAGTAGAACTCATTTGAAAACTATAAAGTAATCAAATAAATATTATTCAATGAAACAAATATATAATAAATAAGAACTAATTTATATCTATTTAGTATTATGGATTATTTACTATTATTATATGGGTTGGTTACTATTACAACGTGTGTTACCACTATATAACCGTTTTGGTTACTTGCTTTATTTTGTTTTTGATTCTATTATGATATGTTCACACTTTAATATGTCCATTATTGTTCAATTTATATCTATTTACAACCGCTTTTTATTGCATATATTAGTTAAATGCACGTGTTTATGTGAAAATCTAATTGTATTTGTTATATTTTCCATCAATTGTAAAAGGGAAAAAATTTGAGGTGTGAAAGCGCCTGCATTTGATGAGATGGTTCTAACTTACAAGACATCGCTTGAGTGTGATGAATTGGAGAAAAGCGTCGATAAAGCTAGTGGTAGACTTCGGTCTGTGAACATGCAAAGAAAGTTGCCGCTCATGCGGCCTCCATATATACCTACGTTTGGATCGGCTGGTTTATCGTCTAATGCTTCGGGTGCTAGTCAAAGAGTTGCTGTTTTTTCTGCATTCCCCAAAGTTTGCATGGATATGCCATCAAAATTAGAAGAGGCATTGTTTGAACAATGGTTTAAAATAGGACTTAACAACAGGAAAAGGTTTGTTTTTTACTGTTAAAAATGTTATAGTTTTTTATAAAACAAATAAATTTTTTTTTGGGTATTGTGTATACTAATACTATGATTGTTAATGTCAGCGTGTATACTAATATACTTTTATATTGAAGGACGGACAAATTCTCTGGGAAGAATGACATAATCGAACCTACTTTTGTATTTGGGGCTATCCCAATTTCATCAAAAATGTGGTTTTATAAATTAAAGACTCCTGGGAAATGGTTAGACGACGATGTGAGTTCTTTTTTTTAAAATTATGTTTTTATAGTTATGGTTACATTATTTAGTTGGTTAAGTAACTAGCGTTAACAGTGTTGGTTACATTTAATACATAATGTTATTTTTCAGCAACTATTAATATTTTATGTTTTTTTTTGGTTCAGCACATCAATGTTGCATTATATTATTTCCTTAAATTGGCAAGACATTTTGATAGTATGCATATAAGGGAAACGACTACGGATTGTTGGTTCCATGCCAAGATGACCTCTCTTTTTGAGGAGTATACAAGTAAAAATGCAGATAAGAGTGTTTTGTCTGGGGAGGATGATGTTGCTGAATACATTCATGGGCTGTTTATGGATGTCAACACACCATGGATAAATGTTGACTATGTGTTGTTCCCCATCCATATGTCATCACCGGACCATTGGTTTTTGTTAACATTTGATGTGCATCGTAGACGTCTAACTGTTTACAATTCTCTGCAGCCAAAAAGGAAATCCATGCAAACAAAAATCATGGATGTTTGTGAACCTTATATCTTTATTCTTCCCACTTTACTGCGCAAGACTGGTTTTTGGAGGGATAGGTGTGACATTGACTTTAGCAGTGAACCGTATTGCAATAAGGAGGAAGATGATATAATTGAGTTGGAATTTGCAGTCGGTTCCTGAACAAGTCGAGGGGTAAGGGTTACATTGTTTTCAATTTTTGAATTATTACATATAGGTTGGGTTACCATGTATTTGCCTAGTATTCATGGTTTAATAAACTGGTTTTAGTGTACATGTTGTTTATGATTAGGTTACCATCATATAACTATTTTGGTTACTACCATATAATTGTTTGGTTACTATGATGTAACTATTTGATTACTTATTTAGTATAGTTTTTTGTTCACTCAATTTTGTTACAATATGACTTTCATTATAGGTTGCTGGATATACATGTTGGTTATGCTTTGATTATTATTAAAATAAGTATATGGTTATTGTTATATACCTATTTGGTTACTTATTTGTTATATTTTGTTTACTGTTATAACAAATAAGTATCCAAATAGGTTGGGTTACCATGTATTTGCCTATTATTCATGATTTAATAAACTGGTTTTAATGTACATGTTGTTTATGATTTGGTTAACATTATATAACTATTTTGGTTACTATCATATAACTGTATTTATTACTATCATGTAACTGTTTGGTTACTTATTTAGTATGTTTTTTTATTACTATTTGCTTATGATTTGGCAAATACTCTTTGTTCCCTCAATATGATATTTTTGTTACTTTTTTATGTTGTTTTGGTTACCATGTATTTTTAAGTAGTATACATTGTCAGTTCTGAATCGGGTTTTGGTCAATATGTTGATCATGTGTTAGTTACCATTAAAACATGGTTTGGTTAATATGATATAATTTTTCGGTTACTTCATCAATATATTTTTTGGTCTACATGTTTTTGTTTTGGTTACCTTTAATTTATGTTTTGGTTAATTTTATATATAACTGTTTTGTTACTGTATAAACTGATATGTACTATATATAGGTTGATTCTAGTATTGATTTTCGTTATCTTTTGTCCATTTGTACAGTGATTGCGGGATGTTCACAATTTGTTTCACTGAGCATGTCATTCATTAGAAGTTTAATGAAATTCCTATTCCATTCCCCACTGTGCAGTATCGGAAGAAGTTATGCACAAACCTATATATGCATGCAGGGAACAAATAATTGGAGGGATATGAGACTGACAGAGAATTTTCATGAAGATTTGTTCCAGATTTTGATTAGTTCAGATCTTGTTGTTTTGTCAGTATGAATTGTGTTTTGTATTATTTTTTTTTGGGATATACACAACAATTTTGTATGGTTTATGAGTTTGTGATGTTTATTGGATCTTATATAGATGGGATTTCATATATTATTATATTAGCAGTATTGGAAGTAATTTTGTGTGTTGGTTGGAATTTGATTCGTTTAGGTTGTGTTTGCTACATTATCTTGAAATGTACAGTTGGTAACCAAATATGTATAAAAGGGTAACCAACTAATGTTTTGATAGTAAACAGAGATTTACAATATTGTATCAGGACATATAACAATTGTTAAATGTATATGTGAGAGTATACATTAGTTGCCTAAAGAAACAATATCACTTTCATTATAGGTTGTTGGATATTCAGATTGTTTGTGTTTCGATTACCATTAAAAAAAATTTTGGTTACTTTTATCTAACTATTTGGTTACTTATTTGTTATATTTTGTTTACTGTTATAACAAATAAGTAACCAAATAGTTTACTGTTATGGTCACCATTATTTTTTATAAGTAAACAAATTGTCATAAAATTTGATAAAATCAGTATATATCAGTTATTTAAGTTTAAATGTTATGTTGGTGTCCAAACATACATATATGTTAACAATATTTGTTTTCGTTTGTAACAAAACAGTTATAAATTTGTATCACAAATTTTATGAAGTGTTAATGTAAATGTACTATATCAGGGTTTGCTGATAGTAAGTTGTGTTTGCTGTATTGTTTGAGATGTACAGTTGGTAACCAAATATGTATTAAAAGGTAACCATCTTTTGTTTTGTTAGTAAACAAAGAGTTACAAGCTTGTTTTTAGGACATATATCAATTGTGAAATGTTCATGTCATAGTATACTTTGGTTGGCTAAACAAACAATATCACTTTCATTAATGGATGCTTGATTCACAGGTTGTTTTATGTTTTGGTTACCATTAAAACATATTATGGTTACTGTTATGTAACTATTTGGTTACTGTTATGTAACTATTTGGTTACTTATAATATTTAAGTTGTTAAACAAATTTTCATAAAAATGTTTTAGAATATTTAACAATTGTACAATGTATATATATGTGTGCTTTATATTGGAAACTAATAATGAAATCAGAAATCAAAATATCAATCAATAACATTTTTGTTTTCTGTACACAATAAAAAATGTATATATATATATGTGTTCTTGTATTTACACTCTTAATGTAATTGCAATATATCAGACCTTTTTTGGTCTTAAAACAGGTGGATTATTGCATATTTTCATATTGTGTCCTTTTTCTTGGCACCTGCTGCATTTGTTTTGAATTTTGACTTCAGACCCGTGTTTGTACCTCCCTATTTTTGGTCGTGTTCGGTGGTTTTACACATATGTTTCTTACTTCCTCTGGTATATCCCAGATTTCTTTGTCATCTAACGGCATGATAGAAGCTGAATATGTGTCAACCAAAGTTGTTTTAGAGTAATATTTTGAGCAAAAATCATAACAACTCAAATTTTGCTTGTTCATAACAGTAGTAGCGTGTGGACAAGGCATCTCATGGTACTGAAATTTACGACATGTGCATGTCTTTTGGTCGATGTCCATAATATATTATTTGGCGACATCGTAAATAGTGAAAATCACTAAGTTTGATGTCTCAACCTATAACACAAATTAAATGTTGTTAGAATAAAGTACAACTGGAATCATTTTCATTGTCTGAAAAAATAATAAATATAGTAAAGTAAACAACTCAATGTTATAATTACGAAACAAAATAACATTATAATTATACGAGTAACCAAACAAGCATCGATTAGTAACTCAGATAATGATACACAAAGAATCAACCTAGCGTTAATCAAGAACCATTATAATTATATGCAGTAAGCAATTAAGTTTTAGTTAGTAACCAATATAATATTACATAGTAACCAAGTTATAATTAGTTAGTAAATAAGTCAAGATTAGTCAAGAAACCATTATAATGTTGCATAGTAAACAAGTCAAAGATTAGTCAAGAACCAATTTAACATTAATTAGTAATATTATGCAAGAACTAAGATAACATTAGTCAAGAATCAAAGATGATGATACACAAAGAACCAACTCAAAGAAAGATTCAATAACCATTATAATGTTATGCAATAAGCAATTAAGTATTAGTTAGTAACCAATATAATATTATATAGTAACCAAGTTACCATTAGTGCAAAACAAGTCGAAGATTAGTCAAGAACCATTATAATGTTGCACAATAAACAAGTCAAAGATAATCAAGAACTAATTTAACATTAATTAGTAATATTATGCAAGAACAAGACAAGATTAGTCGAGAATTAAAGACAATTTAAAATTTGATGCAATAATTTATAATTTGTATTAGTTACCTTAAGTTTTTTTGATTTAATGATATTAGATTGCAACCTTCCTTCAATTTGTTGGAAAGTGTTGTGAATGTTGATAAGTACAACTTGTTTATTTGTGAAATACCATCTTTGAACTGATAACGTAGGCATTCAATCATTGATGCAACCTGAAGATCCTTAATCATCTTGATTGCGTTGTTAATAGATTCTATGGTGTTTGAAGTCATTGTTGAGTATCTCGCCACACGATCCATGGAGCATGGTGCACTTTTTTTCAACTTGACCTCTTCCTCCAAATATGTTCTTATTCGAGATCAATGGCATCAAGTTCACCATGTGTTTGTTGAATTGTTCAATAGTTTAAGCTCTACAAGCCCCATTGTAAGCTTGTTTAAGTTCCTCTCTCTCTTTTTGAATCTATTTTTATATTTTTCAAGACATGGTATGCAAGGAACCATGCATGACGTCCGGAAAATACAAAATTCAAATCCTTATATAATGGCTTCATATACATCTGAGACAATGCATTGGCCTTCCCTAACTCCACAAGCAATTCTCAAATTTATGAAAACCATCTCCAAGATAATTCATTTTCATTGCCAACCAATTGCAAAAAGCAATCGAACAATGTTTCGGTTTGCATCTTGTGTGCTTGCTATCAGTAGTGTTCCCCCGTAAGTTAATTGTATGAACGTTCCATCGATTACAATTATTGGAAAGCAATGGTTCCATGCTTGAATGGATACTCCAATGACAAAGAATAAATACTTGAAATGGTCATTTGTTTCCAACTCAAGGGACGTGACAGAACCTGATATGAAATATGAGCATTATCATTAGAATTCAAGTATTATACAGTATCTAAATCACTAGTAGTTGGTAACAATTCAGTTGGTTAATGGTATCCAAATTTGTTGAGTATAGTAACCAAATCAATTTAGTTGGGTAACCAAATAAGTATGAAAAAACCAATAAAATGTCATTAGAATTCAAGTAGTATACAGTATCCAAATCACTAGTAGTTGGTAACCATTCAGTTGATTAATGGTATCCAAATCTGTTGATTATGGTAACCAAATCAGTTTAGTTGGGTAACCAACTAAGTATTAAAAAACCAATAAAATGTCATTAGAATTACAAGTATTATATAGTATCCAAAACACTAGTATTTGGTAACCACTCAGTTGGCTAATGGTATCCAAATCTGTTGAATAGGGTAACCAAATTAGTTAATTTGGGTAACCAAATCGGTTTAGTTGGGTAACCAACTAATTATGAAAAAACCAATAAAATGTTTTTAATTGTTTCTGGATTTGTTTTTTTTGACAAAGATGTAACCACGATGGGATCATTGAGTAGTAGTCGTGTGGATTTCTTCTAACCTTTTCCAACGCTTTCTCCTTCGATCTCTATGCTTTTTGGTAAGAGATAGACACATTATATTATGTCATCATGTCCTCCACAATATCGGTTGGTGTGTATATTTTTTTTAAATTTGTTAATTTGTGCTTTATGCATTCACTGACCAACACACTATTTGCCTGTCTGTGTTCTCCAAGCATTACGTTGGCTGAACACGTGTGGATGTCATTGAATTCCCTCACCTTGAACGTACTGGTTTTTCAAAAACTTGATGTTCTCATCTTCCAATTGCAATTTTCATCATATACGCACACTAGCACAAAGTCTCTATGACTTGTTCATTGAACTTTGTGTTGTCTGTTTCTCCTGATTGAATCTGACCTCATAGCTTGTGATAGGATTTTTTTGTCTTTGTAGGTTTGATGTAATCGTACTTCACGTTCATTCGGATCTGTTATTACATCATCATATCGTTCTTCTGTGTATGATCTGTCATGTTGTTTGTCTTGTTGTTGTTCAATAATTTCTATTGCAAGGTGATCAACATATTGCATTCCAATTCGGCAATCGTGTGTTGGTAGTGGAACCAGTGCTGAATTCCCTTGTGTTGATCTAATTAGCATTACATTGTGAATTATAGTTTCTTCTACATTTGTCAAGTTATGTAATATTGTTGTGCGTCCCCTTCCGTGTTCAGTTTCTATAATCACTGGGAATTTACCTTGCTCATCAGATTTTCTACTGACTTCAATAAAGAATCTTAAGGTTGCTTCATCTGATATACTGATCGGTGGAATATCGCTTCTAATCTAAAATTTAATTGACAATGTTGTTGCATTTGTGTCTAGCCGTAATGCACTGCATATCATGTTTTGCATCTCTGTGAATGAACAAGTTGATGGAACTAATATGCTGGTAACTTCAAATTTGGTGTATTGGTTACTTATCGGTCCAATGTGTCTGAATTGAAATATAGTACACAACCGAATTATCTCCATTGTCTGTCAACAGAATAAGTATTTTTAAATTAACCAAATCAATTTTAGATAGTAACCAAACTACATGATGTTGGTAACCAGAACATAAAACACATTTGTACATTCATCTTACAATAGAAATTATCAGTATATTGATATTTGTTACCAATTAAAGTATAACAGTTGTATGCAGGTAACCAATGTAGCCACTAAGTAACCAACATATTAAAAAAAACCAAACTCATGACAACTTTATACATTAATCATGACAATAGTATTCAGTAACCAAATCTATTTTAGATTGTAACCAACACATATTTATTTAGTAACCACAATTTAAATACACTCTTCATTGCATTTTTATAGTAAAAAACAACCAGTATAATTTGTTTGTTACCAACTAAAGACAAATTGTTGTAAGAATGTAACCAATGTAGATAACAAGTAACCATTAATATAAAAAACATAAAGTAGAAGTTATAAGAATATGCTTCAAAGAACCAATATTACAAAGAATCAATTAATCTTTGCGAGAATTAAGTTTGCATTAGTCAAGAACCAATTCAAAGATCGGTCAAGAACCAATTAAGTCAAGATTAGTCACTAGATAATTTTACACAAGAACCAAGTCAAGAATATAATTTTACACAAAGAATTAAAGTCAAGATTAATCAAGAACCATTATAGTTTTACACAAAGAAATAAGTCAAAGAATAGTCAATAACCAAGACAAGATTAGACAAGAACCAATATAATGTTAAACAAAGAACCAAATAAAAATTAGTCAAGAATCAAGTCATCATTTTCAATAACCGATCAACATTGTTCAAAGAATACTCATTACATTTATTGTCACATTATTTAATCAGAATAGTAAGGACTACTAATGCTATCATCTGGACCGTCACTCCTTTTCCGACTCGTCCCGGTGTATTCTCATTTCTCAAGAGACGACGTGAAAGGAAGGGGTGAACTCAACTAGCCCAGTAAGAAATATTATGACTAAGATAATGCAGAATAAATTATCATTAGTCTTCAACAATGTTAAACTGATAAAATACAATAGACATCAAGTTTAACTGCAGCGGAACAAGCAATCTATTAGAAGAGTCAAGTAGAGAATAAAATCTACTATTGTGACGCCCCCAAAATAGGTATACATCACCCATTCTGAGTTGTCAATACATGGTACAGAAACAACTACAACTTTATTATTACAATAGTAAAATCGTGAGTTTGAATACAAATATTATCTTCTGATAATATCTATACCCAAATAAATCCTCATCACATTTATTGATACATTATTTTACAAAAATGGTGAGGACTACTAAACAACTCTCTCTATAACCATCATTCCATACCCCGACTAAATACTCGCTACATTCTCGCCTCCCGAGAAGAAAAATGGAACAAAAAAGGAAAAGGGTGAGCTCAACTAGCCCAAGAAGAATATTATGACTAAGATAATATACAACAAATTATCATTAGTCTTCAACAGGAAAAATCTAATAGAATACAATAGACAACAAGTTTTAAATCAATATTCGCAGTTAAATAATAATTCATTAGAAGAGTTAAGTAGAGAATGCAAACTACTATCTTACTATATGAATTTAAAGTTCATCGCCTATCTTTTATCCTTGTAACATCAATCAATATATATCCTGAATCAAATATTCATCTTTGCACTACAGGCCAAAGATATTCATCGATTGGTCATATTAATCTAAACACTGCTCATCTTTGCACTACGACCAAAGATATTCATCGAAATCATTCATCTTTTTACTCACGGGCCAAAAGATATTCAATAATATCATCATTTAAGACCGGGATGATGAAAAATATTTTTAAAGAAACGAATCCAAAGGAAACAAAATGACAAGGATTAAGAATTCATATTTTGTTTTATCCACGCCCAAAAATACCTCAAAAATAATCATAGTGGGGTAAAATTCAAGAATGATCAAAACATGGATACAATCAAAGCTAGTATCCACAATAGATATTTTAGACGAAAGGGAAAATTTTCATTTTTCGATGAATAAAGGCCGTATTCGTGAATAAGTGTCGATACATGGATAAAGTCAGATATCGTGAATAAAGAATCTCACACCAAAAGTTCCAAATTTGATAAAAACTTCGGATCAATATTTGAAAGATAATGATATTGAAGAAATAATATCATTACAAAAAAATAATATCCCTTACCTCGAAAAAGACAAGATTTCAGTTGAAACACCTGATATAAAGCTATGACTTGAACTTGCAATCGTATAGCAATACTCAAAGTATACTCAAAATACTCACAAGAATACGCTTCGATAATATAGAGAGAAAACTTCAATATCTCGTGTGATTTTCAATTCTAACCCAAGCACCTTATTTATAGGAAAATGCTTAGAACACCAAAGTAGAAAATTTAATAAATTAATAATATATATATATTTTTCCAACGCACACTTAATTTGCCCAACATCATCCACCAACCAGCCCACTACACAAGACTAACAAAAAAAACGTTTTTCTAATTTAAAATAATTTAAACTTCCAAAAATCAATTATTTCGGAGCTTCGGAACTTCAATAATTCACAATAAATAGCCCTTTAGTTAGAAAATTCGAATCTTGCGCGTTTTTATAGGAAATTCAATTCTCTACCAGAAGAAAGTTTTTCCAAATTACAAACAGAAATTGACCAAAATCTATAAACGAGCGATTTTATAGGCTATAATCAAATTTCAGTCAAGAAATGGGGTCCACCGACATGTTTAACATGTTTTAAACATTTATTGCAACAAAAATACTCTTTCTCCTCGTATACTCATATATCACACATTCATTGTAAAAATATCACCATTATTATATTATTAAAAATATAATAATATATTTAAATGAATTATTTTATCAGAAAAAGATAAAATTTTAATTTTCAACAATTGTCACATAAAAAAAAATTTCTCCATCTATATCCACATAAAATCAATATTTTTCTCATCATATAAATCAATAATTAATTATTCACAAATAATATTACGAGAAATCACAATCGACAACGGTGGTTCCTGGAAAGAGTGGGCTTTCCAATAAGAATTTCTCCTTACTTGCGCAATTAGGTGACCAAACCTCTCCTTGAGCGAAATTTTCTAGACATTGCCAATAATGTTATCCAATAATATTATTCGGATAATATGAATTATTGCTTCGATAATGAAAAATCTTGTGTAGTGATAATTATTGAAACAACGGTAATATAAAATATCAACACAACAATTATTGAATCAATAAAATAAAATCTTTGAACTGTAATTCTTCAGAACAATTATTGAGTAGTGCCTTCTTTACGTAAGAATCAATAATTGGTGCAATACCATATCTTCTTGTGTTTTTAACCAATTCGAGTATTTTAACAAGATTATTAACAGAATAACTACAACGTTATTTTTTTAAACAACTTATTCTTGTCGTTTTTCCTCCAATCGCTTTTTCCATTATGGGGCCTACATACATTCACATTTGTCAAGTATTTAATATTCCCAAACAAGATTTAATATTCCACGACCAAACGAATATTCCCCGACAATAATGATTATTTTATAACCACTTGCTTATTTTAAAATATTTGTGTATTTTACTCATAACTATCCACATTAATCAAATTAACCCTTACTATTTCAAAATAATAATTAGAGGAAATTAAATTTCATTTATTAATTATTTGGGGTCTTACAACCTCCCCTCCTTATGAAATTTCTTCCTCGAAATTGACGTACGTACTTGGTGTTTCGAAAAGACGAGGATACCTCGCTTTCATTTTCGTTTCCAACTCCCAGGTCATTTCCTCAATAGCATGATTCCTCCACAAAACTTTAACTTGTGGTATGACATTTGTGCGTAGGACATGCTCCTTCCTATCCAAGATCTTGACAGGTACCTCTTCATACGTTAAGTCTTCGGCTATCTCTTCCGGTTCTAACTCTATAACGTGGTTCGGGTCTTTCACATATTTACGAAGCATAGATATATGAAAAACATTATGAACACGAGACATACTTGGAGGTAACGCGAGTCTATAGGCTACATTTCCTACTCGGTCAAGAATTTGAAATGGACCAATAAATCGTGGATTGAGCTTTCCTCTCTTCCCAAATCTTGTAACTCCTTTCCATGGAGCAACTCGCAACAATACATGATCCCCTATACTAAATTCCACGTCCTTTCGATGAAGATCCGCATAACTCTTTTGTCGATCTTGTGCCGCTTTGTATCGTTGTCGAATCATTTGGATCTTTTCGGTGAGTCATACATTTCAACTTTCGAGTCCCAACAATGTTGCTTCACCCACCTCATCCCAACATATTGGAAGCGACACTTTCGTCCATATAATGCTTCAAATGGAGCCACACCTATACTTGCTCGATAAGCTGTTGTTGTAGGAGAATTCCACCAATGGTAAATACTTATCCCAACTGCCCTTGAAATCTAGGATCTGAGTCTTAATAAATCTTCAAGAGTTTGAATAGTCCTCTCTCGATTATCCGTCTGGTTTGAGGATGGTATGCCGAATCAAATCATAAATCCGAACCCATAGCTTTTTTTGCAAGCTAACCCAAAATCTTGAAGTGAATCTTGGGTCACGATCTCAAACTATGGATATCGGCATGCCATGCAATCTCACAATCTCATTTACGTACATTTGAGCAAGACGTTCAAGGGAATAAGTCTCTGTATATCGGCAAGAAATGAAAGGAGACTTGGTTAATCTATAAACAATAACCCAAATAAGCATTGATGCCTTGAGAAACCGTAGGAAGACCCGTGAACGAAAACCATGGTAATGTGTTCCCACTTCCATTTCGAATCTCAAGTGGTTGCAACGGACCCTTAGGTACTAGATGTCTAGCTTTACATGTTGACAAGTTAAACACGTCGAGATAAACTTTGCAATCTCTCTCTCTTCATATTGTTCCACCAAAATGTATATCGAAGATCACGATACATTTTGGTACTTCCAGGATGGATTGGAAATGGTGTATTGTGTGCCTCCATCATGATCTTGTACTTCAATTCAGAGTTGTTAGGAACACAAAGTCTGGAGTGAACTCGAAGTATTCCTTCATCATCGATTCTCGCTTCCGGAATAGCACTTTCTTGTACTTTCTTCTTCATAATCATCAGCTCCGGGTCGGTGGCTTGAGAAACTTTAACTTTCTCAATTAAAGTTGGATCTATACGTAAACTTGACATCATTGCATGAGTCCCCAGAGTCTTTAATTCTATTCTTATCTTTTGTAAATCACATAAAATGGGCCTTTGTGTTAACAACATCGCACTTTTCGTTCAGCATTATGATCTTCTACTCGATCGTCGCCTACCACGTTCGCTTTTCCAGGATGGTATTGAATAGTGTGGTCGTAATCTTTCATCAGCTCGAGCCAACATCATTGCTTAGCATGTTGAGTTCTTTTTAGTGAAAAAAATATTTGAGGCTTTTATGGTGCAGATATATCTCCGGATCTTTAAGCGAAAATGACCTTGCCGCCAACTCTAGATCATAAGTAGGATAATTCCTCTCATATTCTTTAAGTTGTCATGAGGCATAAAGCTATGACTTTCCCACGTTGCATGAGAACACATCCTAACCCTTTGCAAGCATCATGCAGAGATAACAAATCCATCCGAACCAGATGGTATTGTTAAGACAAAATCTTAAATAAGTCTCTCTTAAGCTCTTGGAAACACTTCTCGCATTCCTCGCTCCAAACGCGAATTTTGTATCATTAAAAGTCAACTGAGTTAATCGGAGTAGCGATTCGAAAAACCATTCCACGAATCTCCGATAATAACCAAATAAGCCCGAAAGCTACGTCTTGATCCACCGTCTTCTATTGCTCCCAACTTTGTATTGCTTCAATCTTCGCCAGGGTCATAGATACTCCATGTTTTGTCACTGCGTGCCCAAGAAATGCTACTTCCTCAAGCCAGAACTCGCATTTCTTTAACTTGGCATATAACTTGTTTTCACGAAGCCTTTGTAGTACCAGCTTCAAATGGTGCTCATGATCTTCACGACTTTTGGAATATATGAGGATGTCATCAATAAAGACAACAACAATGTAAGACCCCAACTTATTATTAATGAAATTTAATTTATTCTATTTATTATTTTGAAATAGTAAGGGTTGATTTGATTAATGTGGATAGTTATGGGTAAAATCATGAAATATTTCAAAATAAGCAAGTGGTTATAAAATATTCATTGTTGTAGGGAATATTACGTTTGGTCGTGGAATATTCTTTTTGTCGGGGGATATTAAATGCGATGCGTAGCAGTCTTTTATGGGCCCCACATGTGACGATTGGATAAAGAAACGACAAATATAAGTTGTTTAAAAATAACGGGCGTAGTTATTCTCACATTAATCTTGTTAAAATACTCGATTGGTTAAAACACACGATGGCACAGTATTATTGCCAATTATTGATTCTTATGTAAAAGTCACTACTCGATAATTATTCACGATGAATTCTTGTTAAAGATTTTATTTTATTGATTCAATAATTCTCTGCGTTGATATTTTATATTCTTGTTGTTTCAATAATTGTCATTACACAGTATTTTTCATTATCGAAGCAATAATTCATATTATCTGAATAATATTATTAGATAAAATTATTGGCAATGTCTAGAAAGTTACATCAAGGAGAGGTTTGGTCACCTAATTGCGCTTGCCAATGAAGGAGAAATTCTTATTGAAAGCCCTCTTCCTGAGGACCGCACGGTTTGTCAATATTATGATTACGTAATATTATTTGTGAATAATTAATTATTGATTCATATGATGAGGAAAATATTGATTTTATGTGGATATAGATGGAGAAAATTTTTAATGTGACAATTGTTGAAAATTGAAATTTTATCTTTTTTTGATAAAATAATTCATTTAAATATATTATTATATTTTAATATTATAATAATGATGATATTTTTACGATGAATGTGGGATATATGAGTATATGTGGAGGAGTATTTTTGTTACCAAAAATATTTAAAGCATGTTTGTTGTGTCGGTGGACCACATTTCTTGACTGAAATTTGATTATAGCCTGTAAAATCGTCCGTTTGTGGATTTCAGTCAATTTCTATTTGGAATTTGGAAAAACTTTCTTCTGAAAAGTTGTAGAGAATTGAATTTCCTATAAAAAGACGCGAGATTCGAATTTTCTGACAAAAGGGCTATTTATTATGAATTATTGAAGTTCTGAAGCTCCAAAATAATTAGTTTTTGAAGTTTTAAATATTTTTTTTACAAAAACGTTTTTGCATGTATGAGGCATGTGTTCAATTCTTTGAATTTGATTCAAAGGTGTGCGTGAAGATTATATATATATATATATATATATATATATATATATATATATATATTAATATTTTAATAAATTTTTTGCTTTGGTGTTCTAAGCATTTTCCTATAAATAGGTGTGCTTAGGTTAGAATTTAAAATTACACCGAAATTGAAGTTTTCTCTCTCTATATTATCGAGCATATTCTTGTGAGTATTTTGAGTATACTTTGAGTATTACTATACGGTGCAAGTTCAAGTTATAGCCTATATCCAGTGTTCCAGTTAAAAATCTTTGCCTTTCGAGGTAAGGGATGTTATTTTATTAAAAATGATATTATTTCTTAGATATCATTATGCCAAAATATTGATTGGAAATTTTATCAAATTTGGAACTTTTTCATATCGGGGTTCTTATTCATGAGTTTCTTTATTCACGAGTTACTATTCATGAGTTCTTATTCACGATTCTTATTCACGAAGTTACTATTTACGAGTACTATTCGAAGCGTGAAGATGTTTTTTGTGAAATTTCTATCTTTTGGTGTCGAGTTTCTTATTCACGTATCTGACCTTATTCACGTATCTGACACTATTTACTGAATACGACCTTATTCATTTAAAAATGAAATTTCTTCTTTTTGTCCAAAATATCTATTATGGATACTAGCTTTGATTGTATCCATGTTTTGATAATTCTTGAATTTTACTCCACTCACGATTACTTATGAAGTATTTTTGAACTTGGATTGTTTAAAATACGAATCCTTAATATTTGTTCTTTTGTTTCAATTTGGATTCGTTTCCTTTAAAATATTTTTCATCATCCTCGGTCCTAAATGATGATATCTTCTTGAATATCTTTGGCTTTTGTGAGTGCAAAGATGAATGATTTCTTGATGAATATCTTTGGCCCGTAGTGCAAAGATGAGCAGTGTTGAGATGAACATGGCCGATCGATTAATATCTTTGGCCGTAATGCAAAGATGAGCAGTGTTTAGATGAACATGACCAATCGATGAATATCTTTGGCTTGTAGTGCAAAGATGAATATTTGATTCGGATATATATTGATTGATGTTACGGGGATAAAATATTGACGATGAACTTTTAAATTCATATATAGAAGATAGTAGTTTGCATTCTCTACTTAACTCTTCTAATGAATTGTTGTTTCATTGCAGATTGTTGATTTAAAAGCCCGTTGTCTATTGTATTCTATTAGATTTTTCCTGTTGGAGACTAACGATAATTTGTTGTATATTATCTTAGTCATAATATTCTTCTTTGGGCTAGTTGAGCTCACCCTTTTCCTTTTTTGTTCCATTTTTCTTCTCGGGAGAGCGAGAATGTAATGTAGCGACTGCAGTCGGGGTATGGAATGATGGTTATAGAGAGAGTTGTTTAGTAGTCCTCACCATTTTGTAAAATAATGTATAAATAATTGTGATGAGGATTTATTTGGGTATATATATTGTCTAGAAGACAATAATTGTATTTAAACTCACAATATATATGTTGTGTATTTTTACGACAAATGTATTAATAAAGTTGTAGTTATTTCTGTACCATGTATTTGGCGACTCATAATGGGTTGGATGGAATGGACCTATTTTGGGGGCGTCACAGTTGGTATCAGAGCTTAGGGATATGATCTCTGGCGGAGATCGGGGAATAGAACTAGGAGGGGAGAGATGAGTAAATCCTTCGCTAGTGTGTCCTACCTAAGCTTATTTGTTAGTTGGTCAAGATATAGGGATATTATGTGATATATTGATTTCCTTAATTAACCCTTGTTTTATGGATGATTTGAGAATGTCGAATTGAGAATATTAATAGTGGAAATGAGGCCGTGGAGACGCTTTGTACTCACCAATGAGGAGAGCGTACAGCGGTGGCAATGTTCCTCCCGTGAACAACACCACTTGGCGAGATGATGAACGAGGGGATGTTTAGAAGCTTTTTGCGATTCATGCAAAATCGAATGAGGAGACTCGTGTTCAAAATACGAGGAGAAATGATAGCAATTCACGGGTTGTCACGCACCCAGCGATTCAAAGAGTTGGGACCACGAATTTAAGGGAAAGCGGATCCGATCATGGAGGAAACATGGGTCAAGCAAATTACCAAGATATTCGATGTCTTGGGATGCGGAGAAATGAAGGTTCCATTCGCCACCTTTATGTTCCGTGGCGAAGCGCAGACCTCTTGGTGGGGAGTCTCATGAAGGCGTACCCATCCACCCGCTGGCGCATGTCTTGGGAGACATTTGAAAATATTTAATGACAAATACTTTCACGAAAGTGTTATCATATGAAGGAAGTGGAATTCATCGTTAGAACAAAACAACATGGCGGTGTCTCGATGCGAGGCAAAGTTTGCGAGTTATCGAGTTTGCACCTCATTTGGTGGAGAATGAGGAACGTGTGACGGCGGATGTTTACGAGAGGTTTGAAACCCGGCATCGACAATATCTCATTTCTCATAAATTTTCTCTCTTTAGATGTTGTAAACAGGCTCAATTATTAGAGCGAGATAACGAGTACTACAGTCAACCGAGGGACCACAACCCGAGGATCATCCAAGAAGATAGCGGTCAAAAAAACAACGATAACCAAATGGAAAAAAGAAAAACGGACAAAAATGGTAACTAATCTGGTGGTAATCATGGCCATGAGAATAGAAGAAGCGAATCGGGGTGATTTTAAAAAGAGAGATTCAACAACGACAATGTGAAAATGGCGGCACCAAGACAAGAATGGTTCCAAGGGAGGAATGACCACCGGTCGTATCTTCTACAAATGCGGAAAGAGGGACATATCGACCAAAGCGCCCTACAATTTCAAGGTATGCTATAATTGTGGAAAGGAAGGACATATCGCTCGGGATTGTACGATAAGCGAAACCTAGTTCAATGAGGAATGACGGTGACTTAAAAGATTGTCCCGAAAAAGTCAAAGTCAACGGTTCTGGAAGAAGCGTTTGTTGTGGTATCGTCAAAATGCGAGGAACCCAAGCGAGGTGATCACGGGTAAACTAATCATAAATTCTTGTGAAGTTTATACTTTACTAGATATCTGGTGCTACCCATTCATTTATCTCTCTACTTGTGCTCAACGTTTAAATTTGACTCAGAAAAAATTAGACTTTGACCTATCTGTGGAAACTCCGTTAGGAGAAACTTTCATCACATCCAATCGTTTATAAATCTTGTTTGATTCAAGTTGGCACCATCACCTTACCCGTTGACCTTATCTCTTTAAAGATACTTGCTTTTGATGTGATTTTAGGGATTGATTGGTTAACTACTCATCATGCCAAAATTGATTGTTTTAAATAAGGTTGTTAGTTTTCATATTCCTAACCAACTTGTTGTTCAATTCAAACAACTAAACCATTAAAATCAATCAACGCTCATATCTAATCATAAAGCTATTCTTTTATTGAAAAGCGGATGTCAAGCTTTCTTAGCCCATGTTATGGATTTGAATAAAGACACGTCAAATTTGAATAATATTCACATTGTTATTGACTTTCTGGCGTATTTCACGAAGAACTTCCGGTCTACCCCCGAGCGTGAAGTTGAATTCTTTATTGATCTTGAACCTAAAGACAAAGCCCATTTCTAAACCCCATATCGAATGGCTCTCTTGAACTTGAGGAGTTAAAGGTCCAAATTCTGAGAGTTGTTGGACATCGGTTTCATTAAATCTGGTACATCTCCTTGGGGTGCTCTATTTTATTAAGTAAAGAAGAAAGAGCGGGAGTGGCGACTTTGTATTGACTATCGAGATTGAACCATGTCACCATCGAGAATAGGTATCCTCTACCTCGTATTGATGACTGTTTGACCCGGTTGCAAGGAGCACAATTCTTTTCAAAAATCGATCTTAGCTTACGGATATCATCGGTGAAGATTAGGCGAGGATATTCAAAAGACCGCCTTGAGAACTTCGAATGCGGGCATTATGAATTCTTAGTCATGTCTTTGGATGACTAATGCTCATCTGACTTTCATGGATATGATGAACCGAGTATTCAAGGAATATTTGGATCGATTCGTTGTTGTCTTTATTGATGACATCCTCATATTTTCCAAAGCCGTGAAGATCATGAGCACCATTTGGTGGTACTCCAAAGGCTTCGTGAAAACAAGCTTTATGCCAAGTTAAAGAAATCGCGAGTTACGGCGAGGAAGTAGCATTCCTTGGGCACTTAGTGTTGAAACATGGAGTATCTGTTGATCCGTGAAGATTGAAACAATACAAAGTTGGGAACAACCAAGTCGGTGGACCGAAATCTGTAGACTTTACGGGCTTAGTTGGTTATTATCGGAGATTCGTGGAAGGATTTTCTCGAATCGCTACTCCGATAACTTTCGGTGACTCGGAAAGATATAAAATTAGTATGGAGTGAGGAATGCGAGAAGAGTTTCCAAGAGCTTAAGAGGAGACTTATTTAGACACTGTTCTAACAATACCATATGGTGCTGATGGATTTGTTATCTACTGATGATGCTTGAGCAAAGGGTTAGGATGTGTTCTCATGCAGCGTGGAAAAGTCATAGCTTTATGCCTCGCGACAACTTAAAGAATATGAGAGGAATTATCCTACTCATGATCTAGAGTTAGCGGCCCGATCGTTTTTCGCTAAAAGATCTGGAGGCACTATCTATATGGGGAGAAAGTGGAGATATATTCGGACCATAAAAAGCCTTAAATATTTCTTCACTCAAAAAGAACTCAACATGCGGCGGTGACGTTGGCTCGAGCTATTGAAGACTACGACCACACTATTCAATACCATCCTGAAAAGAGAGCGTGGTAGGCGGCGCGTTGAGTAGAAGATCATATCTGCGAGGAATGAGTGCGATGATGTCAAGTATATGCATAGAGCCAACTTTAATAGAAAAGTTAAGGTTACTTCAAGCCGCAGGCAGGAGCCGATCATGTATGAAGAAGAAAGTACTGAAGGTGCTATTATTAGGAAGTGAGAATTGATGAAGAAGGAATACTTGAGTCCACTCCAAACTTTGTGTCCCTAACGACTCGATTTGAAGTATAAGATTATGATGGAGGTACACAATACACCATTTGCAATCCATCCTGGAAGTATCAAAATGTATCGTGATCTTCGACATACATTTTGGTGGAACAATATGAAGAGAGAGATTGTAAAGTTTTTCTCAACGTGTTTAACTTGTCAATGTGTAAAGGCGGAGCATCTAGTACCTAAGGGTCCGTTGCAACCACTTGAGATTCCAAAATGGAAGTGGGAACACATTACCATGGATTTACGTTCTGGGTCTTCCTCTACGGTTTCTCAAGAGCATCAATGCCATTTGGGTTTATTATTGATAGATTAACCAAATTCTGCTCATTTCTTGCCGTCTGGAGACTTATTCCTTGAGCGTCTTGCTAGTATATATGTAAATGAGATTGTGAGGTTGCATGGCATGCCAATATCCATAGTTTGGATCGTGACCCAAGATTCACTTCAAGATTTTGGGTTAGCTTGCAAAAAGCTATGGGCGCAGTTTTACGATTGATTCGGCGTACCATCCTCAAGCGAACGGACAATCGAGAGGACTATTCAAACTCTTAAAGATTTATTAAGACTCTGTATCCTAGATTTCAAGAGGCGGTTGGGATAAGTATTTACCATTGGTGGAATTCTCCTACAACAACGATTATCGAGCAAAAGTATAGGTGTGGCTCCATTTGAAGCATTATATGGACGTAAGTGTCGCTCTCCAATATGTTGGGATGAGGTGGGTGAAACAACATTGTTGGGACCCGAGTTAAATGCGTATGACTACCGAAAAGATCCAAATGATTCGACAACGTATACAAAGCAGCACAAGATAGACAAAAGAGTTATCACGGATCTTCATCGAAAGGACGTGGAATTTAGTATAGGGGATCATGTATTATTGCGAGTTGCTCCATGGAAGGGAGTTACAAGATTTGGGAAGAGAGAAAGCTCAATCCACGATTTATTGGTCCATTTCAAATTCTTGGCCAAAAGTAGGAAATGTAGCCTATAGACTCGCGTTACCTCAAAGAGTATGTCTACGTGTTCATAATGTGTTTCACATATCTGTGCTTAAATAAATATGTAAAAGACCCGAACCACGTTATGGAGTTAGAACCAGGACGAGATAGTGAAGACTTAACGTGTGAGAAGGTACTGTCAAGATCTTGGATAGGAAGGAGCATGTCCTACGCTACGAAGGTCATACCACAAGTTAAAATTTTGTGGAGGAACCATGCTATATAGAGGAAATGACACAGGAGTTGGAAACGGAAATGAAAGCGAGGTATCCTCACCTTTTGAAACACAGAGTCGTCGTCGATTTCGAGGGACGAAATTTCATAAGGAGGGAGGTTGTAAGACCCCAACTTTATTATTAATGAAATTTAATTTATTCTATTTATTATTTTGAAATTGTAAGGTTGATTTGATTAATGTGGATAGTTATGGGTAAAATCATAAATATTTCAAAATAAGCAAGTGGTTATAAAATATTCATTGTTGTTAGGGGAATATTCGTTTGGTTATAGAATATTAAATCTTGCTTAGGGGATATTAAATGCATGGCCAGTAGCGATCTTTTGTGGAGCCCTATAACGGAAAAGCGATTGGATGAAAGAAAAGCGACAAATATAAGTTGTTTAAAAATAACGGCGTAGTTATTCACAATTATCTTTGTTAAAATACTAAATGGTTAAAACACACGAATGGCGTTGTTGATATATTGCACCAACCAATTATTGATTCTTACGTGAAAGGCACTTACTCAATAATTATTACGATGAATTCTTATTCGATTATTTTATTTTATTGATTCAATAATTCTTTGCGTTGATATTTTATATTCTTGTTGTTTGATAATTGTCATTACACAATATTTTTCATTATCGAAGCGATAATTCATATTATCTAAATAATATTATTAGATAACATTATTGGCAATGTCTAGAAAGTTACATCTAAGGAGAGGTTTGGTCACCTAATTGCAGCCATGAAGGATAAATTCTTATTGGAAAGCCCCTGCTTTCACCCAGGAGCTGCACGGTTGTCGATATTGTGATTACGTAATATTATTTGTGAATAATTAATTATTGATTCATATGATGAGGAAAATATTGATTTTATGTGGATATAGATGGAGAAAATTTTTAATGTGACAATTGTTGAAAATTGAAATTTTATCTTTTTACGATAAAATAATTCATTTAAATATATTATTATATTTTAATATTATAATAATGATGATTTTTTACGATGAATGTGGGATATATGAGTATATATGGAGAAGAGTATTTTTGTTACCAAAATATTTAAAGCATGTTTGTTGTGTTTGGTGGACCACATTTCTTGGTTGAAATTTGATTATAGCACATAAAATCGTCCGTTTGTGGATTTCAGTCAATTTCTATTTGGAATTTGGAAAAACTTTCTTACGAAAAGTTGTAGAATTGAATTTCCTATAAAAAGGCGCTTGATTCGAATTTTACGACAAAAGGGCTATTTATTATGAATTATTGAAGTTACGAAGCTCCAAAATAATTAGTTTTTGAAGTTTTAAATATTTTTTTTACAAAAAACGTTTTTTGCATGTATGAGGCATGTGTTCAATTGCTGAATTTCAGATTCAAAGGTGTGCGTGAAGATTATATATATATATATATATATATATATATATATATATATATATATATATTAATATTTTAATAAATTTTCTGCTTTGGTGTTCTAAGCATTTTCCTATAAATAGGGTGCTTAGGTTAGAATTGAAAATTACACCAGAAATTGAAGTTTTCTCTCTCTATATTATCGAGCATATTCTTGTGAGTATTTTGAGTATACTTTGAGTATTACTATACGGTGCAAGTTCAAGTTATAGCTTTATATCCAATTGTTCCAGTTAAATCTTTGTCTTTCGAGGTAAGGGATGTTATTTTATTCGAAAATGATATTATTTCTTCAATATCATTATGCCAAAATATTGATTGGAAATTTTTATCAAATTTGGAACTTTTTCATGTCGGGGTTCTTATTCATGAGTTCTTATTCATTAACGAGTTACTATTCATGAGTTCTTATTCACGAGTTCTTATTCACGAGTTACTATTTACGAGTACTATTCACAAAGCGTGAAGATGTTTTTTGTGAAATTTCTATCTTTTGGTGTCGAGTTACTATTCACGTATCGACACTTATTCACGTATCGACGACCTTTATTCTGAATCGACCTTTATTCACCTAAAAATGAAATTTCTTCTTTTTGTCCAAAATATCTATTATGGATACTAGCTTTGATTGTATCCATGTTTTGATAATTCTTGAATTTTACTCCACTCGATTACTTATGAAGTATTTTTGAACTTGGATTGTTTAAAATCTGAATCCTTAATATTGTTCTTTTGTTTCAATTTGGATTCGTTTCCTTTAAAATATTTTTCATCATCCTCGGTCCTAAATGATGATATTATTGAATATCTTTGGCACATGGTGCAAAGATGAATGATTTCTTGATGAATATCTTTGGCTGCGTGAGTGCAAAGATGAGCAGTGTTGAGATGAACATGGCCAAGTGATTAATATCTTTGGCCCGTGAGTGCAAAGATGAGCAGTGTTTAGATGAACATGACCAATGATGAATATCTTTGGCTTGTAGTGCAAAGATGAATATTTGATTCCAGATATATATTGATTGATGTTACAAGGATAAAATATCGACGATGAACTTTTAAATTCATATATAGAAGATAGTAGTTTGCATTCTCTACTTAACTCTTACAATGAATTGTTGTTTCATTGCAGTTGTTGATTTAAAAGCTGGTTGTCTATTGTATTCTATTAGATTTTTTCCTGTTGAAGACTAACGATAATTTGTTGTATATTATCTTAGTCATAATATTCTTCTTGGGCTAGTTGAGCTCACCCTTTTTCCTTTTTTTCCATTTTTCTTCTCAGGAGGCGAGAATGTAGCGAGTACGAGTCGGGGTATGGAATGATGGTTATAGAGAGAGTTGTTTAGTAGTCCTCACCATTTTTGTAAAATAATGTATAAATAATTGTGATGAGGATTTATTTGGGTATGTATATTGTCTAGAAGACAATAATTGTATTTAAACTCACAGTATATATGTTTAATAATATTTTGCACGACAAATGTATTAATAAAGTTGTAGTTATTTACATGTACCATGTATTTGGCGACTCGAGAATGGGTTGGATGGAATGGACCTATTTTGGGGCGTCACAAACAAAACCCGATCCAAATATTCCTTGAATACTTGGTTCATCATATCCATGAAAGCCGCAGGAGCATTAGTCGATCCAAAAGACATGACTAGGAATTCATAATGCCGTCTGCCGAGGTTAAAAAGCGGTCTTTGGAATATCCTCGGTTCTAATCTTGGTGATGATATCCGAATCGAAGATCGATTTTTGAAAAGAATTGTGCTCCTTGTGGCCCGGTCAAACAGTCATCAATACGAGGTAGCGGATACCTATTCTTGATAGTGACATGGTTCAATTCCGATAGTCGATACAAAATCGCATACTCCCATCTTTCTTCTTTACAAATAAAACAGGGCACCCCAAGGAGATGTACTAGGATGAATGAAACCGATGTCCAACAACTCACGTAGTTGGACCTTTAACTCCTGAAGTTCAATAGGAGCCATTCGATATGGGGTTTTAGAAGTGGGCTTTGTGCAGGGTTCAAGGTCAATAAAGAATTCAACTTCACGTTACGGGGTAGGCCAAGGAAGTTCTTGAAAATCGTCGGAAAAGTCAATAACAACGGGAATATTATTCAAATTTGGCGTGTCTTTATTCAAATCCATAACATGGGCTAAGAAAGCTTGACATCCGTTTTTCAATAAGCGAATAGCTTTATGATTAGATATAGCGGTGATTGATTTTAATGGTTTAGTTGCTTAAATTGAACAACGAGGTTGGTTAGGAATATGAAAACTAACAACCTTATGAAAACAATCAATTTTGGCATGATGAGTAGTTAACCAATCAATCCCTAAAATCACATCAAAAGCAAGTATCTTTAAAGAGATAAGGTCAACGGTAAGGTGATGGTGCCAACTTGAATTAAACAAGATTTATAAGCGATGGATGTAATGAAAGTTCCTCTAACGGAGTTTCCACGAGATAGGTCAAAGTGTAATTTTTCGAGTCAAATTTAAATGTTGAGCACAAGTAGGAGAGATAAATGAATGGGTATACCTTAGGTATCTAGTAAAGTATAAACTTCACAAGAATTTATGATTAGCTTTACCGTGATCACCTCGTTTGGGTTCCTCGCATTTTGACCGATCCACAACAAAACGCTCTTCCGAGAACCGATTGACTTTGACTTTTACGGGACAATCTTTTGAGTCACCGGTCCCCATTGAACTAGGTTTTGCTATCGTATAAATCCCGAAGCGATATGTCATTCCTTTCCACAATTATAGCATACCTTGAACTGTTGTGGGCGGTTTGATCGATATGTCCCTCTTTTCGCATTTGTAGCATATCTGACCGGTGGTCGTTCCCTCCTTGGAACCGATTCTTTCTTTGTCTTGCCATTTTCACATTATAGTTGTTGAATCTCCTCTTTTTAAAATCACCTCCCGATTAAACCTTCTTCTATTCTCACGCCATGATTACCACCAGAGTGGTTACCATTTTGTCCGTCTTTTTCTTTCTCCGCCGGTTATCGTTGTTTTGTTGATTGCCATCTCCTAGATGATCCTGGTTGTGGTCCCTTAGTTGACCGTACTTTCGTTATCTCGCTCTAATAATTGAGCCTGCATTTACAACATCTAAATAGAGAGAAAATTTATGAGAAATGAGATCTTTGTCGATATCTTAGGGTTTCAAACCTCTCGAAACATCCGCGTCATCGTTCCTCATTCTCCACCAAATGAGGTGCAAACACGGATAACTCTACAAACTTTGCCTCGTCTTTGAGACAAATCGTATTTGTTTTGTTCTAATCGATGAACTCCACTTCCTTCATATGACGAACACTTTCAGGAAAGTATTTGTCATTAAATAGTTTCTGAAACTTCTCCCAAGACATGCTGAGTGCGGCTGGATGAGTACGCTTCACAGACTCCCACCAGTAATCTGCCTCATTATGGAACATAAAGGTGGCGAATGGCACCTTCTGCTCTTCCGTGCATCCCAAGACATCGAATATCTTGGTGATTTGTTTGACCCACATCTCCGCCTTAATCGGATCCGGCTTTCCCCAGAATTCTGGTGGTCCCAACTCTTTGAACTACTTGGCTGTGACAACCCGTGAATTGCTATCATTTTCTCCTGTATTTTGAACACGAGTCTCCTGCAAATGCGATTTTGCATGAATCAAAAAAGCTTCTAAACATCCCTCGTTCATCATCTGCTTTCGGTGGTGTTGTTCATGAGAGGAACATTGTCGACTGTTGCGGGTTTTCCTCGTTGGTGAAGTCTGAGCGTCTCCACGGTCTCATTTACTCCATCATTAATATTCTTAGTCGACATTCTCAAATCTTTGCCATAAAACAAGGGTTAATTAAGGAAATCAATATATCACATAATAT
This sequence comes from Panax ginseng, assembly GCA_020205605.1. Taxonomy (NCBI): domain Eukaryota; kingdom Viridiplantae; phylum Streptophyta; class Magnoliopsida; order Apiales; family Araliaceae; genus Panax; species Panax ginseng. The sequence goes on along the minus strand of CM035131.1, from coordinate 22,784,085 downwards.
CCCTATATCTTGACCAACTAACAAATAAGCTTAGGTAGGACACACTGTGCGAAGGATTTACTCGTCTCTCCCCTCTAGTCCTATTCCCAGATCTCATGGAGATCATATCCTAAGCTCTGATACCAACCGTGGCCCCCCAAAATAGGTATACATCACCCATTCGAAGTTGTCAATACATGAATACGTAAATAACTACAACTTTATTATTACAATAGTAAAGCGTGAGTTTGAATACAAATATTATCTTACATACAATATCTATACCCAAATAAATCCTCATCACATTTATTGATACATTATTTTACAAAAATGGTGAGGACTACTAAACAACTCTCTCTATAACCATCATTCCATACCCCACTAATTGCTCATTATACATTCTCGCCTCCCCGAGAAGAAAAATGGAACAAAAGGAAAAGGGTGAGCTCAACTAGCCCGATAAAGAATATTATGACTAAGATAATATACAACAAATTATCGTTAGTCTTCAACAGGAAAAAATCTAATAGAATACAATAGACAACAAGTTTTAAATCAATATTCATGACGGAAATAATAATTCATTAGAAGAGTTAAGTAGAGAATGCAAACTACTATCTTCTATATATGAATTTAAAGTTCATCGTCTATGTTTTATCCTGTAACATCAATCAATATATATCTGGAATCAAATATTCATCTTTGCACTCTGAGGCGAAAGATATTCATCGATTAGTCATGTTCATCTAAACACTGCTCATCTTTGCACTACTGACCAAAGATATTCATCGAAAATCATTCATCTTTGCACTCTACAGCCAAAGATATTCAATAATATCATCATTTAAGACCGAGGATGATGAAAATATTTTAAAAAAAACGAATCCAAAGAAACAAAATGACAAGGATTTAAGGATTCGTTAAGTACTTTGTTTTATCCACGTCCAAAAATACCTCAAAATAATCATAGTGGGGGTAAAATTCAAGAATGATCAAAACATGGATACAATCAAAGCTAGTATCCACAATAGATATTTTACGAAAAAGAGAAAATTTTATTTTTTGATGAATAGTCTTAGATTGAGTGAATAGTATCAGATATCGTGGATAGTCTTGCCGTATCGTGAATAAGAACTCAGAACACCAAAAGTTCCAAATTTGATAAAAACTTCAGGATCAATATTTGAAAGATAATGATATTGAAGAAATAATATCATTACTGAAAAAAATAATATCCACTTACCTCGAAAAGGCAAGTGCTTAGTTTGAAACACTGGGATATAAAGCATGACTTGAATTTGCACCGTATATCAATACTCAAAGTATACTCAAAATACTCACAAGAATACGCTCGATAATATAGAGAGAGAAAACTTCAGTTTCTGGTGTGATTTTCAATTCTAACCTAAGCACCCTATTTATAGGAAAATGCTTAGAACACCAAAAGTAGAAAATTTAATAAATTAATAATATATATATATATATATATATATATATATATTTTCAACGCATAATTTAATTTGCCCAACATCACCAACCAACCAACCCACTACACAAGACTAACAACAAAAAACGTTTTCTAATTTAAAATAATTTAAACTTCCAAAAATCAATTATTTGAGCTTGAACTTCAATAATTCACAATAAATAGCCCTTTTGTCAGAAAATTTGAATCTTGCCAGTTTTTATAGGAAATTTAATTCTCTACAACTTTGCAGAAGAAAGTTTTTCCAAATTCCAAACAGAAATTGACCGAAATCCATAAATGGGCGATTTTACAGGCTATAATCAAATTTCAGTCAAGAAATGGGGTCCACCGACATGTTTAACATGTTTTAAACATTTATTGCAACAAAAATACTCTTTCTCCTCGTATACTCATATATCACACATTTATTGTAAAAATATCACCATTATTATATTATTAAAAATATAATAATATATTTAAATGAATTATTTTATTAGAAAAAGATAAAATTTTAATTTTCAACAATTGTTACATTAAAAAAAAATTCTCCATCTATATCCACATAAAATTAATATTTTTCTCATCATATAAATCAATAATTAATTATTCACGAATAATATTATAGAATCACAATATCGACAACGAGACGGTTCGAGAAAGAGGGGCTTTCGATAAAAATTTTCCTTCTTGGTAGCATGAATTAGGTGACAAAACCTCTCCTTAGACAGAACTTTCTAGACATTTCCAATAATGTTATCCAATAATATTATTCAGATAATATGAATTATTGCTTCGATAATGAAAAATACTGTGTAGTGATAATTATTGAAACAACAGTAATATAAAATATCAACACAGTAATTATTGAATCAATAAAATAAAATACTGAACAGTAATTACTGTAACAATTATTGAGTAGTGCCTTCTTACGTAAGAATCAATAATTGGTGCAATCACATGTGCTTCTTGTGTTTTAACCAATCGGTATTTTAACAATATTAATTGAATAACTACGCCAGTTATTTTTAAATAACTTATTATTGCCGCTTTTCTTCCTCCAATCGCTTTTTAGTTATGAGGCCTACACATGGTCATTTGGCAGTCGCATTTAATATTCCCCGATGATCTTAATATTCCACCCACTAAACGTAATATTTCCCTAACAATAATGAATATTTTATAACCACTTGCTTATTTTGAAATATTTGTTTATTTTACCCATAACTATCCACATTAATCAAATCAACCCTTACTATTTCAAAATAATAATTAGAGGAAATTAAATTTTATTTATTAATTATTTGGGGTCTTACAACTATCTTCTATGATTTAAAATGTTTTCATCAATTTTTATCGCTGAGACTCAGCTTAATAAATAAACCACATCATCGAATCATCCCTGCTATACGGGCCAAGGATATTCTTTAAATCATCAATGGTCATGACTATATTGAATAATCCCTGATCATAATCATACCAAGTCCATCTCTGCACGTAAGCCAAAGATATACAACAATAAAACCAATAATCAACAATCTATCTTTGCACGTAAACCAAAGATATATAATTCAATAAACAACAGTCCATCTTCGCACGTAAGCCAAAGATAACTTTCATCACCATATAAGCATGAGGATGATGACAATGATATAAGCATTATTCAAACTAAAACAAGGATAAATATTAAAGACTTTAAATTTATCCCAATATTATCAATAACTTAATAAACTCTTAATCTAATATTATTAATATTATAACAATATTTTAATCACCTCTAAACTTATAAAAAAAATTTATTTCAATTATTTACACTTTACCAAATAATGCATTTAATCATTCAAAGGATGCCATAATCATAAGATTTCATCACCAATGATCAAATCCCTCATCAAAAATCTGCATATACCTTATATAGGATTTCTAAGCCATAAAATCCTATTTTTCCAACTTTGTTACTTCACATAACATATTTAACTCATATGTTCGTAACTAAACTATTTTTATGAAAAATACCAAATTAGTTCTAAAAATATTTCTTTTCTGGGATTTAGCAGAATATAGTCCCATAATGAACATATATTTTTCTCGGAATTTTTAAAATTCATTTACTATTTTTCAAAAATCAATTTCTAATTAATTCCTTAAGAAATTAGCTACCTCAAGTTTAACTCCAGAAATTCCCAAATCTTGGCAGGATCTTACACATGTTAACGTGATCTTTCAGTTTAAATTTCATGATCATCGGAGTTATAGAACTCCGGTTATAGCGTTTTTCGTCAGAAAAACCTAAATATTGAAATGGTCATAACTTGCTCATTTTAAGTCAGAATTAGCTCATTTTTGGACAGGAGGTTCTTTATATAATATACTTTCATGTCCCAAAAGGCCAGAATTTTTTCTCACAAATTAAGTGGCCGAAACAGCCCTTCTAAAATCTGGACAGTAGCATTTTGGTAATTTTGAGCTTTTGACTCCTTTGCTAAACTCAGTCCACACGAAAATCTACAACACCTTTTCCAGTGATTCCACTTGAAGATGCTACAAAACTCATAGATCTAACTCTAGAACTTGACCACACTCAAAAATTCAAAATATAATAGGAGATATGGTCAATTGAATTTTCATGTTTCATTTTCACCAAAATCTAATTTTCAACCCTTTGTGATTTCTAAGAAACTTTTATGTTTTCACATAATAACCAACATAACTCATCATAACACTTACTAATACTTCATATACCCATGATTTTCATCAGTCCAAAACTTTTGTTATGACTCTCATCATAATCAACGTAACCAGATCATTTCCACAATTTAATAAGGAATGAATATAAAGGATCGTTCACCATGCATGTGGTAATCCACATAGACAAGTTATTCCAACAGAATAATAAAGAATGGAATAATGTAAGGATTCACCATGCATGCGATAGAGACCGCATGACGGTTATTCCCAATAGAATAATAAATAATGGAACCAGGTCCCATAAACGCACGTATGTGATATTCTAAATGAATAATAAATGCGAATAATAAATAATGGAACCAGTCCAAGCGTAAATGCATGACGAGGATATTAAGCGAATAATAAAGAATAGAATAACAATAGACTTTCACCATTTATATGCGGTACTTGCATAAAACAAGTTATTCAACAAAATAATAAAAAGAATGAACGAATCCGGTCAAAGAAATTAAGACCGAAGCGTGATATTCAACCAGAATAATAAAGAATGGAATAATAGAAGAATTTTACCATGTATGTCAGACTTGATAAACAAAGTTATTCCAACATAATAATGAAGAATGGAATAACAACTCTTACGAGTATTGAAAGAAAGTAGTTCTCTTCATGAATACGAAAGAATAATACCCCTTACAGGTACAACAAATAATATTTCTTACCTTATAAAGAAGAGTACTCCGATGGTAGGGCGGGGATATACTTGAAGAAACTTGCACTACGCTCAAAGCTTTCTTAAACGCTAAAGAAATACGCTCAAGATTATAGAAGAATAATTCTCTCTACAGTTTCTCTCTAGAGTTTCAGTGAATTCGTAAGAAATAATGAAGGAATGAGCTTCTATTTATAGAAGAATGGACTGAATAGTAACCAATTCATGAACAGTCCAGATCGATTTACTTTTAAACGAACGGTCCAGATTGGTTTACAATAAAATATAATATATTCTATTTATAATCTAATAATACTGAATAACTTTTAAAAAGATTTTACTATCTGAAACACTATCGCAGCCTATACAAACACTATACATAATAAAATATAATATATTCTAATTATTGTCTAATAAAATGAATAACTTTATAAAAGTATTACATTTTTATATAAAAGATTTTACTATTAGCCTAATAAAATGAATAACTTTATAAAAGTATTACATTTTTATATAAAAAGCTTTTCTCATTATATTACATTAATAATACTAATAAAACAAAACTTCATCATCATTATTATTATTCACACTATTAATCGACCAAGTCGTTCCCAGGAAAGAGGGGGCTTTCCAATAAGGATTTCTCCCTATTGGCGCGCAATTAGGTGACCAAACCTCTCCTTGGCAGAACTTCTAGACATCGTTAATATTGCAAATAATAATATTAATAACTCTGTTATCTCAAATCCACACCAAAATTTTGAAAAAAAATATTTTGAGAAAATTAAATCTTTATTCGTAAAATCTGGGGTCTCACAAGTAATATTATTCACTAATCATTATAATTTTACACAGCAACTAACTCAGCAATATTTAGTAACCATATAATGTTACACAGTAACCGAATCAGCATTAATTACTAACCAATAAATTGTTACACAGAATCCAATACATCTTTAGATAGTAACAAAGTCAGCATTAGATAGTAACCAAGTCAGCATTAGATAGTAACCAAAATAACATTAGAGAGTAAACAACAGTTGCATGAAGGTAACCAATTTATTTGATGAGTAACCATTAATATAAAAAAATCAGGAGATCTCATTTAAAAATTATAAAGTCATCAAATAAATATTATTTAGCAAACAAATACGCAATAAATAGTAACCAATTTATATCTATTTAGTAACCATAATATAAAACATATCAATGAATAAAACAATCGTTATAGGTATTTTTAGTAACCATTTTAAACGTGAAAAACTTAAGAAAGGTTATCAATATAGGAATTCGTAGAAAACAGAGGTAATTATATGCATATGAATCACTTACCTCAGTATTCAGATTTTTATCGAAGTTGCTGCGATTTTGTTACTGAACTTCAACAATCACGGTAGTTCGATTGTTTTTGGTTACTGAACTTGAAGTTGCTGTTGATTTTGTATGCTATTTTGTGATCTCAGCGTGCCATCGCGACGAAAAGTTCCGTCTTCTCCGATATCAGTGTGTCGCGCCAGAAGATTTGGATTTCTCCGATATCAAAGTTGCATGTTTTGTTCAGTTGCTTGAATGTAGGAGATTAGGAGCGGTTTTTTGCGTATAAAAGAGTCTATAACTGACGTATATACGTGATTTTAGTAACTTTAAAGTGTTGTTTTATTTTTTGTAATTATTTTGTTTGTGTTTTATTTTTGTAAATACTTTCTAATTGTTGTATATTAGTGTTAAGGACCTTTTAGGTTATGTCTTCTAATTTCAAAATTCATCAAAATCCTGCTTGGGCCTTTCTTTGCTCCAATTCTAATTGCTCAAAATTTTTTCTTTAATTTAGGTTTGTTTTAATTTTTCCAATTATTTCAAATTATTTTTTTTTCTTTTACCTTTGTTTGGCTTTTGAGAATCCTAAGAGAAAGAATTTTGATGAATTTTAATAATTTAATGTTTACATCTTTAATCTTTTAGTAATTTAGTTTTCAAAATTTTCTGGAGATATACATGTATTGTTACTGTTGGAGTGTTGGTACTTAATTTATTTCCCATAATCTCATTCGGTTAATTGAAATTATTAAATTAGGTTAATTGATGAAATTACATGGTCAACATGTTGTCAGTATTTTTAAACAAAACGAATTTTTATTATTAAAAAACACCAGCCGACACAGCTTGTACCGGCTGTACTTTTTTTTTAACGTCCCCCATAATGTGAGGCAGTTTTTGATGGTGACAACAAGAACTATATATTAATGTCAAGTGTTGTGTGAGAGAATAAGATGCATGGGGAGCAGTTTTTGATGGTGACAACAAGAACTGTATATTAATGTCAAGTGTTGTGTGAGAGAATAAGATGCATGGGGAGTAGTATTCATGATAAAGTAAACTACTCTCCTATTCCGTATTATTGATTTTTGAAAAATTAATTTATTAGATTTTTAAATTTAAAATTAAATTAACAAAAATTCTTTTAATTTTAATTAATATAATGATAAATATAGTAAACTAAAGTATTATTTGGTGCAAATTCTATTATTTTATAAATTTTAATGAGTTGTCTCAATTTTAAGTTTGGAAATATTTTAAATTGATTTTTAAAAGTCAATAAAAAGAACTAATTCTTTCTTTTTAAAATTAGAGAAATAATTTAACTTTTTAAAGTCAAACTTCATAAAAATTTAGAATAATTTTTTTTTATTATATACGATACTATATTATAATGATTATATAAATTAAAATTAAATAATTCACATCAATTTGAAATTTAATATGTCGTCGTCTGACCTTAAAATTTAAATTGTATCTTTAATTTTAGAACAGATGGATGTTATATTTTTCAAAATGGATACGTATAAAATTGTTTTCAATTTTTCATGCATCATTTAATGATGCAAATTTGTGATATACTCCCTCCGTTTTAAATCATAAGATTATTATTGACTTTTAAAAGTCAATTTGAAATATTTTCAAACTTAAAATTGAGACGACTAATTAAAATTTATAAAATAATAGAATTTGCACCGAATAATACGTTAATTTACTATATTTATTATTATATTAATTAAAATTAAAAGAATTTTTGTTAATTTAATTTTAAATTTAAAAATCTAATAAATTAATTTTCATAAATCAATATTACGGAATAGGAGAGTATTTTACTTTATCATGAATACTACTCCCCATGCATCTTATTCTCTCACACAACACTTGACATTAATATTTAGTTCTTGCTGTCACTGTCAAAAACTGCCTCACGTTATGGGGGACGTTAAAAAAAAGCACAAATATACTGACAACATGTTGACCATGTGGGGCCCTTATATTAAAATAAAAGTCGATACAACTTGTTTTTTAGGCACAACGAGCTGTATTGGCTGGGCATATTTTATGTTTCAATCTAAGCCTTCCAATAAGTTGATCTACGGTCCAAAAAGGGGTTGTTAGAACAGTGTCCATGACAACCGGTTGTCATGGATGGAATCCTATATATATATATATATATATATATATATATATATATATATATATATATATATGAGAATGGTCCATAGTTTCCGTTAGTTATGTGCACTATTCCAGCTACCTCTTCTCCTGCCGTCCAATGGAAGATATAAGAAATTTGGGTTGGGGCTTGTGAATTACTACTTAAATTATTATTCCTTCTAACGGTCAACATAAGAGAATTTTGCTTAATTAGAGACTTAAAATAGTTATAATTTAAATTAAAAAATATAGGTAATTAATACTCCACTCGCTAATTGATTCAAAAATATAAAGAATTATAAAATGAGTAGTAGACTAATATAAAAAATACTACCTGACTAGGTAATTTAGAAGTGGTAGTTGAATAGGTAATTTATTTGAGTATGAATGTAATATAAGCTCAATCACTATTTTTTATATGAATTATCAATATATAATACTAATTAATAAAATAAGTACGTATAACGATAATTATTGATTATCGCCTTATAATTTTAATTATAAATAAGAAATAATGATTGAGTTTATATTATATTCCTACTTAAATAAATTACGTATTCAACTACTATTCTCAAATAACCTAATCTAATCAAGTACTATTCCTTATATATACTAGTATACTACTCGTTTTATAATTCTTTGTATTTGTGAACATTAGCTATATTTTTTTTAAATTAAATTATAATCCTTGATTAAGTCAAATTCTTTTATGTTGGCCGCTACTTCCTCTAGCGGCCAATTAAAACGTGGCCGTTTTGACTAGCCGCTAGAGGGAGTAGCAACCAACATAAAAGAATTTGGTTGACCGCTAGAGAGAGTAGCGGTTGACCCTAACCTAGCCTCTTAGATCTTCCATTAGAGGGCATGAGATGGATTAATTGGAATAGTGCTCATAACTAACAAAAGCTATGTATTATTCCCCATATATATATATATATATATATATATATATATATATATATATTATCATTGTATTTTTATCTTGATATATGTTGCATTATTTAAAACCGTACGTAACACTAGTTTAAAGTTCTTGTAATACCAAAAACGTGAATCTAAAAATTGTTTCAAGTAAACTATCATGGCGTTGGTTAATCCATCGACACTGTTAGTCAATTCAAAATTGTGTCAATTAGCTATTGGGGCTTAAGTCTATGTTTATGGTATTATCTTAATTTATTATTGAAATAATTGAAGAATAAATACTAGGAGTTACATGCATTATACTTTTTTTAGTGACAATTTGGTAAAAGGTCACCTCATGTTTTCACTATTTATAGATTCAGCCCCTAATATTATCATTTTAGTTTTTAACTAAAAAAATTAACTAAAATTAATTTACCAAACAAATTCCATATTCAAATGGGTTTCCACATTTTTTTATAGAAATTCTCACCTCTTTTAAACAAATAAATAAAAGATTAATTACTACTTTAGAAACTAAATAATACCTATATATATATATATGGGATGTCCCTACAAATTGTGAACAAACATAATTAAATCGTACAATAATTAGACCCCTCCCACACCTAATTTTTTTGTAACTTTATATGTTAGGGTCAAGGGCAGGGACACACAGTTATACACATAAATATATAGTTAGATAAGTTTTGTTTGTATTTAAATTCTAGCGTCTCTCTCTTCCTATTGTCTTCTGAGTGCCCACAGGCCGTGACGGACCCCGGCCATATTATTATAGCATAAGTGGGCTTCATGCAGTTGAAGTCAAAGGTTTTCATTGTCCCATTTCATAATATATATATATATATATATATATATATATATATATATATATATATAATACTTGAGTACTATTATATTTATTGTGAATATATTGATTTTAAATTTAACATAGTATTCAATTAAGTTTTAATAAGTTTGCGAGAATTCAGCAGACTTGTAAAAATTTAACTTGCAACACAAAATATTTTAAGTCATCCCTTTTTGTTGGATTCACAAAAGTGTTAAAATGAATAATATTAGAGAGCATGATCATCAAGTAATATTATCTTGCTATCAAATGACGGGTGTAATTTAGTTTGTTGACGAACCTTTCGATTAATTATATTTTTAAATATGATTATTGAGTCTCCGGCAATAAAATATAATTCTTAATTCCCTTCTTTTAAGAATATTCACGTGGAATAGACCAAGTGTTTTTATTAAACCCAAAAAAATGGGAAGCAAAAGTGACGTAGGACAGAATAGTAATTATTTTGTGAGGTAAGGTAACAATAAATTCACACGTAAAAAAAACAAAAGAGTTACACTAAATCAAGAGAAATCTCTAATGTGTAAATTATTATTATCAAAATAAAAATGGTTCATAATTCAATTCACAAGCCGACTTTTATAGCTAAAAGATTTTTTTATCACTATGCAACATAATTCCTATAGAAAACAACTTTCTAACAAACAATCCTCCTATATTTATGGTAACAACTTCTAATAAATAACAACCTTCTAATAATTAAAATACTACCATAAAAGACGAAACAAATCAAAAATCTAAAAATAAGAATGTTGGTAAAAATTATCCGAACTTCCGAATACATAAAGCCACCATAAATCCGAAGAAAATAGTCTGAAGCCAGATCCGACGATAAAAATTATCCGAATTTTCGAAGACATACGAAGTAAATAGTCCGAAACCAGATCTAACGAGATTACCGAAGCCGAACTCCCGACTCTTGATCCCGAAGACATCCCTCGTCGATGGCGTCCAACCCCGACGACGTCAGTGATCGCCTTTACCGGCCACTTCTCTTGTGCCGATCCTCAAATTCATGGTACTTTAATACCAACAACGTGTTATCCGACATCTCAGCATCATCAGGCTTAGATCCTCCTGCATCAGTCACCCCAGGTTGAAAAGAAGTTGTCCATGAGTTCCCAGCATTAGCATCATACTCCGCAAAACAAGGGCGCAAGTGCTTCACGTTGAAAACGTCTAAAGTCCGCAAATGACTTGGAATACGCAATCGATAGGCATTATCATTAATTTTCTGCAGAATCTCGCAAGGACCAATCTTCCGATCCATAAGCTTGTTATATGCGCCAATAGGAAATCGGTCACGAGTCAACACCGCTTAAACAAAAGGTCCCACTTCAAAAAGTACCTCACGACGATGACTGTCAACCCGATCTTTATACTTGACATTGTTTTTTTGAATAGATCGGTACACCTGATCATGGATACTCCGAAGGTGATCTGTCATTTCATCTGCTTTAGGGTGCATTAGGCCAATCCGTGGAATATGAGCTAAATCTATGACCCGGGAAGGATTCCGACCATAGATAGCCATAAAAGGACTCATATCAATAGCTCGGTTCATCGACCTGTTGGAGGCAAATTCCGCTTGAGGTAGCGTCAAATCCCACTGCTTCGTCTTAGTACCTACCAAACTCCTTAATAGGTTGCCCAAACTTTGGTTCACCACCTCAGTCTTACCATATGTCTGGAGATGATAGGCACAACTGAAATGCAACTGTGTTCCGAGCTTCTCCCATAAATTTTTCCAGAAATTGCTCATGAATTTTGTATTACAATCCGAAATAATAGTCTAAGAACGTCATGCAAACACACAATCTCCCAAAAGTAAAGGTAGGCGATCTGATTAGCATCTATTATCTTCTGACAAGCGATAAAATGAGCGATCTTAGAGAACCGATCAACCACTACCATAATAGAATTCTTAGCCCTCTGGGTTCGAGGTAGACCCAACACAAAATCCATACTAACGTCACACTAGGAAACTTCAGGAATAGGTAAAGGAGTGTACAATCTTGCATTAGTAAGAACTCCCTTGGACCTCTGATAGACATAACATTGCTCCACGTAAAGAGCCATATTGCTAGATACCTTCGGCCAATAGTAGTCAGCCAAAACAAAGGCCAACGTCTTGTCTCGCCCGAAATGCCCTTCATTATGAAGTTCACGAACGAGCTGCTGCCAAAGTGAACAATCTGGAATACACAGTTGTAATCCATGAAACAAATATCCATAATGAAAAATAAAATCATGTTGCTGACCTTCAGTTACCTCCCGAAGGAAGGATCTTCCGCGTACATGCCAACAAAGGTTTCAAAACCTGTAACCTTGTTACTCATGGTGGTAAGTAGTATCGCCCGTCGGCTAAGCGCATTGCCAATCGATTCAAGTTTCCAGCTAGATGTCTTAGTTTAAAAGTAAACTCCTGCAAATACGCCATCAATGTTAGGTTTGTAATATTCATGAACGCGATCAAATTACACAAAATAAGCGGAAGCGTGGTAAAAAGGAGTTTAAAATTTTTACAAACCATATACCCGGATCATCCTTTTTGCGCAATTATTAATTAAATGAAAAGATAAAGAACAAGAATCATACCCTTGAAGATTCGAGCTTCCTCAGGTACACGTTCACCTCCAAATCTTTTTTGCGTTCAACTTGAATCCACCGGGTTTGGTTCCTTCCTTTGATCAATGTTAGCCACCCAAGTGTTTGGCCTCTAGAGGTGATCCACCAAGGAAGAAGAAAGATTCAAAAGATGGGTATTTGGCAAAACTCTAGTTTTTCTATCTCTCATAGAAAAAGGTGTACTCTCCCAACTCTTGGAATTACGTATTCACCCCCTTCCGCCGGGGGTTCAATCCTTCCGCACGTTCCTACGAAGTTTCGGAATGGACTCTAGGAGTTCGATCCGGTCCCTCGGCTCTCAATCCTTCTGCTCGTTCCTCCATACTCCGGAATGGACTCCAGGGGATCGATCCGGCCCCCCGGCTCTTCTACCCTTCCGCTCATTCCTCCGTATTACCCTTGCTGGAATAGCGTCGGCTCTCCCTCTCTTCGTTCGTCCAAGACTTAAGTCGTTCGTTACTCTCTCTCACCACACTCACCCATAATAAGACTCCTCTTATTTATATATGTGGGCAATTGTCCTTAACAATTAAGGAATTGAGTTTTATTTTAATTAATTAAATTTCTTTAATTAATTATGATTCCAATCTTATTAGGAATAATTAATTAAAATCTTTTAATTAATTTGCCTCCTAATCTTATTAGGAATATATATGAGTACTTTTATTAATTAATTTTCAAACTCCTTTAGGAATTAAATAATAATAATAGTAATAATAATAATAAGACTCCTCTTATTAATTTATATTTAATATTTCCAAAATATTAAATAAAAAATATTAAGCTATTTAATTTATTCTATCACCATAGATTAAATTAAATATACTTAACTTATTATTAAGATTATGCCATTAACTTCTTAAATAATTATTCTTCCTTTTATGGTGTGACCCTTTAGGTTCTCCATATTAAACCGGTTGTGAATAAATCAATTAGAACAATTCTAATCGTATTTAAATAAATAAATTAAACTATTAATTTATTTAAATAAATAATATTTATTCTACAATAGGGATAAGCCTCTCTAGCGATTAACGACTTTCCAGATAATATAAATTTCAATATTAATTATAAAAGAACCTTTGAGTAAATAGTTACCGCACAATTCTTCCACCATACAAATGTCCCAATTAAATATAAGACATGGAATTACCGTTAAGTCTTATTTTATTTAATTATATGTATTTCGACTCTTAAATGCACAACTCCAAATAATGCAAATTAGAAACTTCTTTCTAATTTCATTCTACCTTGGCCAAGGACTACTGGGTTGTCATTTATTGAATCACATAGGGCATTTCTCTTCTTTTACTAGAAGCGGTAGATTCTTTATTGATCATACATTATCTCTATGTACAACTTATTATACCCAAACATACCCTTTGATATACCCTAAGGGTCTTAAGGAATAGTCAAAGTATAACTCATCATACACAAGATACTATGATGATCTCAAGTCCAAGGATCACTTAGATCTTATTGGAGAATAAAGCACATTTGAGCGTTGGCTCGCTAAGGAATATCACTACAGGAATTTCTATTGACGAAAAAGTAAAACTCCATTAGGTATTCCTTAGCGAAAATAATGCTCAAAGGTGCTTATTCTCCAATAAGCACCTATATACTTGCTTTTGTGTCCCTAGAAAAATGATCATGAGATCAATCATCCTCATCCAATTAGCAAGCAACGTATGTACCAATCTATCCGGATTCACTAATCCCCAATTTAGTAATCCAATGATTGAGAACTATTTTAGTTTTAAGCTTTCTAAGAATTGAATTTAGATCTCATTAAATTGATCAGCATCATTATTCTAAAAGTATTGCTTAAAACTATAGGTTTATCACATATTATAAAGCAGCATCATGTAGATAATTAAAAGCCTTTAATAAATTAATACTTTTTATTAATAAATGAATAAGATTGTTACAAAGTATATACTTTATCATCAAACATGATTGGCTTGTGTGCATACTACTTTCAATCCACTTGGCATGTCTTTGACTCAACTTATATTAACCATTAATGTACTTTAAGCCTCATGGTCGGTGACAAGAATGAACTCCCTCTGGATTAGATAGTGACGCCAATGTTTCAGAGACTAAACAATGATATATAATTTCAAATCGTAAGTAGAGTAGTTCTTCTTCGACCCGGATAACTTTTGGCTAAAGAAAGCTATTGACTGACCCCCTTGACTGAGAACACCACCAAAACCGACTCTCGATGCATCACAATTAACTTCAAATATTTTCTCAAAGTTAGGAAGTGTCAATACAGGTGCTTCGGTCATCCTTTTCTTAACCAACTAAACACTAATGTTGGCCTCCTCGGACCAACTAAATACTTTACCTCTTAAGCAGTCTGTGATAGGTGCAACTAAGGGGCTAAAGTTCCTGATGAATCGGCGACAGAAAGAAGCCAAACCATAGAAACTTCTAACATCATGCAGGGTCTTTGACGTGAGACCCCAAATTTTATGAATAAAGATTTAAATTTCTCGAAATATTATGGTGTGGATTGATATAATGTTATAGTTGTGAGTAATATTTATAAATTTTGTAAAGTATGCAAGTTGTTATATAATATTCGATTGGTCGGGGAATATCCGTACGACGGTACAATCATTGGTGGACCCCACAACAGAAGTATTTTCGTAGTTAGAAAACGACAGAATTACCTTTTTATAAAAATAACGGTGAAAGTGTTACCGTTAAAACTGCTTGAACTACCCTAGTAGTAAAATACATGAATGGCGCTGGTTGCATAGTAGCACGATATTGATTATTGATACTTATGTAAGAAGTCACTCAGGTTATATTCAATTATTGTTACAAAGAATTGTCACGATCATATCTCTCTCATATTATTGATTCAATTATTATCACAAGATAATCAGATAATATATTATATTATTAAATCAATAATTGAGACGACAAAGTTATTCATATTATTATTTACAATATTGACAATGTTTAGAAGTCACAATGAGAGGTTTGGTCACCTAATTGCTACCAATAAGGAGAAATCCTTATCGAAAAGCCCCTCTTTCCAGGAAACGCGACACGGTTGTTAAATATTATGAATTATAATATTAATGATGAATAAGTTCGTGTTGACTAAAGATGAGATTGATAGTTCCATTGTGTTGGAATTATTAGTTTTAGTGAAAATCGACATTTATTTCGATAATAATTGATGTCTGGAGGTTATATTGACCAATCGGGTAATTAGCCGGATAAATGAGCAATTAATTGCTATTGATTCACATGATTATAACTATTTGTTCACATGTGTGTACTATTGACTCACATTCATTTACTATTAGGGGAGTTGGTGCAAGATTGATAATACTTGCATGACTAAGTTAAAAATAGAGGTATAGATGGAGGTACTATACTGTAATTCATATTTTCACATGTCTAGAACTATTGATTCACATGATTTACTATTGATTCACATGATTTACTATTAGGAGAGGTGGTGCAAGTTTTTTTTATACTTGCAGGACTAAATTAAAAATGAAGAAAAAGAGGAAGGTATTATACTGTAATATTTCGAGCCCCAAAACGTGCAATTATCGAAACTATATTTTCTTATAAATTGAAGCTCAGTCCTTCATTATTTTTCACCAATTCAATAAAGCTATAAAGAAATTATTATAAAGAAAAATTATAGAGAGAAAGAAGAAGAGAAGTCTGCTACCTCACTATTCCAAAGATCCAAATTTCTTTTGAGGTAAGGGGTATTATTTCTTTTCGTATTCATGAGAGAGAGCTTCATTATTCCATTTTTTATTATTATGTTGGAATAACTCGTCATGCAAAGTACCGCATACATGGTGAAATTCTTCATTATTCTATTCTTTATTATTCTGTTGAATATCCTCATGCATGCGGATTACGCATGACTGGTTCCATTCTTTATTATTTTGTTGGAATAACCTCATGCATGCGCGATTATCGCGTGCCCGTGAATTCTGTTGTTATTCCATTCTTTATTATTCTCGCTGGAATATCCTGTTTGTCGGATTACGCATGACACAGTTTCGTTTCTTTATTATTCTCGTTAGAATATCCTATCTGTGGGGATTATGTACGACTGGTTCCATTATTTATTATTACATTGGAATAACTCGCTCTACATGTGGATTATCGTGATGCATGGTGAATGATCCTTCATATTCATTCTTTATTAAATTATGGAAAGTCTACGTGGATTACCGCATGGCGGATGAAAATCCATTTGCAGTTTCGTATATTCTATTATACTCATATGAGATATCATTACTTTTGTACTCGTCATGAAATATCATTTTATTTGGTATTTTATTTACGAGTTACTATTTACCCAGTTACTATTCACTCTAGTATTATTCACTCGGGTATTCAGGGCACTTTTCGTGTCGGAGTACTATTCATGAGTTACTATTCATGGGTTATTATTCACCAAAATTACTATTCACCCAAATATTATTCACTCGGGTATTTTGGGTACTTTTCATGTCGGGGTACTATTCACGGGGTACTATTTACCCGAAAAATATATTTCTTTTCTGTCCAAATTATTTTTGGTACATGAATATTATTCTTGAATTTTACTCTACAAAGCAGTATCATGTTGACAATTTGGACGTTATTGATTTCTGGATAAATTAAATTATAAATCTTTAAAAATTTATCCTTGAACTTGTTTTATTGAATTATTATGTCATTGTCATCATCCTCATGCTTATATTGTGGTTAAAGTCATCTTTGGCTTACGTGCATAGACAAACTTGGTATGATTATGACCAGGTATTATTCGGTATAATCATAACCGTAATGTGACGAATGATGTGGTAAAAGTCCTCATTGGCCTGTAGTTCATTGATGGATAGTTGTTGGTATGATTATGACCAGGGATTATTCGGTATAATCATGACCATTGATGATTACATGAATATCCTTGGCCGTGGTACAAGGATGATTCAATTTTATTTATTAAGATGAGTCTCAGCGATAAAGTTGATGAAAAACTTTTTAAATCATAGAAGATAATAGATTTTATGCTCTACTTGACTCTTCTAATGAATTGCTTATTCCGCTGCAGTTGTTGATTTAAACCTTGTTGTCTATTGTATTCTATCAGTTGTTATACTGTTGAAGGCTAGGGATAATTTATTCTGCATTATCTTAGTTATAATATTTCTTATTGGGCTAGTTGAGCTCACCCTTTATTTTATTTTTCTCTTCAGGAAATGAGAATATAGTTGGGACGAGTCGAGAAATGGAGTGATGGTCCAGGATAAGTGGCTTTAGTAGTCCTCACTATTCTGTGAAATAGTGTGATAATAATTGTAATGAGGACTCCATTGAGTGTGGATATTGTCTAGAAGGCAATATTCTTGTTTAAACTCTCAATTTATGTTTTGTTGTATTTTACACGACTGTTGTATAATTAAGTTGTATTTGAATTTTGTACCATGTTTCTGACGACCCAAGATGGGTGATGTATACCTGTTTTGGGGGCGTCACAGTTGGTATCAAAGCTTAGGGATATGATCCATGGTTGAGATGTGAGACAAGATCTAGGAGGGGAGAGACGTGAAATTCCTTCGCTAGTATGACCTACCTAAGTTTATTTGGTATTTAATTGGTTGGTCAGAGTATAGGGATAATATGTGATATGTCAAGTAACCATTTTTTTGTGTGAAGGTTTGAAAATGGTATCCTGAAAAATGTTGAGATCAAGAATGAAGCACATGAGACCGCTGAGTCACCAACGATCAATACCGGGATAATGTGCAACAGAAGACAATAATCCTCGTGTAAACAATAAAACTGATGAAATGATGAACGATGGGATGTTCAGATGCTTTATAAAATTCATGCAACATCGTGTAAGAGAGACGCAACCCACGGTTGGCCACCGCGGCCATTAGCGATTCAAGGAGCTTCAAGGACTACCGGAGTTTTTGGGAAAGCCGTAACCACTTAAGGCGAGACGTGGTTAAAGCGAGTATCACCAAGATATTTGATGTCTTGGGATGCTCCGAGAGAGCAAAAGGTTCCCTTTGTCACCTTTATGTTGCATGAAGAGGCGAGATTATCGGTGGAAATCAGATAACGCACTCCACCGACGACTCAAGAAGATGTCTTGGGAGAAGTTCCAAGAGTTGTTCAACGACAAGTACTTTTCCGAAAGTATTCGTCACATGAAGGAGGTGGAGTTTATCAAGTTGGAGCAAAATAATATGACCGTGTCGCAATACGAGGCTAAATTTGCGGAGTTATCTCGGTTTGCATCCCATTTGGTCGATAATGAGGAGCGAATGACGCGAATGTTTCTAAGAGGTTTGAAACCCAATATACGTCAATACCTCATTTCTCACAAACTTTGTTTATATTCAGATGTTGTGAATAGGGCTCAGTTATTGGAGCGCGATAATAAGTCAGCACAACCCAAAAGGTAATGACTAGCAACACGATAATAATCATACCGGTGGCAACGGCCATCGGAACAATGATAACCATCGTGGGGAAAATTATCATGCCAAGAATGGTAACCACTTCGGTGGTAATCATGGCCAAGATAATATGAGTGGAAATTTTATGAAGAGAAGGTTCAACAACGATGGAAAGACAGCAGCACCAACACCCATTTTCAAGGAAGGAGAACGACCACCAATTATATGCTTCAAATGCGGAGGGGAGGGATATATCAGTCTAAACTACGTGATGCAGTCCAAAGCATGTTACAATTATGGAAAAGAAGGTCACCTAGCCCGATTTTGTCATGCACCAAAGTCAAGTCCAGCTGGGACGGTGGCACCAAAGGCGGATACGGACAAAACAAAGTCGGTGGTTTCAGGAAAAGCATTTTTCGTGACTTCTCAAAAAGCGAGTAACCCGAACGAAGTTAGCACGGATTAGTTAATTATAAATTCTTGCGAAGTCTATGCCTTATTAGATACCGGTTCTACCCATTCTTTTATCTTTCTTGCTTGCGCTCAACGTTTAAATTTGACTTCGGAGAAATTAGACTTTGACTTATCAGTTAAAACTTCGTTAGTAGAAACCTTCATTTCATGTGCTATCCAAGTCTTGGATGAGAGTCACAGTTTTTAAATGATATTTCTATCGTTAATAAATTTCCTGACGTATTCTTGAAGACTTCTTGGCCTACCCCTAGAGCGTGAAATTGAATTTTGTATTGACCCCAATACAAAACCCATTTCTAAAACCCTCAAATATTTCTTCAACTAAAATGAACGTATCATGTGCTAAGGATGTTGGCTCGAGCTGTTGAAGATTACGAGTATACCATTCAATATCATAGTGGAAGAGCGAACGTGGTAGCTGACGCGTTGAGTAGAAGATCGTATGCGTTTACGAGTGTGATGTTACTAACACAAAAACCTATTTCGTATAACTTACAAATGATGAAGATAGAGTTAAAGACTCTAGGGACCCACGTGAAGATAACGAATATACGAGTAGAATCGACTTTAATCGATAAAGTTAAAGTCGCTCAAACTACACACCTGGAGCTGATGAAAATGAAGAAGAAGTCAAGAAGGCGTTATTCTAGAAGCAAGAGTCGATGAAAAGAGGAAATACCAACCCTCGATTTAATTGGCCCATTTGAAATCCTCGATCGAGTAGGAACTGTGGCCTATAGGCACGTTTTACCGCCAAATATGTCGCGTGTTCATAACGTTTTTCACGTATCGATGTTACGTAAATATATGGACGACCCGAACCACATTATTGAATTAGAATTAGATGAGATAGAAGAAGATTTAATGTATGAGAAGATGCGTGTTAATATCTTGGATAAGAAGGATTATATTCGACACTCAAAGGTTATACCTCAAGAGTTAGAATCTGAAATGAAGTCAAGGTATCCTCACCTTTTCCGGGCATACCGGTACGCGTCGTAATTTTCGAGGGAAAAATTTTATAAGGAGGGAGATTGTGAGACCCCAAATTTTATGAATAAAGATTTAAATTTCTTAAAATATTTTTTTTTAATATTATGGTGTGGATTTGATATAATGTTAAAGTTGTGGGTAATATTTATAAATTTTGCAAAGTATGCAAGTTGTTATATAATATTCGATTGGTTGGGGAATATTCTTTTTGTCGGGAAATATCCGTACGACGGCACAATCATTGGTGGACCCCACAACAGAAGTATTATCGTAGTTAGAAAACGACAGAATTATCATTTTATAAAAATAACGGCAAAAGTGTTACCGTTAAAACTATTGAACTACCCTTAGTAAGTAAAGTACAAGAATACGCTGGCGTGGTTGCATAGTAGCACACCAGATTGATTATTGATGCTTACGTAAGAAGTCACTCACTTATACTCAATTATTGCTACAGTAATTGCTGTATCATATCTCTCATATTATCTATTCAATTATTGTCACAGTATCATCTGTATAATATGTTATATTATTAAATCAATAATTGAGACGAAAAAATTATTCATATTATTATTTGCAATATTGACAATGTCTAGAAGTTCTGTCAAAGAGAGGTTTGGTCACCTAATTGCGCGCCAATAAGGAGAAATCCTTATCGGAAAGCCCCCTCTTTCCTGGGAACGACCTGGTTGTTAAATATTATGAATTATAATATTAATGATGAATAAGTTCGTGTTGATTAAAGATGAGATTGATAGTTCCATTATGTTGGAATTATTAGTGTTAGTGAGAATCGACATTTATTTCGATAATAATTGATGTTTTGAGGTTATATTGACCAATCGGGTAATTAACCGGATAAATGAGCAATTAATTACTATTGATTCACATGATTATAACTATTTGTTCACATGTGTGTACTATTGATTCACATTCATTTATTATTAGGAGAGTTGGTGCAAGATTGATAATACTTGCATGACTAAGTTAAAAATGGAGGTATAGATGGAGGTACTATACTGTAATTCGTATTTTTACATGTCTAGAACTATTGATTCACATGATTTACTATTAGGGGAAGTGGTGCAAGTTTGATAATACTTGTAGGACTAAATTAAAAATGAAGGAAAAGAGGAAGATATTATACTGTAATATTTCGAGCCCCAAAACGTGCAATTATCGAAACTATATTTTCCTATAAATTGAAGCTCATTCCTTCATTATTCTTCACCAATTCACTAAAGCTATAGAGCAATTATTAGAAAGAGAAATTATAGAGAGAAAGAAGAAGAGAAGTCTGCTACCTCACTATTCCAAAGATCCAATCTTTCTTTTGGGTAAGCGGGGTATTATTTCTTTCATATTCATGAAGAGAGCTTACATTATTCCATTCTTTATTATTATGTTGAATAACTCCGCATGCATGCGTGAAGACCGCATACATGGTGAAATTCTTCATTATTCCATTCTTTTATTATTCTATTGAATATCCTATCTACATGCGGATTACGCGTGACACGGTTCCATTCTTTATTATTCGCGTTGGAATAACTTCGTCTGTAGGTCTATCGCATGCCTCGGTGAATTCTGTTGTTATTCCATTCTTCATTATTCTGTTGGAATATCGTGTATGTGCGGATTATGCATTACCTAGTTTTGTTCTTTATTATTCTGTTGGAATATCATGTCTGTGCGGATTACGCATGACCTAGTTCCATTATTTATTATTTTGTTGGAATAACCTGTCTATGTGGATTACCGCATGCATGGTGAATGATCCTTCGTATTCATTCTTTATTAAATTATGGAAATGATCTCATCTTCACGTGGATTACCGCATAATGGATGAAAATCCATTCATAGCGATTTAAGATATTCTATTATACTGTATATGAGATATCATTTCTTTTGTACTCGTCATGAAATATCATTTTACTTGGTATTTTATTTATGAGTTACTATTCATGAGTTACTATTCACCCGGTTACTATTCACTCTAGTATTATTCACTCGGGTATTCGGGGCACTTTTCGTGTGAAAGTACTATTCACGAGTTACTATTCACCCAGATTACTATTCACCCGAATATTATTCACTCGGGTATTTGGGGTACTTTTCATGTTGAGGTACAATTCACGAGGTACTATTCACGGGGTACTTCTAGACAATATGCACACTTAATGAAGTCCTCATTATAATTATTATCACACTATTTCACAGAATAGTGAGGACTACTAAAGCCACTTATCATGGACCATCACTCCATTCCCCGACTCGTCCCAGCTATAATCTCATTTCCTGAAGAGAACAATGAAAGAAAAGGGTGAGCTCAACTAGCCCAGTAAGAAATATTATGACTAAGATATTGCAGAATAGATTATCCTTAGCCTTCAACAGTATAACAACTGATAAAATACAATAAACATCAAGTTTAATTGCAGCGGAATAAGCAATCCATTAGAAGAGTCAAGTAGAACATAATGTCTACTATCTCCTCTAGATTAAAAGTCCATCATTAATATTTCATTCCTGTAATACTCATCAACAGTTCTTTGTTATACCCAAGACAAAAAGAACTCTCATCACCTGTCTTTGCCTGAAACACCAAAGATTATAGTTAAATCCACAATTCATATTTATAATCATGTAAATCAACAGTTTCTCCTTGCCACAAAGGCTTAATAGAACGTTTACTCAATATCCTTACCCCAAAGGCTAAAGATATTCAAATGTAATAACAATGATCATACCAATCAGTTGTCTACCTTTGCACTACGGGCCAAAGATATTCAACTACAAAGCCAATGGTCATGATCATACCAATCAATTGTCTGTTAGTGCACTACGGCCAAAGACATTCAACTGTTAACTAATGGTCATGATCCTGCCAATCACATCATTGAATTATCCATGCATTACGGGCCAAGGATATTCGTTATTATCACCAGTGGTTATGTTCATGTCATACACTTGTCCATCTTTGCACATAAGCCAAAGATATAAAACTATAAAACCAATAATAAACAGTCCATCTTTGCACGTAAGCCAAAAATATACAACTGTAAAACCAATAATCAACAGTCCATCTATGCACGTAAGCCAAAAATGACTTTCATCACAATATAAGCATGAGGATGATGACAATGATATAAGCATTAATCAAACGAAATCAAGGATAAATATTAAAGACTTTAAATTTATCTAGAGTTTAAAAATATCCAATTTGTCAACATGATACTGCTTTCTGGAGTAATATTCAAGAATAATATTCATGTACCAAAAATAATTTGGACAGAAAAGAAATATATTTTTCGGGTAAATAGTATCCCGTGAATTGTACCATGTAAATAGTACTTCAGGAATAGTACCTCGTGAATAGTACCCCGGCATGAAAAGTACCCCAAATACCCGAGTGAATAATATTCGGGTAAATAGTAATTGGGTGAATAGTAACCCGTGAATAGTAACTCATGAATAGTACTCCAGCATGAAAAGTGCCCCGAATACCCGAGTGAATAATATTTGGATAAAGTAACCCGTGAATAGTACTCCGTCATGAAAAGATCAATAATTATCAAGAAAGCTCAGAATAATATTTTCATGAAAAGATACTGGATGAAAAGCAAATATCAAGGATATTCTACTAATTTCATGGAGTATAGAAGCCAAAACTTTAACAAAATGAGTATAGAATTCAAAATCTGAAACGAAATAATATTACTTACATACTATAGAGTATGGAAGAAAATATTATTTCAAGCGAATATTGAACAAAAATAACATCCCTTATAACTATTGAACGAAAATAATATTCCAACGAATATTTAACGAAGATAATATTCCAACGAATATTGAACGAAGATCATATTCTTTATGAATATTGAACGAAAATAATATTCATACGAATATGAAAAATAATATCTTTTCAGAATATGAAATAAATAATACCCCTTACGACTGTTGAACGAAAATAATATTCCTACGAATATTGAACGAGATGGTATTCCTTACGAATATTGAACGAAAATAATATTCATACGAATACGGAAAATAATATCTCTTCAGAATATGAAATAAATAATACCCTTTACATTTGTTGAATCGAAAATAATATTCCTACGAATATTGAACGAGATGATATTCCTTACTTAATATTGAATCGAAAATAATATTCATAATACTGAATACTGAAAATAATCTCTTCGAATATGAAATAAATAATACCCCTTACCTCGAGAAGAAGATGGATCTTTGGAGTAGTGAAGTAGTAGACTACTCTCTTCTTCTTTCTCCTATAACTTTTTCTCTATATAATTTTTTGTGAGTCTTAGTGAATTGGTGAGAATGAAGGAAGAATGAGCTTCTATTTATAGGAAAATATAGTTTCGATAATTGCACATTTTGGGGCTCAAATATTACAAAGATAATACCTTCATCTTTTCTTTCATTTTTAATTTAGTCCTCGCAAGTATTATCAAACTTACACCACCTCCCCTAATAGTATATCATGTGAATCAATAGTACAATCATGTGAATCAATAGTTCTATACATGTGAAAAAAATAATTACAGTATAATACCTTCATCTATACCTCCATTTTTAATTTAGTCATGCAAGTATTATCAATCTTGCACCACCTCCCCTAATAGTACATGCATATGAATCAATAGTACACACATGTGAATAAATAATTATAAGCATGTGAATTAATAGCAATTAATTGCTCATTTATCCGATTAATTACCCGATTGGTCAATATAACTTCTAGACATCAATTATTATCGAAATAAATGTCGATTTCTATTAACACTAATAATCCCAACACAATGGAACTATCAATTTCATCTTTAATCAACACGAATTTATTCATCATTAATATTATAACTCACAATATTTAACAACCAATGTCGCTCCTGTGAAAGAGGGGCTTTCAATAAGGATTTCTCCCTATTAGCGGCGTAATTAGATGACCTAACCTCTCTTCGATGTAACTTTTGAGACATTGTCAATATTGCAAATAATAATATGAATAACTTTGTCGTCTCAATTATTGATTTAATAATATAACATATTATGCGATGATAATCTTTGTGACAACAATTGAATCAATAATATGAGAGATATGATGCAACAATTACTGTAGCAATAATTGAGTATAACTGAGTGACTTCTCATGTAAGCATCAATAATCAATACCGTGTGCTACTATGCAACCACGCGTATTATTGTATTTTTACTACCGATTATTTTATGACAACTTACTTATTTTAAAAAAATTCACATATCACCCTTAACTTTAACCTTTTATCAATTTAACCATTTACTAAATAGAATAATAATTATAAAAATTGAATACTTTCATTTCGTAAAATTCGGGGTCTTACAGCAACTACTCTTCAGATCAATCTTTGAGAAAACTTTTGCTCTAGACAACTAATCTAATATATTGTCTAGGCGAGGTATTGGAAATATGTATTTCATTGTAATCTTGTTGGTTGCTCTGCTGTTAATGCACATTCGCCATGATCCATCCTTCTTCGGCATTAATAGTTGTAGTACCACACATGGGCTCATACTTTCATGGATGTAGCCCTTTCTCATTAACTCCACTACCTATCTCTGTAGCTCTTCGAACTCTTTGGGACTGAGTCTGTATATCGGCCTATTCGGTAAACTCGACCCTGGAATAAGATCTTTTTGGTGTTGAATGTCCTTCATCGGTAGCAGTCCAGGTGGAAGCTCATTAGGCATTAGATAAGCAAACTCCGATAGCAATTTTTGCACATCGGCTGGTACTTCTAGGTTTTTTTCTGTTGAGCTGTTCCAACAAGGGAGCAGAGTATACATTACACCTTCACGATCAGCCTCCGTTAGGAATCTAGACATGGATAAGAGGTTCGAAGTTTACGATCGCTTAAGCCAACTACTACTTTCTTCCTGCCGAGGGGCCAACACAACCTTCTTCCCTTTTATACTAAGGGAGTACGTATTCTTCCGACCATCATGATCTTCACTTCGGTCATATTGCCAAGGTCGGCCCAACAACACATGGCATGCGTCCATTGACAACAAATCGCACCAAACGTTATCAAAGTATTTTTTACTGATTGAAAATGTCACCAAGCATTTTCTGTCAATTGTTATCTCATTGCCTTTATTCAACCATCACAACTTATAAGGTTTGGGATGCTGATCAGTTTTTACTGTAATTTTTGGACAACCTCTTCCGATACTACATTTTCATAGCTGCCACTATCAATGATCATCTTGCAGACCTTATCTGCCATTGTGTAAGTTGTATGGAAGATATTGGTTCTCAACCATTCATCTCCTGAATTACACTTAGGGGTCAATAGATTCTTATGAATGACTAATGTCTCGTTCCCATCACCATATAACATCTCATGTTCATCATTTTCATCAAATATAGGTTCTCCTAACTTTTATGTCTCGTTGACCATATCTTCTCCAATAAAAAGTTTCTTACCCTTCTAGCTAGTAGGTTTTCTACACTCATTCACTATATGCCCTTTTTTTCCCCATCTAAAACATCAAGTAATAAGGTTGGGATTACTTTGCGGTTGTTGCGATCTTAGAAGGCAAAGGGCCATTATGAGGGTGTTGGTCTCATCGCTTATATTGCTCCTCATCACGTTACGCTTATATTTTATTCACGCTTTCGGCATCACGTGCTCGTTGATATATATGCCTCAGAAACAGTCCATAGTGAATGAAGACTAAGGGCATCTTACAGGGACTGCCTTAAACCACCTAATTAACTACCGTACCACTAACTGTTGCTCTTATTCTGATAGGTCATTACGAGTTATCAATTGGTAGAACTCTTCTGTATATTCATCAACTTACCTGGTTCCCTGCCTTAATAAGTGCAGTAGCTTGAATAAGGATTGAATGTACCCAAAGGGAAGAAACTGGCCTTGTATCTTTTTCTTCATCTTTTCCCAATCCACAATTTTATACCTACCATGTTTTTCCCGTGATCGTTTCAACTACTCCAATCAAGCAGATGCTCTGCCGTTGAGTTCGATGGCAACCAGTTTCACCTTGATACTATTTTGAACTTCCTTATACTCGAAAATATGTTTAACTTCATTCATCCAATTGATGAATCCCTCGGCTTGCAACGTACCTGAAAACTCCAGTAGTTCCACCTTAAAACCCCAGTCTTGATGACAATCATCTCGACCACATCGTTCCCAGAATTGATTCCTATTGTGATAAGGATTTTCAAAACTAGGCTCGGAATCATAATTCTTTTCTTCTGGATTACCGAGATTTTGGGCCCCTAAACGCTGGGTTAATTATATAACTTGTCTCTGTAAATCCTCAATCATCACGTCCTGAACATTACGATCACAGTGTTGGACGTCCTAATCCAGAATCTACCCACGACGACCACGACCACCAACCATTAAAACTGATAAAATCTATTCCCAGAAAGATGTTGAGCTTTGATACCAACTGACGCCGGACATAATAGTGATTATCTTGCAGGCTAGGGTAACAATAAACTCACAGGTAAATAAACAAAACAAAATTATCAGCACAAGCCGGATTATGTGTAAATTATTATTATCAAAACAAAAGTTCATAATTCAACCCATAAGTTGGATTTTATAGCTAAAAGATTTCTTTATCAATACTCAACAAAATTCCTATAACGATGGTAAGAAACTTCCAATAGAAAACAACTTCCTAATAGTCCTCCTATATTTATGGTAACAACTTCTAATGAATAATAACCTTTTAATAATTAAAATACTATCATAAAAGATGAAACAAATCAAAAATTTAAAAATAAGAATGATAAAAATTATCCGAACTTCCGAAGACAAAAAAACCCGCCATAAATCCGAAACTAGATCCGATGATAAAAAGTATCCGAACTTCAAACGACATAAAGCCGCCACAAATCCGAAGTAAATAGTTCGAAGCCAGATCCGACGAGATTATTGAAGTCGAACTCCTGACTCTTAATCCCGAAAACATCCTTCGTCGATAGCGTCCGACCCCAACGACGTCAATAACTGCTTTTAGTACTTTTTTTGCGTCGATCCTCTAATTTATAATATTTTAATGTCAACAACGTGTTATTCAACCTCTCAACACCATCTAATTCGGATACTTCTGCATCAAAAAAAACAAGATATCAACTATCTATTCGAAATAAACCGTGGCCGCCATACTTGAAACAACAAGTTCAAATATTATTTAATTTGAATGTACGTACTAAATACTAATGTAGTGATATTCCATATATATGTCTCAATATAAGGTACCAAAATATTATCCATAATCTTTAGCAATTTTTATTTAATTGTGCATGCATTCTAATGCCACAAATTGATTAATTAGATCAACTTGGCATTTGTTAATTGTTTAGATTTCTAATATTAGCAAGGCAGAAGCAACTTGGTTATATTTAATGGGGAAAAAAAACAAAACAACTACTAGTAGTATGTATTTCTATAATTAGAAGGAACTTTGTAGCTTGTCTGTTATGATCATTGCCATATATATATATATATATATATATATATATATATATATATATATATAAAATTTTAATGGACCTACGCTAGATTGTAGATTATCATGATGCTAAATTGTATAACTAGGCAAGATTGTTTAGTAACAAAAATCTTGACGACAATTGCATAGATAATCATTCTAAAGATTTTATAAATTTTAAACAAGAAAAAGTCTAGGGCGACCGGTCCTAGCGACCGGATTTTTTTTTATTTTTTTATTTTTATAATGTCTTTCAAATAATTTATAAGATTTATTGGAATTGGAATTTTTACAGAATAAAGTGATTTAGATGTCATTTGGATACATGTAAAAATATATACATGCGATACTATCATAGTATATATTTTTTTACGTGATCTAAATGACATTTAAATTATTTTATTTTGTAAAAATTCTAATTTTAATAAATTTTATAAATTATTTGAGATACGTTACAAAAAAATTAAAAAAAAAATAGATCGCTAGCAATGTCCCTAGGACCGATCGCCCTACAAAGCTCTTTAAACAATGAAGAGTCTCTTTCAACTAGGTGTCTAGTTCTAGACCTTACTTTTAGAGAGTTATATATAGATGGACGGTGAAAGATTATTATATATTTTGTTCTACATTATAAAATTAATATTAATTTTTAAAAATTTATTTTAAACAAATTTTAATTCAAAATTAATATGAATTCATACATATAATTTATGTCAATAAAATTATAAATAATATAAATTACCTAAAAAAATACTACTAGTTATAAGATTTGTTGTTTTCAAAATATAAATAAATCGTGTCAATTTTAAATTTAAAAATATCTTAAATTTACTTTTCAAAAATTAATAGTATATAATAGATATATGAAATCATGAAAGGTAAAATATGTATAATATTTTTTATGAATTTGTGAGTACTTAGCATTTTATACAAGAAAAAGAATTAAAACCTATTTTACATAATTTTATTTTGTATAAATAATTATATTTTATATATTTATATTCTTATGAATATACCATATTTGTATTTTATTTGTAAATCATACAATTGTATCCATTCATAGCGAAAGTCGATATATTCTTGTATAAGATAGCAGAACTTTAAAATAACAAGTACTTCTTTTGTTTAACAAAAAAAAAAAAATCCGGCTTTATTTAAAAAACAGGAGTCATCTTTTTATTCAATTAATATAAATAATATAATATCTTTCATTTTGTCATCATAAATAAATAAATAAAAATAAAAATAAAAATATAGGAGTAGTATATATATATCTATATATAGTTGGAAAATTGCAAAAGTACTTTCTTTTTTTTTGTTTATTAATTCGTTGGAATGCCACGTGTAATGAAGTGAAGAGTGCCGACAGTCATTATCAAGGCGTCGCTTCCCAATTACTTTTCCGACCAAGTAGCTAGGACGACGACGACGACTACGCACATTTTCTAATTGGCTAAGTTTAGTCCAACAGTGCGCTTATGCCACCACTACTTTTTTTATATTATTATTATTATTATAACACTTTTTCCACCCTGAAAAAGCCATTCTTTTTTGAAAATGTTGAAACCTACGGACTGGTTGTTCAATTTGTCTACAAAAATGATACGTCCATGAAACCAAATCAGTTTTGAAACACCCAAAAAAAAAGAATTAATCTTTTCTACTTATTTATTGTCAATTGAGAAATATTTTTAAAATCAACTTTGTAAGATTTTCATATTTAAAATTCTTAAAGGAATAATTACGATAAATATTAAAATTTTTACTTAATTAATTATTTGTACTAAATAAATTCAATCCAATTTTTTCAAAATAAAATGTATCTCTAATTTTTAAACAAAAAGAGTTATTAATTGAAAATTGACAGAAACTCGAGGGAAACCTTAACCGCGCGACTAAAGGAGGAAAACTCAATTAACCTTATACTTCGAAATAATATAAAGGCAGATAAGTGTAATTACCTCAGACCATGAACCTAATAGAATTAATACACATGTTATATATTCTCTCTATATATTTTTTAATAAAATAAAATATTGATAATTGTTGGAGTAAAATAGATGTTGAAAGAGTAATAATGTCACATAAATTTTTTAAATAAATATAAAAAATATCGTTAAATATGTATTTTTTTAAAATAAAATTATTTTTATTATGACCGTATGAACAATTAAAAAAATAATGAAAGAGATGTATAAATTTTATTGCACTGAAGGGTCATATCACTTTGTCAATTTGGAGCAGAGCAGAAACTTTGAAATCTAAAATTTCACTACATGGGCAATTGTTTACTTTTATTATATTTACCAGCTTAATTTTTTACCCTTCTCTTTTACTTTATCCATTTTACGGTCCTATAGTAACAACTTGATGAGGAACTAACTTACGTCGGTATCCTCCTCAATTACATTTACAGGTAAAGTCTCCAGTACTGGGGTTTAATGCATATGGGCATATAGAAGCTATACCTTCTTCCCCGATGTTTTTTCCCTTGAATTGGAATAAAAATAATAATTCAGAAATATTTTAAATTTAATTTCTCTATTTTCAAGCAAGTTGCAAGCATAAAATTAAACTTTGTATTCCATTTTTCGTATAAGTTTATGCATAAGAATTGACCCTAGTGAGAAATGACTATTAGTTTTTATTTTTTTTAATGTTTCCTTTGTACGGTTAATTTGATTAAGACATGGATATGATAACTTCAACAAAAATAGATTCCAACTTAATTTCTTTTCAAAAACAGCAACATGCTTTTAAATATTATAATTTGACTATATATAAGGGATTGATACATAACAAACGTTAAATAAGTCTTTCAACGCACATCTATGCATCTAATCTAGGATCCAAAAGCTGAAAATATACTTGTCTGCATAACTGTTATTAGGACGACTCAAATAATTGTGCGGACGACATCCCACTTCACAAATGACAAAAATGCCTCTCCAATACAAAAATGGCCAGTCTGCATAACAATTATACGAACGAGAGTTCTTTCCCCATAGCGTGCATTAGATTTGTCCGCACAATAGTTATGCGGGCGAGACTTTTTCTAAAACTGCATTAGAAGTGTGTACTAGAACCTTAATTAGACGACCTAGATGTGCGCGGGAAGGCTAAACCCTCTTATCCAACATTTATGTGGATCAATTCACATACACATATATAATGTATACTATATATATAATAATATATTATATGTACTAGGATTAACCCGTGCCTCCGGCACTATTATTATATGTATGTGTTCATAAGTAAAAATAGTTTAATTGTGGATCAGTTGTATTGTGGAGTTCCATTGTGAAACACAAGCGACCTGAATTGACAACATGGTTTAGCTTTACCAACTAGTAATAATTATTATTTGTTTTGTCTTTTATACTAATATGGAAAGGATTATATATTGCTGTTCAGTCATTAATCAATCCATATCAGATTATCCATGATAATTAGGGTTAAGGATTACAACTTTCTCTAATAAGGAATAAGCCACCTAACACATATATGTTGTCTGTGTATGTGTGTGTGTGTGTGTGTATATATATATATATATATATATATATATATATATATATATATATATATATATATTTGATTATTATTTGCTAATTTGAGATATATGGTTAGATTATGACATTCATATACGGACCTCAACATTAGAATATTCCAACATTCTGTAATTAAAGTGCCAGCTAAAATAGACATTGATAATTAATTAAGAGCAAATTTTGTGGCTGAGAACAGAGTTGACAGCATATTAATTAGGAAGAATGGTTGGTAATCAAGTTATTTTGGATATACTAATATGAAGAGATTTATTGTGTGGCAGACATTGATTAATTAATTATAATCAAGATTCCCTCGTATTATCGATAGTTAGCAATATTTTCTATCCCAGGGAAATTAAAGGAGACATTTTGCATGCTAGCTATCTTTGCCTATGTTTGTGAGGAAAAACTGCGATTTTTAATTTCTTGACGATCTTCTAATTTATTTATTTTTGTAATTAATTAAGACCTAATTCGATTTATGCAAAGTAGATGCTTTCAAATATTCTTTTAGTTTTAAATTTGGTATTGGTATTGGACCGAGGGTAATAATGCTATATATAATATGAGTATGGCTTTCTTTTTCTTCTGGTTGGTGATTACTCGAATTGCAACATATAGACTAAAGGCAAAAGACAAATAAATGATGATAGCCAATTCTTTAAAAGTTGTAATGCTAAGAACATGGATGCAGACCAAGTTAAATCTTGAAAGTGGGATTATATATATATATATAGTGGCATGAAAAAGAGTCCTTCTACATAGACATGTTTATTGGATGATAATTAATTGGACCGGTTCAATTTCAATTTTTTTTTGTATGTCTCTCAAAAAATGTATAGTATTTATTCCAACTTGAATTTTTACATAATATATAGTGTTTTAGGTATAATTTGGATACATATACAAAATAAAATATTATATAAAAATTCCAATTAGAATAAATACTATATATTTTTTGAGTCACATGCAAAAGAAAATAAAATATTGAACTGGTCCAATATTCCGGCCGAAGAAATCTGTCCGCTTATTGCATGAAAAATACTTGTTCCACCATAAAAAGATCTTTAAAAAAATACATAAAAAACAATACAAAAACATAAATAAAGTAAGATGTATGACTATATGTACAAGTAAAATTGCCATCCCAAACTTGCAAGATTTGACGCCACCATATGTAGAACTGCTTAAAAGTCGTTATGATCCTGAAATTGAATTTAAAAAGTAAACAAATTTGCAAAGTTTTTGGGGATTAAACTTTTAGGGTATCAATTGATTTGATTACTTATAAAGTTTCCAACACTTAATAGGGAAAGAAACATCATATATAGATAGGTGGCCAAATTTCTTGCCATTCATGTATAGGAGAAGACTAGTTTTGATGCTTTAATTGGCACTAATTTCTTCTTATAGTGGGGACTGGATTATTCTCTCTGCTGGATAATGAGTCATTTCTCCATAAATCGTTGTCTCCCTTCGTACCAATCTTAATAGCATGACTGATTGATATTTGCAGTACTTACTACTATATATATATAGCTAGGTATTACGGCACCTATATATCACATTGTTGGGTGGTGATATTTTTTATATCGGACCGAATGAATTGTGTCTACTTATTTAATTAGTTTATTGAGTCTTTACTATTGAGTCTTAATGTTATTGGACCTAGTCACAATTTTATTTCCGTTAAGTCTTTATAAGATCGGGTCGGATCAGTGGGTCGACCTATTAGATATTTTAATATCTCTATCTTTAACTTGTAATGATGAAAAAGCATGACAGTTACTATTGTATCTGTCATGCATTAATGTCGATGGGATCCAAAGACGGTCGACGGTAGAAAACAGTGGCCAGAGGTAATAGGTGGATTGTACCCAGTCGGCAGAAACCATCGGATCGGTTGGTGTCGATGATAGTAGATGGCACGATGGCCGGTCTAGAGAGCATATCATAGCAAGGAGGTCTTTAAGCAAAAGGTACACACTCACAACTGATAATTTTATCTCTCTCAATACACTAGATATTTTATCCTCCATTGTTAACCCTTGTGATCGCCTGTACTGACTCTCACGCCTTGCTTTATCCCCGACGGTCGGCCGTCAAGCTTTTAGTGTTGATTTGTGTTTAGTATCTACGAGGATCAAGACGTCTTACGTGATTGGGGCGTGGCGGAAGATCTTAAGCGTTAACATTGGGCGCTAGAGAGGAGGTTGTGTTACTAGTGTCATTGAGTTTTCAATCACAAGTTTCCATTTATTCTACTTCGGAAGATGGTGAGGAGTAGAGCGATATCTGTGGAAGAGACGATCGAGAAGGTCGTAAGCTCGTCTATCGACACATTTTGTCAAGGATCGTCTGGGTCCTTGAAGAGTGCTTTCGTGAGTGAAACCTTTGCTTCCAAGCATGTTTCAAGGGTTCTCGTTCGAGAGCTCATGGTGGGGCCAGACGGAGGTTGGTGTTTGTTGATGATAAAGGCCATGATCGGGATCGGAGGCGGTGGAGGTTCTCCGCTTAAAACTCACCAAAAGTGGTCGAGATGACAAACCGCCTAGTTGGCGAAGATGGCGGAAGAAAGCGGAGATAAAGCTTTAGAGGTCCTTCCGAAGCGAGAGGAAGATATATTTGTCAGATGCTTGGATGACCGATCTGAAAACGAGAAGCATCTCTTTATATCGGTCAGAGGCGTAGTAGGCATAAGGAGATACAACAATGCAGAGGAGAAAAGTCGGACATTTCGTATACGAGTCTCGGTAGTTCTCATGGCCAAGAAGAAATCGAGGAGCGAACTCCTGAGGCATCAAAGAGAGCACTTATTATCGTTGGCTCTCGAGGTCGAGATGGTGGCAGACAGAGGAGTAGGTCGAGAGAGATCGTGCCAGAAAATAGAAGGGGAGAACAGTGTCATGAGCACTCTCATCGCGATGACAGGACCACACGCCGAAGTAAGTCCAGAAGCCCATCAAAGGCAGTGGTTTCTAATAGAAGGGGTCGGTCCGTTCAGAAGAGGAAAGAATTACCAGAGAAAGAAGTCTCCTCACAACCAAAAGGTGTGGATTTCTTGGTAAAGGAGTTGAATGAGCTTCGGAAGCAGTTGGCCGAGGTTCAACAGGTGAAAGATACTCCGGGAAAAAAGGCGTCTCCTTTTTCCTCGGATATTCTTAAGGAGAAGGCAGACACCACCAAGAAGTTGCCTCACATGGAGAGTTGCGATGGGTCTGGGGACCCTTATGACCACATTCAGGCGTTTGATAGACTGATGGACTATTATGACTTCACCGTTGCGGCTAAGTGTCATACATTTGTTACAACGTTGAGGAAGGATGCACGACAGTGGATGGGGACCTTGTCTGCTGATTCAGTCACGTCATGGTCTGAGTTATGTGACAAGTTCCATGCTCGTTTTGGGAGCAACCGAAGGGGGGGGGGGAAAGCCTACTAGTTCACTGGCTCAGGTTCGACAGTTTTCCAATGAGTCTTTGGGTTTGTATGTGAAGCGATTCAGGGAAGCTGTTGGCCAGGTGTCTGATCTCAATGATCTTCAGGCTGTGGGTTTATTTCAGAACGGATTAGATTTGGTGAAGTCAGAAAAGTTGGTGAAGAAGCTGATGTTTCACCATCCGAAGAGCTTGGCCGAAGCCTTTGATAAAGCCGAGGGCTACATCGTGGTAGAGGAGGCTATGAATAGCCTGAAGCATTCTTCTTCGGACCGCATAAAGGAGGCAGATACTCCTAATATTGAAGGCGATCAGAGGAAGTCAGGGGGGGTATAATGATCGGCCTAAGAGCAGCTCAAAGAAGTATAACAACACATGGCGACAAGGAAGCAATCGCCCACCTGCTCCTACCCCGAAGGTGAATAAGGTTTACACCAAACTGAACACGGATAGGTCGGTGATTCTGGATCAGATCAGGAACCAACCCTTCTTCGAACCTCCTCGTGATAATTTTAAGCCAGGTCAAGGTAATGCTCGGAAATATTGTGGCTATCATCAAGCTGCAGGTCACGATACAAATGAATGCTATAATTTGAAGAACTTTGTGAAGAGGAAGGTTCAAAGCGGTTTGTTAGTTCAATATGTGGCCGGGAGGGACCAACAACAAGATCAGCAGAATGTTGACCGTACTATTCAGACGATTCAAACAGTTCCACCCATGCAGCCTGATCCAAATCAACTACCAAGGCACGTCGTTGATGTAAGAACCGGTGGGACAATAGGGAAATTGGTAGGGAAGAAGAGGAGGGGATATCTAGATTCGGTCATGTCCGTGGTGGGTGTTCTCCCGAAGACCGACAGACCATTTCCAGGGACTGTTATATCTTTCACCGATGCAGACTATCCTTTGGAGCCCATTGAACCCCATGAAGGAGCGTTGGTGATCACTACACAAGTGGGTTCGGTGGATGTGAAGCATATGATGATTGATAACGGGTCTTTTGTGGATATTCTGTATGCCCATGCTTATCAGACGATGCATCTTGATGGGCGAAAGATGGAGGTCGGGCAAGAGGCTCCCCTATATGGTTTTAATGCTTGATCCAATCCAAAGTTGCAGAGCCTTTATTGAACTACCGGTAATCTTGGCATAGCTCCTCGGTGAGTAGAAATAACATGTAAATTTTATGTTGTGTATGTAGATTCGGCCTACAACGCCATACTGGGTATGTAAGACCCCAACTTTTATGAATAAAAATAAATTTTCTATAAATATCGTTTTTGAATATTATGGAATAAATTTGATATAATGTTATAGTTGTGGGTAATATTTATAAATTTTACAAAAGTACATGAGTTGTTATATAATATTCGATTGGTCGGGGAATATTAAATGCGGCAAGCACAATCATTGGTGGACCCCACAACGAAATTATTTGATCGGATTGAAAAATCGACAAAAATATTTTTATGAAAATAATGGCGGAAGTTTCTGGTTTGATCTTTGTTGAACTACTTGGTAGTAAAGCACAATGATGTCTGGCGTGGTTGCATAGTAGCTTTACAGTATTAATTATTAATGCTTATGTGAGAAGTCACCGTCAGTTTGATTCAATTATTGTTGATATTTTATATGTTATTAAATCAATAATTGAGATGACGAAGTTATTAATATTATTATTTGCATTATTAACGATGTCTAGAAGTTACGCCAGGAGAGGTTTGGTCACCTAATTGCGGCATGATAGGGAGAAATCCTTATTAAGCCCCTCTTTCCTCAGGAGCGACACGGTCGATTAATAGTGTGAATAATAATAATGATGATGACGTTTTATATTTTATTCGTATTATTAACGTAATAAAATAGAAAAACTTTTTATATAAAATGTATACTTTTATAAAGTTATTCGCTTTTTATTAAATTAATAGTAAAATCTTTTTATATAAAAGCGAATACTTTTATAAAGTTATCTCTTTTATTAGATAATAATTAGAATATATTATATTTTATTATGCATAGTGTTTGCATAATGTACTGCATAGTGTTTGCGTAGTAAAATCTTTTTAAAAGTTATTCGTTTTATTAGATTATAAATAGAATATATTATATTTTATTTAAAAGATTTTGCTTTAAATATCGGCCGTCCGATTAAAGTAAATCAATACAGATAGTTCATGGATTGATTACTATTCATTCCATTCTTCTATAAATAGAAGCGCATTCCTTCATTATTTCTTACTTAATTCAATTTGTAACTCTGAGAGAGAAACTATAGAGAGAAAGAAGAAAAGTATTCTTTACTTCACTACTCCGATATCAAGTTTCTTTTACTTAAGGGGTATTATTTCT
Organism: Panax ginseng; assembly: GCA_020205605.1. Taxonomy (NCBI): domain Eukaryota; kingdom Viridiplantae; phylum Streptophyta; class Magnoliopsida; order Apiales; family Araliaceae; genus Panax; species Panax ginseng. The sequence continues at coordinate 22,745,582 of CM035131.1, read as the reverse complement.
TTTGTATTCATGAAGAGAACTTCTACTATTCCATCTTTATTATTCTGTTGGAATAACCTGTATATGCGGGCTACCCTATACTTGGTGAAATTTTTCTCGTATTCCTTTCTTTATTATTACATTTGGAATATCATATACTGGTCTTTTCACGCAGGACTGGTTCCGCTCTTTATTATTACATTTGGAATATCCATGCATGCTTTTACGCTTGGGACTGGTTTCGTCTTTATTATTCTATTGTAACATCCTATTGGTGTGAATTTTACCTGACCTAGTTCCGTCATTTAGTATTTTGTTAGAATAACTTGTCTATGCGAAGTACCGCATGCATGGTGATTTCTGTTGTATTCCATTCATTATTATTACATTGGAATATCCTATCGATTAAATATTAATGCCCGACTGGTTCCATTATTTATTATTACGATGAAACACACATACATGTCTGATACGCATGCGTGGTGATTTCTTTTGTTATTCCATTCTTTATTATACTCGATTGGTTAAAGTTTTGACTTCTACACTCCATGAAATTAGTGGAATATTCTTGATATTTAAGGCTTCATCCAAAGATCTTTTCATGGAAATATTCTTCCTGAGCATTCTTGAATTTTACTTTACAAAGAAGTATCATGTTGACAATTTGAGCGTTATTAGTTCTAGATAAATTAATTCTTGAACTTGTTTTATTGAATTCTTATATCATTGTCATCATCCTCATGTTTATATTATTTTTGAAAGTCATCTGTGGCACAGAAGTAGTGCATAGATGGACTTGGTATGATTATGACCGAGGATTATTGATTGTAATCATGACCGTAATGTTACAAATAATGTGGTAAAAGTCCTCATTGGCCCGAAGTGCATTGATGGGCAGTTGTTGGCATGATCATGACCATTGATGAATACACAAATATCCTTGGCCCGTAGTGCATGGATAATTTGTGGTCGTGAATCTAATGAATATCCTTGGTAGTAGTGGGGGATGATATGGATTATTTATTAAAATTCGAGTCTCATAAAGTGATGAAAACCTTTTTAAATCATAAAAGATAGTAGATTTTATTCTCTACTTGACTCTTTTAAATGGATTGCATGTTCCGCTGCAGTTAAACTTGATGTCTATTGTATTTTATCAGTTTAACATTATTGAGGACTAATGATAATTTATTCGGCATTATCTTAGTCATAATATTTCTTACTGGGCTAGTTGAGCTCACCCTTTCTTTCATTGTTTTCTTCAGAAAATGAGAACGTAGCCGGAACTAGTCGGGGAACGGAGTGATGGTCCGAGATGGTGTCTTAGTAGTCCTCACTATTCTATTAAATAGTGTGATAATAAATGTAATGAGGACTAATTTGAGTGTGGATATTGTCTAGATGACAATATTTGTATTAAAGTCCGACTATCTTAGTTTGATGCCAACACCGCTGGATATGATTTTTAGTACTTAAGATGGGTGGCTTTTTTGGGGGCGCCACAGACCTCTAAATGAGAGAGGATTGCATTTAGATTGTGGGTAAAACATATAACTACATCAATAATAAGAGGACCATGATGACGCAAGAAAATTAATGTAGATTAAGGACATTTTCATATCAAACATCGAGTCAAGATTTTGAAGGAATTTTATATATCGATCATGGATTAAAGCTAAAGTGAAGGGTGTTCTCAGATTATTCTTCTTTAGTTTTATATTTGTAATTGAAAAGATGATATCTTTAATTTATTCTATCAAAAAGCCGCTCGCAGAAAAGGCGCTATTATTTCATCGATGATGAACTAAATTACTTTTAACCCTGAGTGGATGGCAAATGTAGGCTTTACAAGGTGAATGGATATTTAACTCGAACGATGATTATGTAACTTTGATTTTCGCAACTTATCGATGCGATAATAAGCTATTATCCATGCTTTTTCATCTATATTAATTTGAGCTTGAATTTATGAATTTCCGATCAACAATTATTTGTGGACTTGTATGAATTTGAGAGAGGAAATACAAGTCTAGACTTAGTTAATATAACATGTGTTCTCGAAGTTTTGTGAATGAATGTAATCGGATGAATGTTAGGGAGGTCCCCAACCGGATACTTGAAACCCTAACTCCTAAGATTTCACGATACCATTTCTATGAGCTTTAATAATACTAATAATAATAATAATAATATAAAACTTAACTTAAGTTTACATATACATCGTAGTCATTCTCCCAAGCACGTAACCTTTAAACATTCATTACATGTCATAATATATATATATATATATATATATATATATATATATATATATATATATATATATATATCATAGTCTTCATAATCTAATAAAACTATTACAAATATCGCCGCAATTTTTATTCGTTAGCTTTCCTTTTCCTTTGTCTCTACCAACTTTCGGGGTCCTTCACACTTAAATAAAAATTTTAAATTAAGCAAGGATGAGCATTTGAGTGCCCAAAGAAGTATTATATATATATATAGTCGAAAGAATTTAAATGTTTTCTTTATAATATCTTCTACAACTAGTCAAGAGTCAGAAGTAACTGCACTAATAATAATTCATAACAACCCTCTTTCAAACTTTTTGAAACTACGATCGATCAGATATGGGTTTCGTGACATACCATGAACATTGTTTTCATTTTCAAAAGGTTTAAATGTAAATTCATCTCAGAACTGTCATGACTTACTTACTTGCACCTGAGGGTGATCTACCATTGTACTTCTCAGATTGATCAATACTATATTTATATATGAACGATGTTATCGTCATTCCGTCTTCGCCTTTGGGCGATAAAATTTTCCCATTTTCGGATGTTCATATCTCACGTTTTCATAACAAAGGTCTTATATAATTCAACATATATGTATATCAAAGGGTATCAACATGCGATGAAAATAATGATTATCCAAGTGGGGACACTTGTATAATCATTTATAGAAATTAACGAATGTAATATATTTATCCTAATTATCATATACTAAACATGTTGATAATCAATGGGCATATATAATATAAAGCTTAATAACTGCATAATAATAATAATAATTCAACTTCACTTCGCCCATCAGATAAAGAAAATGCAAAGTTAGATATCACCGATGCTACCGCTACACTTTGCAACTTAATTTTATCTTTTATGAAATCACCTATCATTAATCGATCATTTTACCGATTAGTATAACATAACGTATATATAACACCGCCTATCGCAACAAAGACATTCCCTATTCACATCATCACACATGTTTAACAATCACACTCATAATCAAACATCGATAACCTTCCTAATCACATCATCATATAACCTTAACAAACCATCAATCACAAATAAACATTTAACTAACTAAATTTCTAAGTCCAGATCAATTTCTAAAATACGCTTGGCTTCACCGACAAATTTTCGTAATTATCGAGTCTAAGACTCTAAACCGTAGTTCAATATCCATTTGATAACTTAAACATTAGTCACACTATTTTTCATGGCCTTATAATAATTATTAAATAATTATTATCATTTTATCATAATTTTTGAAATATCGTAATCATTATTAAATGATTTAAGTATTACATAATTCTATTATCATTAACATTTAATTAATATTAAATTATTAATGAAACCATCACCAAAATATTAAAGTTATGTATAATAACTCAAAATATTTTTAAAGTATTTATAATACCTTTAAATGATTTTTAAAATATTTAAAATCATTATTAAATAATTACCATTAATATTTAAATATTAATGAACTATTTATACAAATATTAAAAGTCAATAATTATAACTTAAAATATTTTTAAATCATTAATATCCTTTTTAAATGATTTTTAAATAAATAAAACCATTTTTAAACTATTTATTTAATATAATTATTAAATAAATTTAATATCATTAATCATTAAATAAATATCATTAATATTAAATTATTAATGAAATTATTCTTTAAATATTAAAGTTATATTTTATAACTTAAAATATCTTTAAACACTTTATTTTTATTTAAAATGATTATTATAATAATAAAATCATTTTTAAACTAAATTATTTAATATAATTATTAAATAACTTTATTATCATTAATCATAATTAATTAATGAAATTTACCTTTAAATATTAAAAGTTATATTTTATAACTTAAAATATTTTTAAATACCTTTTATTATTATTTAAAATGATTTTTAATATAATAAAATCATTTTTAATTCATTTATTTATTTTATTTAATAAATAACTTAATTATCATTAATATAAATTTATTAATGAAAATTATCACATAATATTAAAAGTTATCAAAATAACTTAAATTATTTTCTTATATCATAATATAATTTTAAATGATTTTTCATGAATTAAAATCATTTTTAAATAATTTATTTAATATTATAATTAAATAAATTAATTACTTTTAATATTCCAAAAATATTAAATATTTATGAAATATATTTAAAATAATTAAAACTAATTTTCGTAATTTAAAATAATTTTTAATAATTTATTTTGTATTTTTAATAATTTAAAACTAATTTTCTATAATTATTAATTAATTTCCTAAAATATTAATCTGTTCTGTCAAGAAGTTACACCTATAGCGGCGTAACTGCCGCTATAGGTGTTCTTCATGTTCATACTTAAACCCAGATCTTCATAGTAAAATACGAAAGGGCCACCATGTTCAATTCCACTTTAATTCTCTCAGATATCAGGTTTCCGAAAAATACAAAAGCTAGATTTTGTAGACAAAGTTCAAGACTACATGTTCTAATAAACCACATGATCTAACAACCTAACATAAGCTAGATCTAAGCTGCCCAAGATGTCGTCAGAGTCGTTTTTCATTTTCCGGGGTTGCCTAGTAAATGAAGAATGCCTCGAGTGACCACTTTCGATCGACTATAACGCAAAAACACATGAACTGCTTTTGTGATATAAAGGGTTCAGTCAGTAGCTAGCATGCAAGAGAGTAGATCTATTACATAAAATACAACTAACATGAACAGTAATCCAAAAGATGACTCTATTAAATTCCATGTCACGACATAATTCATATGTTTTCCGGGTTACCCAGAAATGAGAACAAAGCTCGACCTCGCTAGTTCGACCATTCCATAAAATCCAACCCATTTACGTAAATAAGTGATATTAAGGCATGATGATGTAGTCTAACAAACATACTACAACTTAGATACAAGAACCATAACGATACATCAAACCACCGCGATTCAAGCCATTTAAAAACTTGTCGAGTTTCTGGCTCATTCTCGGTTACCTGTAAATGGCCCACCAATGTCAATCAACGACCTTTCAATTTAAGTTATAACTTATAATCTACAACCCGATCTAGGTCCGATTCTTGATCCAGAGCAAAGATCTCATAACCGACTACACTATATTCAACACTTATAACACAAAAATCAAACACCTACAGAGATCTACACGACCGACATTCGTTGTCGACGCCTCCTTTAAAAAATTTCCATTTTGAAAATCTTTAATTTCGAAAGCACTTTAATGTTATGGACTTGATAAATACCAACCTGCATCATCATAATATCTTATAAACAACATATTCTAACACCCAAACATAACATCTAACAACCGAAAATTGGATGATTTTTGAATTAGGTTTCATACCTTTTATGCTCAATTTTGATTTCGCTATCGATTTGTTGTTGATTTCGTGGGGCTTGATAATGGGTCCGATATACTATATATTTTCGGAGGTTTGGGGGAGAGAGTGTTAGTATGAATGTTGTGCAATTTTAGTAACCAACTCCACTTTCTCTCTCCTTAAATCTATATATAGGCAACTCGATGCATGTATGATGATCGATCTAGTCAAATTTATTTGTCACAAATTTGCATATCGAGTTGTTGGAGTTGTTGATTTGGTGAACAACTTTCCCTATTGTCAAAACCTACAAGTAGCTTCTTTAATGCAAAAAGGGCATTTTGGTCATTTCCTTAAATTCATTTTAAAAGGCAAAATGTTTACCAAACCCTTGTGTTAGGGTTTGATTTAGGTTTTAGGTTCGAGCCAATTTGGGTTTTATAAGTAAACAAAATCTAGGATTTCCAATTTAGGTTTGCACACAAAAAAAAATAAATAAAATTAATTAAATAATTAAAATTAAATAACTTTTAGTTTCTAAAATTTTGCAAAATTAATATTGTTAATTAAATTAAGTTTGTAATTACATGAACATTAGGGTTTATTACCCTTAATCATAATGAACTTTGCTAATAAAGCAATTAGGTTTAAAATATTGATAATTACTTTTTCTAGAAATACAATTAGGGTTTCTAGAAATTAAATTAGGTTCTAGGTTTTAGGTTTTAATTTACTAATTACATTTATTTTAATTAGCAATTAAAGTCTATCACACGTGTTATTAATCACTCGTAACACAATTTCGACAAATCAAACCTCCATTTTAGGTTTTCCTTTCTGATTAGGTTTCTAATATTGGAAATTAGGGTTTAAAATTATTAGGTTTCCGCAATTTTAATTAGGGTTTACCTAATTAATACATTTAATACACGTATATAAATGGTATTACATGCTTATAAAATAATCTCACACTCTAATTTGGATCTCAAATTAGGGTTTAACATTATTACTAGGGTTTAATCAAAATACACCGTAATCGACCAACCATTATCAATACTTTTATATACCGTATATATTCATAAAGATCTAAAAATCAAAATATATGTAATATTATATTATTATTCTCATACTTGACAATAATCCAAAATTAGGGTTTGATTCCATATCCGATTATTCTTTCATATTTAACCTTAATAATTAAGGTAAAATAATTAACTTAATAATCAGATAAAAATTCATATAATAAAATAATTATTATATTTATTCTAAAATCACTTCATATATTATTTAAATAATATATGATTATATATTCATGGAAAATAATTAATAAAAACATTTCTATCTTAAAATTAATTATTATAAAAATATACTTTATAATAATCAATAATTCTAAAATAAATTTACTTGTAAATATTCATGTAATAAATATATTTTTATTTACCACATAAATACATATACACATAATCTCAGTATAAATCCTCATCCTTAAAAAAAAAAAAAATTATACGCAAAAATTTAAGATTTATTTATATAGAAAATATCTAGTCATTACATTCACCTCCCTTTATAAGGATTCCGCCCCTAATCACCACTTAAAAACCTACACATAATCGGGTTCATAGATACACAATTCGCAAAATAGATCTCGATTAACTTTAATCGAACCGATCTTTAATTAATCACATTAAGCTTCGTTTTTCGATTAAACTAAATTTGATTTCTAAAAGAACTCAAATTTCTCCTCAAAATTTCTTTTTATAAAATAATTTACTATAAATAGAAAAATTCTAATTACGCAAATAAAAGTTATTCAATATTACCTCGAACTGTGATCACCAAATGCCACCGTGGTCTTCGAACCGCCATGTCAAGACCCTTGATGTCGACTTTGTTGGTTTGTTCGATGATGCTTGGCCCTGCTATTGCTAATGTCCCACTACCTCTTACCAATATTCACACTACCAAATTCTACCTCCCGCGTCGGACAAATCCTTAACCCTATGCTCCAACGATCCACAAATAAAACAACCACTCGCTCATTCTAGGATTTGGGGCAAATGGGAGAGATGTGACCTCCCCGCCTGCACTTATAACACACAAATTTTCCTTTCAAACATTCTCCTGAGTGGTTCTTTCCACACGCTCTTGACCGAATCGCCTTCTTTTAACTCCTTCTCTTTCACCCGCACGCTTCCAAAGTAGTTTCTTTTTTTTCCATCAAGACTCCTCGCCCCACTATTAATTCTCACCTTCTCACCTCCCTCGACCTTGCCCTTGTTTTTTTTTCTCTCTTATTGTAGAGGCTCATAGCCTCACTTCCTCCTCCGCAATTATCGCTTTCTCCATGAGTGCCGCAAATGTTGGGATCTGCAACATCGCCACCTTATTATAGAGCCAAGGTTTTAATCCCACCAAATCTCCTAGCCTTCCTAGCCTCCAGACGACTTTGATGCGAGCAAACCTAGCTAACTCATTAAATTTCATGATATTCCGCCACCGACATATCCCCTCGCTTCAACTCCAAAAATTTTACCTCCATTCTAGCCTCACAGACTAGTCAAAAAAAATAATTCTCAAAAATAAGGTCTTAAATCTATCCCATGTTACCACACCCGCCTCCCGCCTCACCTCGATTCGCTTCCCACCGTAAATTTGCCTCACCTTTCATCATGTAGGTGGCAAAAGAGGTCTTTTGCCCTCACCACCCTAGCTATTACAAACGCCTTCAATTTCCTTAACCCAAGTTTGGGCTTCTACAGGTCAACAGATTTTGAATTCTATTCCATGTTCTACAAATTTTTAAAGTCTTTAAAATTCGCCAAATAATTATCCTACCGGTTCCCTTGTTGCATGGCTCGAGCTACCATATTCGCGAATCACGATTTGGTCCGCTTTGTTGTTGTCCTTCAACGTTGTCGATGCACTTTCCGCCTCCGATTTCGAAGTTCGACGCTCATGCATGATTATCCGTTAAATAAAACCATAAATTAACTTACATTCTAAACCTTATCATATAAGTTTAAACTTATTAAACTTGTTTCATAACTCAAACTTTGATTCATATTCATTCATCGCTTTCAAAATATTTTATATATCACAAAGACATAGTGCTTTTAAACATCACCATCCCATCAGGACTACAAAAGCTCTGGATTTACTTCACCGCTTGTAGATAAAAAGTTTTATAATAATGCATTACATGTATATACTAAACACACATATTATATTAAACATGCTTACACAACCTAACCTATACTACCTATTCACTACGCCTTCTTTCCTCGATGCCTTTTTCACCGATGATCTTCTTTTTCCACAAACAAAACATGCTCCCTGCTTATAGTCGTGATAATACAGAGTGGTATGCCTTCATAACCGCAAAGATAACATATTCTTTTTTTCATTTCTTCTTCCCCGCTTTTCCTAAATCATGGTCTTCTACCTTCCTTTTCCTTTATCTCTCTGAGTCGCATTACGGTGTTGCTTGAGGCTCCCATCCGATTGATTTTGAGTTTGCTTATCCTCGCTTCTTCCATTGTTTCTATTAACGCTGACGAATCGATCATTAAGCGCTTTTTCTGCTTTCCACAACCCTTCTAGAGAAAGAAACCTTGTTCCTCAATTCTCAGATTCCAATGATGCTTGATCAACTTCAACTTTAGGGTCCTAATCATTATCCGCCAAATCCACTATTTCCTGATCCGTACTATGTTTTCCACGATAACCACCTCCTCGAAGTTTGTTTCATCAGAGCTTCTATTTCCGCTTATCGCTTCGATATAGAGCTCCTTCTTTACAATCCGGGGTATCCTAACTCCTTTTCACCGACATCTACACACATCAATTATCCCGATTAGATATATATATATACACATAGTCAAATAATAGTTTTGTATGAATTATCTTTTTATTTTGTTCGACGATGAATTTATTCAATTCATCTCTTTTAAACTCTATACGAAGTTATTTATATTTTCAACGCTTCTCCTCTGTTTCTAAGGTTATAGCCTAAGGTCTAACCCACCTAAGGTTTCTAACCCTATAGCTCGATACCATTCTCGAGGTCCCCAAATCCTGATATTGAAACCCTAACTCTGTGACATCACGATACCATTTCTATGAGCTTTATAATACTAATAATAATAATAATAATATAAAACTTAACTTAAGTTTACATATACATCGTAGTCATTCTCCCAAGCACGTAACCTTTAAACATTCATTACATGTCATAATATATATATATATATATATATATATATATATATATCTTCTTCATAATCTAATAAAACTATTACAAATACCGCCGCAATTTTATTCGTTAGCTTTCCTTTCCTTTGTCTCTACCAACTTTCTCGGGTCCTTCACACTTAGTCGAAAACATTTAAATTAAGCAAGGATGAGCATTTGAGTGCCCAAAGAAGTATTATATATATATATATAGTCAAAGAATTTAAATGTTTTCTTTATAATATCTTCTACAACTAGTCAAGAGTCAGAAGTAACTGCACTAATAATAATTCATAACAACCTCTTTCAAACTTTTGAAACTACGATCGATCAGATATGGGGTTTCGTGATATACCATGAACATTGTTTTTCATTTTCAAAAAGGTTTAAATGTAAATTCATCTCAGAACCGTCACGACTTACTTGCACGGAGGGTGATCTACCTCATTTGTAACTTCTCAGATTGATCAATACTATATTTATATGAACGATGTTATCGTCATTCTCTCGCCATTGGGCGATAAAATTTTCCCATTTTCGGATGTTCATATCTCGCTTCTAAGTTTTCATAACAAAGGTCTTATATAATTCAACATATATGTATATCAAAGGGTATCAACATGCGATGAAAATAATGATTATCCAAGTGGGGACACTTGTATAATCATTTATAGAAATTAACGAAATGTAATATATTTATCCTAATTATCATATACTAAAGATGTTGATAATCAATGGGCATATATATATAGCTTAATAACTGCATAATAATAATAATAATTCAACTTCTCACTTCATCTATCAGATAAAGAAAATGCAAAGTTAGATATCACCGATGCTACCGCTTACTATTCTCAACTTAGTTTTATCTTTTATGAAATCACCTATCATTAATCGATCATTTTACCGATTAGATAACATAACGTATATATAACACCGCCTATCATAACAAAGACATTCCCTATTCACATCATCACACATGTTTAACAATCGCTGACTCATAATCAAACATCGACACCTTCCTAATCACATCATTATATAACCTTAACAACCATCAATCACAAATAAACATTTATCTAACTAAATTATCTAAGTCCGTATCAATTTCTCTCGAATACGCTTACCACCGACAAATTTTTTCGGTAATTATCGAGTCTAAGACTCTAAACCGTAGTTCAATATCCATTTGATAACTTAAATATTAGTCACACTATTTTTCACGGCCTTATAATAATTATTAAATAATTATTATCATTTATCATAATTTTTGAAATATCGTAATCATTATTAAATGATTTAAGTATTACATAATTCTATTATCATTAACATTTAATTAATATTAAATTATTAATGAAACCATCGCCAAAATATTAAAGTTATGTATAATAACTCAAAATATTTTTAAAGTATTTATAATACCTTTTAAATGATTTTTAAAACATTTAAAATCATTATTAAATAATTACCATTAATATTTAAATATTAATGAACTATTTATCCAAATATTAAAAGTCAATAATTATAACTTAAAATATTTTTAAATCATTAATATCCTTTTTAAATGATTTTAAATAAATAAAACCATTTTTAAACTATTTATTTAATATAATTATTAAATAAATTTAATATCATTAATCATTAAATAAATATCATTAATATTAAATTATTAATGAAATTATTCTTTAAATATTAAAGTTATATTTTATAACTTAAAATATCTTTAAACACTTTATTTTTATTTAAAATGATTATTATAATAATAAAATCATTTTTAAACTAAATTATTTAATATAATTATTAAATAACTTTATTATCATTAATCATAATTAATTAATGAAATTTACCTTTTTAAATATTAAAAGTTATATTTTATAACTTAAAATATTTTTAAATACCTTTTTTATTATTTAAAATGATTTTTAATATAATAAAATCATTTTTAATTCATTTATTTATTTTATTTAATAAATAACTTAATTATCATTAATATAAATTTATTAATGAAAATTATCACATAATATTAAAAGTTATCAAAAAATAACTTAAATTATTTTCTTATATCATAATATAATTTTAAATGATTTTTCATGAATTAAAATCATTTTTAAATAATTTATTTAATATTATAATTAAATAAATTAATTACTTTTAATATTCCAAAAATATTAAATATTTATGAAATATATTTAAAATAATTAAAAACTAATTTTCGTAATTTAAAATAATTTTTAATAATTTATTTTGTATTTTTAATAATTTAAAACTAATTTTCTATAATTATTAATTAATTTCCTAAAATATTAATCTGTTCTGTCAAGTTAAGGTTACCTATAAATGGCGTAACTGTCGCTATAGGTGTTCTTCATGTTCATACTTAAACCTGTATCTTCATAGTAAATGACGAGTGGCCATGTCAATTCTACTTTTAATTCTCTCAGATATCAGTGTTTCGAGAAAAATACAAAAGCTAGATTTTGTAGACAAAGTTCAAGACTACATGTTCTAATAAACCACATGATCTAACAACCTAACATAAGCTAGATCTAAGCTTGCCCAAGATGTCATTGAGTCGTTTTCTTCATTTTCTCGGGTTGCCTTAAATGAAGAATAAATCGAGTGACCACTTTTGATCGACTATAACGCAACACACATAACTGCGCTTTTGTGATATAAAGGGTTCAGTCAGAAGCTAGCATGCAAGAGAGTAGATCTATTACATAAAATACAACTAATATGAATGAATCCAAAAGATGACTTCTATTAAACCATGTCACGACATAATTCATATATGTTTTCCGGGTTACCCGTAAAATGTAGAAATGTGCTCGACTCGCTAGTTCGACCGTCCATAAAATCCAACCCATTTACGTAAATAAGTGATATTAAGGCATGATGATGTAGTCTAACAAACATACTACAACTTAGATACAAGAACCATAACGATACATCAAACCACCGCCGATTCAAGCCATTTAAAAACTTGTCGAGTTTTCGCTCATTCTCGTTACCTGTAAATGGCCTACCAATGTCAATCAACGACTTTTCGACCTGCTATATAACTTATAATCTACAACCGATCTAGGTCTCGATTCTTGATCCAGAGCAAAGATCTCATAACCGATCACTATATTCAACACTTATAACACAAAAATCAAACACCTACAGAGATCTATCACACGACCGACATTCGTTGTCGACGCCTCCTTTAAAAAATTTTCCGCATTTTGAAAATCTTTAATTTCGAGCACTTTAATGTTATGGACTTGATAAATACCAACCCGCATCATCATAATATCTTATAAACAATATATTCTAACACCCAAACATAACATCTAACAACCAAAATTGGATGATTTTGAATTAGGGTTTCATACCTTTTATGCTCAATTTTTGATTTCTCGCTATCGATTTGTTGTTGGATTTCGTGGGGCTTGATAATGGGTCCGATATACTATATATTTTCGGAGGTTTGGGGCTTGAGAGTGTTAGTATGAATGTTGTGCAATTTTAGTAACCAACTCCACTTTCTCTCTCCTTAAATCTATATATATAGCAACTCGATGCATGTGATGATCGATCGATCTAAAGGCTTTGATTGTCACAAAATTCAGAGCATATCGAGTTGTTGGAGTTGTTGATTTGGTGAACAACTTTCACCTATTGTCAAAACCTACAAGTAGCTTCTTTAATGCACTTAGGGGGCAAATGGTCATTTGATAATTCATTTTAAATGGCAAAATGAAACTTACCAAACCCTTAGGGTTGTGGGTTTGATTTAGGTTTAGTGGTTCGAGCCAATTTGGGTTTTAAACAAAAAATCTAGGATTTCCAATTTAGGGTTTGCACACAAAAAATTAAATAAATAAAATTAATTAAATAATTAAAATTAAATAACTTTTAGTTTCTAAAATTTTGCAAAATTAATATTGTTAATTAAATTAAGTTTGTAATTACATGAACATTAGGGTTTATTACCCTTAATCATAATGAACTTTGCTAATAAAGCAATTAGGGTTTAAAATATCGATAATTACTATTTCTAGAAATACAATTAGGTTTCTAGAAATTAAATTAGGTTCTAGGTTTTAGGGTTTAGGGTTTTAATTTACTAATTACATTTATTTTAATTAGCAATTAAAGTCTATCACACGTGTTATTAATCACCGTAATACAATTTCGACAAATCAAACCTCCATTTTAGGTTTTCCTTTGGATTAGGGTTTCTAATATTGGAAATTAGGGTTTAACATTATTAGGTTTCCGTAATTTTAATTAGGGTTTACCTAATTAATACATTTAATACACTATATAAATGGTATTACATGCTTATAAAACAATCTCACACTCTAATTTGGATCTCAAATTAGGTTTTAACATTATTACTAGGGTTTTCAATCAAAATACACCGTAATCGACCAACCATTATCAATACTTTTATATACCGCATATATTCATAAAGACCGAAAAATCAAAATATATGTAATATTATATTATTATTCTCATACCTTGACAATAATCCAAAATTAGGGGTTTGATTCCATATCTCGATTATTCTTTCATATTTAACCTTAATAATTAAGGTAAAATAATTAACTTAATAATCAGATAAAAATTCATATAATAAAATAATTATTATATTTATTCTAAAAAATCACTTCATATATTATTTAAATAATATATGATTATATATTCATGGAAAATAATTAATAAAAACATTTTATCTTAAAATTAATTATTATAAAAATATACTTTATAATAATCAATAATTCTAAAATAAATTTACTTGTAAATATTCATGTAATAAATATATTTTTATTTACCACATAAATACATATACACATAATCTTGTACAAATCCATCCATCCTTAAAAAAAAAAAAAAATTTATACGCAAAATTTAAGATTTATTTATATAGAAAATATCTAAGTCATCACATTCACCTCTCCTTATAAGGATTCCGCCCCTAATCACCACTTAAAAAACCTACACATAACTCGGGTTCATAGCATACACAATCTTCGCAAGAAATAGATCTCGATTAACTTTAATCGAACCGATCTTTAATTAATCACATTAAGCTTGTTTTCTCGATTAAAACTAAATTTGATTTCTAAAAGAACTCAAATTTCTCCTCAAAATTTCTTTTTTATAAAATAATTTACTATAAATAGAAAAATTCTAATTACGCAAATAAAAGTTATTCAATATTACCTGAATCGCATCACCACCGCCACCGCAGTTCGAACCGGCCATGTCAAGACCCTTGATGTCGACTTTGTTGGTTTGTTCGATGATGCTTGGCCCTGCGATTGCTAATGTTCCACTACCCTTACCAATATTCACACTACCAAATTCTACCCTCCCGTTTCGGACAATCCTTAACCCCATGCTCCAATGATCCACAAATAAAACAACCAATCGCTCATTCTAGGATTGGGGGCAATGGGAGAGATGTGACCTCCCGCCTGCACTTATAACACACAAATTTTCCTTTCAAACATTCTCCTGAGTGGTTCTTTCCACATGTCTCAGACCGAATCGCTTGCTTTTAACTCCTCTCGCTTCACCCGCACGCTTCCAAAGTAGTTTCTTTTTTTTTCCATCAAGACTCCGCCCACTATTAATTCTCACCTTCTCACCTCCCTCGACCTTGCCCTTGTTTTTTTTTTCTCTTATTGTAGAGGCTCATAGCCTCACTTCCTCCTCCGCAATTATCGCTTTCTCCATGAGTGCCGCAAATGTTGGGATCTGCAACACCGCCACCTTATTATAGAGCCAAGGTTTTAATCCCACCAAATCTCCTAGCCTTCCTAGCCTCCGTGATTTACTTGATGCGAGCAAACCTAGCTAACTCATTAAATTTCATGATATTCCGCCACCGACATATCCCCTCGCTTCAACTCCAAAAATTTTACCTCCATTCTAGCCTCACAGACTAGTTAAAAAATAATTCTCAAAAATAAGGTCTTAAATCTATCCCATGTTACCACACCGCGCCCCCGCCTCACATCGATTCGCTTCCCACCGTAAATTTGCTCACCTTCATCATGTAGGTGGCAAAAGAGGTCTTTTGCCCTCACCACCCTAGCTATTACAAACGCCTTCTCAATTTCTTTAACCCAAGTTTGGGCTTCTACAGTATCAACAGATTTTTGAATTCCTATGGTCTACAAATTTTTAAAGTCTTTTAAATTCGCCAAATAATTATCCTACCGGTTCCTTTGTTGCATGGCTCGAGCTACCATATTCGCGAATCGCAGATTGGTCCGCTTTGTTGTTGTCCTTCAACGTTGTCGATGCACTCTTCCGCCTCCGATTTCGAGTTCGACGCTCAAGCATTATCCGTTAAATAAAACCATAAATTAACTTACATTCTAAACCTTATCATATAAGTTTAAACTTATTAAACTTGTTTCATAACTCAAACTTTGATTCATATTCATTCATCGCTTTCAAAATATTTTATATATCACAAAGACATAGTGCTTTTAAACATCACCATCCCATCAGGACTACAAAAGTCTGGATTTACTTCACCGCTTGTACAAAAGTTTTATAATAATGCATTACATGTATATACTAAACACACATATATATATTAAACATGCTACAAACCTAACCTATACTACCTATTCACTACGCCTTCTTTCCTTGATGTTTTTCACCGATGATCTTCTTTTCCACAAACAAAACATGCTCCCCTCGCTTATAGTCGTGATAATACAGAGTGGTATGCCCTTCATAACCGCAAAGATAACATATTCTTTTCCATTTCTTCTTCCCTGTGCTTTCCTAAATCATGGTCTTCTACCTTCCTTTTTCCTTATCTCTGAGTCGCATACGGCGTTGCTTTGAGGCTCCCATCCGATTGATTTTGAGTTTAAGCTTATCCTCGCTTCTTCCATTGTTTCTATTAACGCTTGACGAATCGATCATTAAGCGCTTTTTCCGCCTTCCACAACCCTTCTGTAGAGAAGAAACCTTGTTCCTCAATTCTCAGATCTCCAATGATGCTTGATCAACCTTCAACTTTAGGGTCTCAATCATTATCTCGTCAAATCCACTATTTCCTGATCCGTACTATGTTTTCCACGATAACCACCTCGTCCGAAGTTTGTTTCATCAGGAGCTTCTATTTCCGCTATCGCTTCGATAAGAGCTCCTTCTTTACAATCCGGGGTATCCTAATCCTTTTCACCGACATCTACACACATCAATTTATCCCGATTAGCATATATTATATACACATAGTCAAATAATAGTTTTGTATGAATTATCTTTTATTTTGTTTGACGATGAATTTATTCAATTCATCTCTTTTAAACTCTATATATGAAGTTATTTATATTTTCAACGCTTTCCTCTCGTTTCTAAGGTTATAGCCTAAGGTCTAACCCACCTAAGGTTTCTAACCCTATAGCTCGATACCATTCTCGTGAGGTCCCCAAATCCGGATACTTGAAACCCTAACTCCCAGACATCACACGATACCATTTCTATGAGCTTTTAATAATACTAATAATAATAATAAATAATATAAAACTTAACTTAAGTTTACATATACATCGTAGTCATTCTCCCAAGCACGTAACCTTTAAACATTCATTACATGTCATAATATATATATATATATATATATATATATATATATATATCTTCATAATCTTCATAATCTAATAAAACTATTACAAATACCGCCACAATTTTATTCGTTAGCTTTCCTTTTCCTTTGTCTCTACCGAACTTTCGGGTCCTTCACACTTAATCAAAACATTTAAATTAAGCAAGGATGAGCATTTGAGTGCCCAAAGAAGTATTATATATATATATATATAGTCAAAGAATTTAAATGTTTTCTTTATAATATCTTCTACAACTAGTCAAGAGTCAGAAGTAACTGCACTCAATAATAATTCATAACAACCTCTTTTCAAACTTTTGAAACTACGATCGACCAGATATGGGGTTTCGACATATACCATGAACATTGTTTTTCATTTTCAAAAAGGTTTAAATGTAATTCATCTCAGAACCGTCACGACTTACTTGCACGGAGGGTGATCTACCTCGCTTGTACCCTCAGATTGATCAATACTATATTTATATGAACGATGTTATCGTCATTCGTCTCGCCATTGATAAAATTTTCCCATTTTCGGATGTTCATATCCGCTTTAAGCTTTCATAACAAAGGTCTTATATAATTCAACATATATGTATATCAAAGGGTATCAACATGCGATGAAAAATAATGATTGTCCAAGTGGGGACACTTGATAATCATTTATAGAAATTAACGAAATGTAATATATTTATCCAATTATCATATACTAACATGTTGATAATCAATGGGCATATATAATATAAAGCTAATAACTGCATAATAATAATAATAATTCTCAACTTCTCACTTCGTCCATCGTATAAAGAAAATGCAAAGTTAGATATCACCGATGCTACCGCTACTATTCTCAACTTAGTTTTATCTTTTATGAAATCACCTATCATTAATCGATCATTTTACCGATTAGTATAACATAACGTATATATAACAACGCCTATCATAACAAAGACATTCCCCTATTCACATTATCACACATGTTTAACAATCGCTGACTCATAATCAAACATCAACACCTTCCTAATCACATTATCATACAACCTTAACAACCATCAATCACAAATAAACATTTATCTAATTAAATTATCTAAGTCCGTATCAATTTCTCTCTAATACGCTTACCTTTCACCGACAAATTTTTTTCGGTAATTATCGAGTCTAAGACTCTAAACCGTAGTTCAATATCCATTTGATAACTTAAACATTAGTCACACTATTTTTCATGGCCTTATAATAATTATTAAATAATTATTATCATTTATTATAATTTTTGAAATATCGTAATCATTATTAAATGATTTAAATATTAAATAATTCTATTATCATTAATATTTAATTAGTATTAAATTATTAATGAAACCATTGCCAAAATATTAAAGTTATGTATAATAACTCAAAATATTTTTAAAGTATTTATAATACCTTTAAATGATTTTTAAAATATTTAAAATCATTATTAAATAATTACCATTAATATTTAAATATTAATGAACTATTTATCCAAATATTAAAAGTCAATAATTATAACTTAAAATATTTTTAAATCATTAATATCCTTTTTAAATGATTTTTAAATAAATAAAACCATTTTTAAACTATTTATTTAATATAATTATTAAATAAATTTAATATCATTAATCATTAAATAAATATCATTAATATTAAATTATTAATGAAATTATTCTTTAAATATTAAAAGTTATATTTTATAACTTAAAATATCTTTTAAACACTTTATTTTTATTTAAAATGATTATTATAATAATAAAATCATTTTTAAACTAAATTATTTAATATAATTATTAAATAACTTTATTATCATTAATCATAATTAATTAATGAAATTTACCTTTTAAATATTAAAAGTTATATTTTATAACTTAAAATATTTTTAAATACCTTTCTTATTATTTAAAATGATTTTTAATATAATAAAATCATTTTTAATTCATTTATTTAATTCATTTAATAAATAACTTAATTATCATTAATATTTATTTATTAATGAAAATTATCACATAATATTAAAAGTTATCAAAATAACTTAAATTATTTTCTTATATCATAATATAATTTTAAATGATTTTTCATGAATTAAAATCATTTTTAAATAATTTATTTAATATTATAATTAAATAAATTAATTACTTTTAATATTCCAAAAATATTAAATATTTATGAAATATATTTAAAATAATTAAAAACTAATTTTCGTAATTTAAAATAATTTTTAATAATTTATTTTGTATTTTTAATAATTTAAAACTAATTTTCTATAATTATTAATTAATTTCCTAAAATAATAATCATTCTGTCAAGAAGGGTTACCTATATAGCTTACATGTAACTGTCGCTATAGGTGTTCTTCATGTTCATACTTAAACCCAGATCTTCATAGTAAATGCGAAGGCCATGTTTCATTCACTTTAATTCTCTCTCAGTATCAGGTTTCTAAAATACAAAAGCTAGATTTTGTAGACAAAGTTCAAGACTACATGTTCTAATAAACAACATGATCAAACAACCTAACATAAGCTAGATCTAAGCTTGCCCAAGATGTCGTCAGAGTCGTTTTCATTTTCCGGGTTGCCTCAAAAATGAAGAACAGCTCGAGTGACCACTTTCGATCGACTATAACGCAAAACACATGAACTGCTTTTGTGATATAAAGGGTTCAAAGTTGTAGCTAACATGCAAGAGAGTAGATCTATTACATAAAATACAACTAACATGAACAGTAATCCAAAAGTTACGACTCTCATTCAAATCCATGTCACGACATAATTCATATGTTTTCCGGGTTACCCGTAAAATGTAGAACATGCTCGACCTCGCTAGTTCGACCTTCCATCATAAAATCCAACCCATTTACAAAATAAGTGATATTAAGGCATGATGATGTAGTCTAACAAACATACTACAACTTAGATGCAAGAACCATAACGATACATCAAACCACCGCCGATCCAAGCCATTTAAAAACTTGTCGAGCTTTCGGCTCATTCGGGTTACCTGTAAATGGCCTACCAATTTGGTTCAACAACACTTTCACCTTTAAATAATTTTTGATTTATAACAGATATATGACCTTGATTCTTGCTCCAGATGAAAGATCTCATACAAAGCTACAATATTAAACACTTAAACAACAAAAATATTAAACACATACAAGATCTACACATAATTCGACATTCGATGTCGTCGAACAAAAAAAAAATTTCCATTTTGAAAATCTTTAATTTCGAGCACTTTAATGTTATGGATTTGATAAATACCAACCTGCATCATCATAATATCTTATAAACAATATATTCTAACACCCAAACATAACATCTAACAACCAAAAATTGGATGATTTTTGAATTAGGGTTTCATACCTTTTATGCTCAATTCTTGATTTCTATCGATTTGTTGTTGTTGATTTCGTGGGGGCTTGAATAATGGACCCGATATACTATATATTTTCGCTGGTTCTAGTGGGAGAAGAGTCTTGATTGAGTGTTGACAATTTTTTAGTTAGTAAAAAATACTTTCTCTCTCCTTCAATCCTTTTATAGACCCACAAAGGTGCATGAATGACCGATCTAAGGCTTGATTGTCGCAATTTCGCAGTATAATGAGTTGTTGGGAGTTGTTGGTTTGGTGAACTACTTCACCAATTTGTCAAAACCTACAAGCTAGCCTCTTTAATGCTAAAAGGGGCATTTTTGGTCATTTGATAAATCAATTAAATGGCATTCTTAGAATTTACCAAACCCTTAGGTTAGGGGTTTGATTTAGGTTTAGGGTTTGAGCCAATTTGGTTTTAAAAAAAAAATCTAGGATTTCCAATTTAGAGTTTGCACAAAAAAAATAAAGAAAAAATTAATTAAATAATTAAAATTAAATAACTTTTAGTTTCTAAAATTTTGCAAAATTAATATTGTTAATTAAATTAAGTTTGTAATTACATGAACATTAGGTTTATTACCCTTAATCATAATGAACTTTGCTAATAAAGCAATTAGGGTTTAAAATATCAATAATTACTGGTTTCTAGAAATACAATTAGGGTTTATTAATAAAATTAGGGTTCAAATTTTAGTTTCTAAAATTTGACAATTTAGGTTTGTTAATTAGATTAATTTTCTAATTACTTTATAAAGTCTATTACACGTGTTTTAATCATATAATTATCAATTCTTTTGCTAATTTAACCTCAATTAGGATTTATTCTTTGGTAATTAGGTTTACTAAATTATTGGAAATTAGGGTTTTCTAAATATTAGGTTTCCGTAATTTTAATTAGGGTTTACCTAATTAATACATTTAATACACTATATAAATTGTATTACACGCTTATAAAAAACAATCTCACACTCTAATTTGGATCTCAAATTAGGTTTAACATTATTACTAGGGTTTCGGTCAAAATACACCGTAATCGACCAACCATTATCAATACTTTTATATACCGCATATATTCATAAAGATCGAAAAATCAAAATATATGTAATATTATATTATTATTCTCATACCTTGACAATAATCCAAAATTAGGGTTCGATTCCATATCTCGATTATTCTTTCATATTTAACCTTAATAATTAAGGTAAAATAATTAACTTAATAATCAGATAAAAAATTCATATAATAAAATAATTATTATATTTATTCTAAAAAATCACTTCATATATTATTTAAATAATATATGATTATATATTCATGGAAAATAATTAATAAAAATATTTTTATCTTAAAAATTAATTATTATAAAAATATACTTTATAATAATCAATAATTCTAAAATAAATTTACTTGTAAATATTCATGTAATAAATATATTTTTATTTACCACATAAATACATATACACATAATCTTGTACAAATCCTCATCCTTAAAAAAAAAAAAATTATACGCAAAAATTTAAGATTTATTTATATAAAAATATCTAAGTCATCACATTCACCTCCCTTATAAGGATTCCGCCCCTAATCACCACTTAAAAACCTACACATAACTCGGGTTCATAGCATACACGATTCTTCGAAATAGATCTCGATTAACTTTAATCGAACCGATCTTTAATTAATCACATTAAGCTTGTTTTTCGATTAAACTAAAATTTGATTTCTAAAAGAACTCAAATTTCTCCTCAAAATTTCTTTATAAAAATAATTTACTATAAATAGAAAAATTCTAATTACGCAAATAAAAGTTATTCAAATATTACCTCGAATCGATCGCCACCGCCACCGTGTTTTGAACCGCCATGTCAAGACCCTCGATGTCGACTTTGTTGGTTTGTTCGATGATGCTCATCCCACGATTGCTAATGTTCCACTACCCTTACCAATATTCACACTACCACCTTTCTACCTCCCCTGCTTCGACAATCCTTAACCCTATGCTCCAATGATCCACAAATAAAACAACCAATCGCTCATTCTAGGATTGGGGCAATGGGAGAGATGTGACCTCCCCGCCTGCACTTATAACACACAAATTTTCCTTTCAAACATTCTCCTGAGTGGTTCTTTCCACATGTCTTGCACCGAATCGCCTGCTTTTTAACTCCTCTCGCTTCACCCGCACGCTTTCCAAAGTAGTTTCCTTTCTTTTTCCATCAAGACTCTCGCCCACTATTAATTCTCACCTTCTCACCTCCCTCGACCTTGCTTTTGTTTTTCCTTTCTCTTGTTGTAGAGGCTCATAGCCTCACTCCCTCCTCTCGCAATTATCGCTTTCTCCATGAGTGCCGCAAATGTTGGAATCTGCAACATCGCCACCTTTATTATAGAGCCAAGGTTTTAATCCCACCAAATCTCCTAGCCTTCCTAGCCTCCAGACGACTTGATGCGAGCAAACCTAGCTAACTCATTAAATTTCATGCAGATATTCCGCCACCGACATATCCCCTCGCTTCAACTCTGTAAATTTTACCTCCATTCTAGCCTCACAGACTAGTCAAAAAATAATTTCTCAAAAATAAGGTCTTAAATCTATCCCATGTTACCACACCTCGCTCTCCGCGCCACACCGATTCGCTTCCCACCGTAAATTTGCCTCACCTTCATCATGTAGGTGGCAAAAGAGGTCTTTTGCCCTCACCACCCTAGCTATTACAAACGCCTTTCTCAATTTCCCTAACCCAAGTTTGGGCTTCTACAGTGTCAACAGATTTTGAAATCCTCATGGTCCTACTACTTTAAAATCTTTAAAATTCGCCAAGTGATTATCCGGTCGATTTCCTTTTGCATGGGCTCGAGCTACCATATTCGCGAATCGCCGATTGGGTCCGCTTTGTTGTTGTCCTTCAACGTTGTCGATGTACTCTTTCCGCCTCCTCGATTTCGAAGCCTTGACGCTCATGCATTATCCGTTAAATAAAACCATAAATTAACTTACATTCTAAACCTTATCATATAAGTTTAAACTTATTAAACTTGTTTCATAACTCAAACTTTGATTCATATTCATTCATCGCTTTCAAAATATTTTATATATCACAAAGACATAGTGCTTTTAAACATCACCATCCCATCAGTGACTACAAAAGTCTGGATTTACTTCACCGCTTGTACAAAAAGTTTTATAATAATGCATTACATGTATATACTAAACACACATATTATATTAAACATGCTTACACAACCTAACCTATACTACCTATTCACTACGCCTTCTTCTTGGATGCCTTTTTCACCGATGATCTTCTTTTTCCACAAACAAAACATGCTCCCTGCTTATATAGTCGTGATAATACAGAGTGGTATGCCCTTCATAACCGCAAAGATAACATATTCTTTTCCATTTCTTCTTCCCTGCTTTTCCTAAATCATGGTCTTCTACCTTCCTTTTTCCCTTATCTCTGAGTCGCATTACCTAAGTGTTGCTTTGAGGCTCCCATCCGATTGATTTTGAGTTTAAGCTTATCCTCGCTTCTTCCATTGTTTCTATTAACGCTTGACGCAATCGACTCATTAAGCGCTTTTTCTATCTTCCACAACCCTTCTAGAGAAGATACCTTGTTCTTCAATTCTGCATCTCCAATGATGCTTGATCAACTTCAAATTTTAGGGTCCGAATCATTATCCGCCAATCCACTATTTCCTGATCTCGTACTATGTTTTCCACGATAACCACCTCGTCCGAAGTTTGTTTCATCAGAGCTTCTATTTCCGCTTATCGGGCTCGATAAGAGCTCCTTCTTTACAATCCGGGGTATCCTAATCCTTTTTCACTTGACATCTACACACATAAATTATCCTCGATTAGCATATATATATATACACATAGTCAAATAATAGTTTTGTATGAATTATCTTTTATTTTGTTCGACGATGAATTTATTCAATTCATCTCTTTTTAAACTCTATATGAGTTATTTATATTTTCAACGCTTCCTCTCGTTTCTAAGGTTATAGCCTAAGGTCTAACCCACCTAAGGTTTCTAACCCTATAGCTCGATACTATTCTCATGAGGTCCCCAAATCCGGATACTTGAAACCCGAACTCCTGCAGACATCACGATACCATTTCTATGAGCTGAATAATACTAATAATAATAATAATAATATAAAACTTAACTTAAGTTTACATATACATCGTAGTCATTCTCCCAAGTACGTAACCTTTAAACATTCATTACATGTCATAATATATATATATATATATATATATATATTCATAATCTAAACTATTATAAAACTAAAAAAAACTATAACAAAGTCATTTTATTTGTTAGCTTTCCTTTTCCTTTGTCTCTACCGAACTTTCTCGGTCCTTCACACTTAGTCGAAAACATTTAAATTAAGCAAGGATGAGCATTTGAAAGTGCCCAAAGAAGTATTATATATATATATATATATATATATATAATTTCAAAGAATTTAAATGTTTTCTTTATAATATCTTCTACAACTAGTCAAGAGTTGTGAAGTAATCTGCACTAATAATAATTCATAACAACCCTCTTTCAAACTTTTGAAACTACGATTGACCAGATATGGGGTTTCGTGACATACCATGAACATTGTTTTTCATTTTCAAAAGGTTTAAACAGAATTCATCTCAGAAACCGTCACGACTTACTTACGGCACGGAGGGTGATCTACCATTGTACTTCTCAGATTGATCAATACTATATGTACATGAACGATGTTATCGTCATTCATTCGTCTCGCTTTGGGCGATAAAATTTTCCCATTTTCGGATGTTCATATCTCGCTTCAGTTTTCATAACAAAGGTCTTATATAATTCAACATATATATGTATATCAAAGGTGTATCAACATGCGATGAAAAAATAATGATTGTCCAAGTGGGGACACTTGTATAATCATTTATAGAAATTAACGAAATGTAATATATTTATCCGAATTATCATATACTAAATGTTGATAATCAATGGGCATATATAATATAAAGCTTAATAACTGATAATAATAATAATAATTCAACTTCTCACTTCATCCATCGCATAAAGAAAATGCAAAGTTAGGATATCTACCGATGCTACCGCTTACTATTCTCAACTTAGTTTTATCTTTTATGAAATCACCTATCATTAATCGATCATTTTACCGATTAAGATAACATAACGTATATATAACACCGCCTATCATAACAAAGACATTCCCTATTCACATTATCACACATGTTTAACAATCGCTGACTCATAATCAAACATCAACACCTTCCTAATCACATTATCATACAACCTTAACAACCATCAATCACAAATAAACACATATCCAATTAAATTATCTAAGTCCGTATCAATTTCTCGAATACGCTTACCCCACCGACAAATTTTTTTCGGGTAATTATCGAGTCTAAGACTCTAAACCGTAGTTCAATATCCATTTGATAACTTAAACATTAGTCACACTATTTTTCATGGCCTTATAATAATTATTAAATAATTATTATCATTTATTATAATTTTTGAAATATCGTAATCATTATTAAATGATTTAAATATTAAATAATTCTATTATCATTAATATTTAATTAGTATTAAACTATTAATGAAACCATTGCCAAAATATTAAAGTTATGTATAATAACTCAAAATATTTTTAAAGTATTTATAATACCCTTTTTAATGATTTTTAAAATATTTAAAATCATTATTAAATAATTACCATTAATATTTAAATATTAATGAACTATTTATCCAAATATTAAAAGTCAATAATTATAACTTAAAATATTTTTAAATCATTAATATCCTTTTTAAATGATTTTTAAATAAATAAAACCATTTTTAAACTATTTATTTAATATAATTATTAAATAAATTTAATATCATTAATCATTAAATAAATATCATTAATATTAAATTATTAATGAAATTATTCTTTAAATATTAAAAGTTATATTTTATAACTTAAAATATTTTTACACACTTTATTTTTATTTAAAATGATTTTATTATAATAATAAAATCATTTTTAAACTAAATTATTTAATATAATTATTAAATAACTTTATTATCATTAATCATAATTAATTAATGAAATTTACCTTTTAAATATTAAAAGTTATATTTTATAACTTAAAATATTTTTAAATACCTTTTTTATTATTTAAAATGATTTTTAATATAATAAAATCATTTTTAATTTAATTATTTAATTCATTTAATAAATAACTTAATTATCATTAATATTTATTTATTAATGAAAATTATCAAATAATATTAAAAGTTATCAAAATAACTTAAAATATTTTCTTATATCATAATATAATTTTAAATGATTTTTCATGAATTAAAATCATTTTTAAATAATTTATTTAATATTATCATTAAATAAATTAATTACTTTTGATATTCCAAAAATATTAAATATTTATGAAATATATTTAAAATAATTAAAATATAATTTTCGAGATATTAAATAATTTTTTATAATTTATTTTGTATTTTTAATAATTAAAAACTATTTTTTTCTATTTATTAATTAATTTCCTAAAAATAATAATCATTCTGTCGTTAGTAGGCCACCTATAGCTACGTAACTGCCGCTATAGGTGTTCTTCATGTTCATACATAAACCCATCTTCATAGTAAATACCGAAAGTGGCCATGTTTCAATCTAACTTTAATTCTCTCTCGTATCATTGTTTCTAAATTACAAAAGCTAGATTTTGTAGACAAAGTTCAAGACTACATGTTCTAACAAACAACATGATCAAACAACCTAACATAAGCTAGATCTAAGCTGCCCAAGATGTCAGTCAGAGTCGTTTTTCATTTTCCGGTTGCCCAAAATGAAGAATAGCTCGAGTGACCACTTTCGATCGACTATAACGCAAACACATGAACTCGCTTCTTGTGATATAAAGGGTTCAGTTGTAGCTAACATGCAAGAGAGTAGATCTATTACATAAAATACAACTAACATGAATGAATCCAAAAGTTACGACTTGTCAAACCATGTCACGACATGACATACATATATGTTTTCCGGGTTACCCGTAAAAATGTAGAACATGCTCGACCTCGCTAGTTCGACCTTCCATCAAATCCAACCCATTTACAAAATAAGTGATATTAAGGCATGATGATGTAGTCTAACAAACATACTACAACTTAGATGCAAGAACCGTAATGATACATCAAACCACCGCCGATCCAAGCCATTTAAAAGCTTGTCGAGTTTTCTGGCTCATTCTCGGGTTACCTGAACTCAAATGGCCAAGTTCTAATAACTCACTTTCGACCTTAAATAATTTTTGATTTATAACAGATATATGACCTTGATTCTTGCTATGTATGAAAGATCTCATACAAAGCTACAACATTAAACACTTAAACAACAAAAATATTAAACACACAAACATCTACAAATATTCCCGACATTTTTGATGTCGTAACACAAAAAATAATTTTCCAGATTTTGAAAATCTTTAATTTCGAGCACTTTAATGTTATGGATTTGATAAATACCAACCCGCATCATCATAATATC
Source organism: Panax ginseng (assembly GCA_020205605.1). Taxonomy (NCBI): domain Eukaryota; kingdom Viridiplantae; phylum Streptophyta; class Magnoliopsida; order Apiales; family Araliaceae; genus Panax; species Panax ginseng. The sequence goes on along the minus strand of CM035131.1, from coordinate 22,717,156 downwards.
TTATAAACAACATATTCTAACACCCAAACATAACATCTAACAAACCTAAAATTGGATGATTTTGAATTAGGGTTTCATACCTTTTATGCTCAATTTTGATTTCTAATCATTGATTTGTTGTTGATTTCGTGGGGCTTCAATAATAGACCAATAACTATATATTTTCGCTGGTTCTAGTGGGAGAAGTTCTTGATTGAGTGTTGACAATTTTAGGTTAGTAAACTTACTTTCTCTCTCTTCAATCCTTAAATAGACCCACAAAGGTGCATGAATGACCGATCTAAGGCTTGTTGTCGGCAATTTCGCATATAATGAGTTGTTGGGAGTTGTTGGTTTGGTGAACTACTTCACCAATTTGTCAAAACCTACAAGCTAGCCTCTTTTAATGCTAAAAGGGGCATTTTTTGGTCATTTGATAAATCAATTAAATGGCATTCTTGAATTTACCAAACCCTTAGGGTTAGGGTTTGATTTAGGTTTAGGGTTTGAGCCAATTTGGGTTTAAACAAAATCTAGGATTTCCAATTTAGAGTTTGCACAAAAAATAATAAAGAAAAATTAATTAAATAATTAAAATTAAATAACTTTTAGTTTCTAAAATCTTGCAAAATTAATATTGTTAATTAAATTAAGTTTGTAATTACATGAACATTAGGTTTATTACCCTTAATCATAATGAACTTTGCTAATAAAGCAATTAGGGTTTAAAATATCAATAATTATGGTTTCTAGAAATACAATTAGGGTTTATTATAAAATAACCAAATTTTAGTTTCTAAAATTTGACAATTTAGGTTTGTTAATTAGATTAATTTTCTAATTACTTTATACAAAGAATATTAGGGTTTAGATCATATAATTATCATCGACTTTTGCTAATTTAGCAATTAGGATTTATTCTTTTTGGTAATTAGGGTTACCAAATTACTATTAGGTTTTCTAAATATTAGGGTTTTCTGCAATTTTAATTAGGGTTTACCTACCTAATTAATACATTTAATACACTACATAAATTGTATTACACGCTTATAAAACAATCTCACACTCTAATTTGGATCTCAAATTAGGGTTTAACATTATTACTAGGGTTCGTCAAAATACACCGTAATCGGCCAACCATTATCAATACTTTAAAATACCCGTATATATTCATAAAGATCGAAAAATCAAAATATATGTAATATTATATTATTATTCTCATACCTTGACAATAATCCAAAATTAGGGTTTGATTCCATATCCGATTATTCTTTCATATTTAACCTTAATAATTAAGGTAAAATAATTAACTTAATAATCAGACAAAAATTCATATAATAAAATAATTATTATATTTATTCTAAAAAAATCACTTCATATATTATTTAAATAATATATGATTATATATTCATGGAAAATAATTAATAAAAATTTTTTTATCTTAAAATTAATTATTATAAAAATATACTTTATAATAATCAATAATTCTAAAATAAATTTACTTGTAAATATTCATGTAATAAATATATTTTTATTTACCACATAAATACATATACACATAATCTTGTACAAATCCTCATCCTTAAAATAAAAAAAAAAAAAAAAATTTAAAAAATTTAAAAATTTATTTATATAGAAAAATTTAATTTATTTATATAGAAAATATCTTCACCGAACGCTTCCAAAGTAGTTTCCTTTTATTTTTCCATCAAGACTTCGCCCACTATTAATTCTCACCTTCTCACCTCCCTCGACCTTGCCTTTGTTTTTTTCTTTCCTTATCAGAGGCTCATAGCCTCACTTCCTCCTCTCGCAATTATCGCTTTCTCCATGAGTGTCCGCAAATGTTGGGATCTGCAACATCGCCACCTTATTATAGAGCCAAGGTTTTAATCCCACCAAATCTCCTAGCCTTCCTAGCCTCCAGACGACTTGATGCGAGCAAACCTAGCTAATTCATTAAATTTCATGATATTCCGCCACCCATATCCCCTCGCTTCAACTCCAAAAATTTTACCTCCATTCTAGCCTCACAGACTAGCCAAAAAAATAATTCTCAAAAATAAGGTCTTAAATCTATCCCATGTTACCACACCGCCTCCCGCCTCACCGATTCGCTTCCCACCGTAAATTTGCCTCACCTTTCATCACGTAGGTGGCAAAAGAGGTCTTTTGCCTCTCACTACCCTAGCTATTACAAACGCCTTTCTCAATTTCTTTAACCCAAGTTTGGGCTTCTACAGGTCAATTGTACTTTTGAATTCCTATGGTCCTACAAATTTTAAAGTCTTTAAAATTCGCCAAATAATTATCCGATTCGTTCCCTTGTTGCATGGCCTCGAGCTACCATATTCGCGAATCGTCCGTGATTGGGTCCGCTTGTTGTTGTCCTTCAACGTTGTTGATGTACTCTTCCGCCTCCGATTTCGAGTTCGACGCTCAAGGCATTATCTCGTTAAATAAAACCATAAATTAACTTACATTCTAAACCTTATCATATAAGTTTAAACTTATTAAACTTGTTTCATAACTCAAACTTTGATTCATATTCATTCATTGCTTTCAAAATATTTTATATATCACAAAGACATAGTGCTTTAAACATCACCATCCCATCAGTGACTACAAAAGTTTGGATTTACTTCACCGCTTGTACAAAAAGTTTTATAATAATGCATTACATGTATATAACTAAACACACATATTATATTAAACATGCTTACACAATATAACCTATACTACCTATTTACTAAGTCTTCTTCTTTGATGATTTTTCACCGATGATCTTCTTTTCCACAAACAAAACATGCTCCCTGCTTATAGTCGTGACAATACAGAGTGGTATGCCCTTCATAACCACAAAGATAACATATTCTTTTCCATTTCTTCTTCCCTGCTTTTCCTAAATCATGGTCTTCACCTTCCTTTTTCCTTTATCTCTGAGTCGCATATGAAGTGTTGCTTGAGGCTCCCATCCGATTGATTTTGAGTTTAAGCTTATCCTCGCTTCTTCCATTGCTTTCTATTAACGCTGACGCAAAATCGATCATTAAGCGCTTTTTCTATCTTCCACAACCCTTCTAGAGAAGAAACCTTGTTCTTCAATTCTCAGATCTCCAATGATGCTTGATCAACTTCAACTTTAGGGTCTCAATCATTATCCGCCAAATCCACTATTTCGATCTCGTACTATGTTTTCCACGATAACCACCTCGTCTCGAAGTTTGTTTCATCGTGAGCTTCTATTTCCGCTTATCGGCTTCGATAAGAGCTCTTCTTTATGATCCGGGGTATCCTAATCCTTTTTCACTTGACATCTACACACATCAATTATCCCGATTAGCATATATTATATATACATAGTCAAATAATAGTTTTGTATGAATTATCTTTTATTTTGTTTGACGATGAATTTATTCAATTCATCTCTTTTTTAAACTCTATATGAGTTATTTATATTTTCAACGCTTCCTCTATTCTAAGGTTATAGCCTAAGGTCTAACCTACCTAAGGTTTCTAACCCTATAGCTCGATACCATTCTCCGCGAGGTCCCCAAATCCGGATACTTGAAACCCGAACTCCTCAGACATCACGATACCATTTCTATGAGCTAATAATACTAATAATAATAATAATAATATAAAACTTAACTTAAGTTTACATATACATCGTAGTCATTCTCCCAAGTACGTAACCTTTAAACATTCATTACATGTCATAATATATATATATATATATATATATATCATAGTCTTCATAATCTAATAAAACTATTACAACATCGCCGCAATTTTATTTGTTAGCTTTCCTTTCCTTTGTCTCCTACTTCAACTTTCTCGGGTCTTCACACTTAGTAAAAAAAACATTTAAATTAAGCAAGGATGAACATTTGAGTGCCCAAAGAAGTATTATATATATATATATATAGTCAAAGAATTTAAATGTTTTCTTTATAATATCTTCTACAACTAACAAGAGTTGTGAAGTAACTGCACTAATAATAATTCATAACAACCCTTTCAAACTTTTGAAACTACGATTGATCAGATATGGGGTTTCGTGACATACCATGAACATTGTTTTTCATTTTCAAAAGGTTTAAACAGAATTCATCTCAGAAACCGTCATTACTTACTTACACGAGGGTGATCTACCACTGTACTTTACCCTCAGACGATCAATACTACATTTACACGAACGATGTTATCGTCATTCATTCATTCACCTTTTGCGCATAAATTTTCCCCATTTTCGGATGTTCATATCTCGCTTGCTTTTCATAACAAAGGTCTTATATAATTCAACATATATTTATATCAAAGGTATCAACATGCGATGAAAATAATGATTATCCAAGTGGGGACACTTGTATAATCATTTCTAGAAATTAACGAAATGTAATATATATAATCCTAATTATCATATACTAACATGTTGATAATCAATGGGCATATATAATATAGCTTAATAACTGCATAATAATAATAATAATTCTCAACTTCTCACTTCATCCATTGCATAAAGAAAATGCAAAGTTAGGATATTTGCCAACGATGCGCCGCTACTTTTCTCAACTTAATTTTATCTTTTATGAAATCACCTATCATTAATCGATCATTTTACCGATTAGATAACATAACGTATATATAACACCGCCTATCATAAACCAAAGACATTCCCTATTCACATCATCACACATGTTTAACAATCGCTCACTCATAATCAAACATCAACACCTTCCTAATCACATTATCATATAACCTTAACAACCATCAATCACAAATAAACATTTATCTAACTAAATTTCTAAGTCCAGATCAATTTCTCGAAATACGCTTTACTCACCGACGCTACTTTTTCGGTAATTATCGAGTCTAAGACTCTAAACCGTAGTTCAATATCCATTTGATAACTTAAACATTAGTCACACTATTTTTCATGGCCTTATAATAATTATTAAATAATTATTATCATTTATTATAATTTTTGAAATATCGTAATCATTATTAAATGATTTAAATATTAAATAATTCTATTATCATTAATATTTAATTAGTATTAAACTATTAATGAAACCATTGCAAAAATATTAAAGTTATGTATAATAACTCAAAATATTTTTAAAGTATTTATAATACCTTTAAATGATTTTTAAAATATTTAAAATCATTATTAAATAATTACCATTAATATTTAAATATTAATGAACTATTTATCCAAATATTAAAAGTCAATAATTATAACTTAAAATATTTTTAAATCATTAATATCCTTTTTAAATGATTTTAAATAAATAAAACCATTTTTAAACTATTTATTTAATATAATTATTAAATAAATTTAATATCATTAATCATTAAATAAATATCATTAATATTAAATTATTAATGAAATTATTCTTTAAATATTAAAAGTTATATTTTATAACTTAAAATATCTTTAAACACTTTATTTTTATTTAAAATGATTATTATAATAATAAAATCATTTTAAACTAAATTATTTAATATAATTATTAAATAACTTTATTATCATTAATCATAATTAATTAATGAAATTTACCTTTAAATATTAAAAGTTATATTTTATAACTTAAAATATTTTTAAATACCTTATTATTATTTAAAATGATTTTTAATATAATAAAATCATTTTTAATTCATTTATTTATTTTATTTAATAAATAACTTAATTATCATTAATATAAATTTATTAATGAAAATTATCACATAATATTAAAAGTTATCAAAATAACTTAAATTATTTTCTTATATCATAATATAATTTTAAATGATTTTTCATGAATTAAAATCATTTTTAAATAATTTATTTAATATTATAATTAAATAAATTAATTACTTTAATATTCCAAAATATTAAATATTTATGAAATATATTTAAAATAATTAAAAACTAATTTTCGAATTTAAAATAATTTTTAATAATTTATTTTATATTTTTAATAATTTAAAACTAATTTTCTATAATTATTAATTAATTTTCTGAAAATATTAATCTGTCTGTCACTAAAGGCCACCTATAGCGACAGAACCGTCGCTATAGTGTTCTTCATGTTCATACTTAAACCCAGCATCTTCATAGTAGTTGCTTGAGTGGCCATGTTTCACCCACTTTAATTCTCTCGTATATCAGGTTTCCGAGAAATACAAAAGCTAGATTTTGTAGACAAAGTTCAAGACTACATGTTCTAATAAACCACATGATCTAAAAACCTAACATGAGCTAGATCTAAGCGTGCCCAAGATGTCGTCAGAGTCGTTTCTTCATTTTCCGGTTGCCTAGAAATGAAGAACGATTCGATGACCACTTTCGATCGACTATAACGTGCAACACATGAACCGTTTTCTTGTGATATAAAGGGTTCAGTTGTAGCTAGCATGCAAGAGAGTAGATCTATTACATAAAATACAACTAACATGAATGTAAATCCTAAAAGTTATGACTTCATTAAACCATGTCAATGATATATTATATGTTTTCCGGGTTACCCGTAAAAACAGTAGAACAAAGCTCGACTTCTTAGTTCGATCAGTCCATAAAATCCAACCCATTTACTTAAATAAGTGATATTAAGGCATGATGATGTAGTCTAACAAACATACTACAACTTAGATACAAGAACCATAACGATACATCAAACCACCGCCGATCCAAGCCATTTAAAAACTTGTCGAGCTCAGGCTCATTCTGGGTTACCGTAAATGGCCTCCAATCGATGGTCAATAACGACCTTTTGACCTAAATATAACCTATAATCTATAATCGATATAGGTCCGATTCTTGATCCAACATGCAAAGATCTCATAATGCTACACTATATTCAACACTTATAACACAAAAATCAAACACCTACAGAGATCTACACGACCTGACATTCGTTGTCAGACGCCTCTTTCAAAAATTTCCAGATTTTGAAAATCTTTAATTTCGAGCACTTTAATGTTATGGACTTGATAAATACCAACCCAGATCATCATAATATCTTATAAACAACATATTCTAACACCCAAACATAACATCTAACAACCGAAAATTGGATAGATTTTGAAATTAGGGTTTCATACCTTTTATGCTCAATTCTTGATTTCGCTATTGATTTGTTGTTGGATTTCGTGGGCTTCAATAATAGACCTAATAACTATATATTTTCGCTGGTTCTAGTGGGAGAAGTTCTTGATTGAGTGTTGGACAATTTTAGGTTAGTAAACTTACTTTCTCTCTCCTTCAATCCTTAAATAGACCCACAAAGGTGCATGAATGATCGATCTAAGGCTTGTTCTTTGGCAATTTCGCGTGCATAATGAGTTGTTGGAGTTGTTGGTTTGGTGAACTACTTCACCAATTTTTCAAAACTCTGCTAGCCTCTTTAATGCTAAAAAGGGCATTTTGGTCATTTGATAAATCAATTAAATGGCATTCTTTAGAACTTACCAAACCCTTAAGGTTAGGGTTTGATTTAGGGTTTAGGGTTTGAGCCAATTTGGATAAACAAAAATCTAGAATTTCCAATTTAGGGTTTGCACAAAAAATTAATTAAATAAAATTAATTAAATAACTAAAATTAAATAACTTTTAGTTTCTAAAATTTTACAAAATTAATATTGTTAATTAAATTAAGTTTGTAATTACATGAACATTAGGGTTTATTACCCTTAATCATAATGAACTTGGCTAATAAAGCAATCGTGGTTTAAAATATTGATAATTACGGTTTCTAGAAATACAATTAGGGTTTCTAGAAATATAATTAGGGTTCTAGGTTTTAGGGTTTTAATTTACTAATTACATTTATTTTAATTAGCAATTAAAGTCCAACACACGTGTTATTAATCAACGTAACACAACTCTTTCTGAATCAAACCTCCATTTTAGGTTTTTCTACTAGGGTTTCTAATATTGGAAATTAGGGTTTAACATTATTAGGGTTTCAAATTTTAATTAGGGTTTACCTAATTAATACATTTAATACACGACATAAATGGTATTACATGCTTATAAAATAATCTCACACTCTCATTTGGATCTCAAATTAGGGTTTAACATTATTACTTGTGGTTTTGGTCAAAATACAATCGTAATTGACTAACCGTTATCAATACTTTTAGACATACCGTATATATTCATAAAGACTGAAAAAATCAAAATATATGTAATATTATATTATTATTCTCATACCTTGACAATAATTCAAAATTAGGATTTGATTCCATATCCATTATTCTTTCATATTTAACCTTAATAATTAAGGTAAAATAATTAACTTAATAATCAGTACAAAAATTCATATAATAAAATAATTATTATATTTATTCTAAAAATCACTTCATATATTATTTAAATAATATACGATTATATATTCATGGAAAATAATTAATAAAAATATTTCTATCTTAAAATTAATTATTATAAAATATACTTTCTAATAATCAATATTTCTAAATAAATTTTACTTGTAAATATTCATGTAATAAATATATTTTTATTTACCACATAAATACATATACACATAATCTTGTACAAATCCTCATCCTTAAAATAAATAAAAAAAAAAAAAATTTATACGCAAAATTTATGATTTATTTATATAGAAAATATCTAAATCATCATGAAAGCGAAGATCCAGCTTTATTATGTCACCATGTCCTAAGAGATGTTGAAACCAGTACCCAAATATTGAAAAATTTGCCTTTGCTTTGATAATTGCTAGTTGAAAGCTTCTAATATTTTCAAGGTCAAAGCTCCTCGTTGTCTACACGACACGGATCACCAAGAAGAAGGTGATGAGCAAGCCGTAAGTTTCGGGAGATTAGCAAAGATGGATGATGGAATTATCCCAATTTTTATTGAATATCATCCCCAAATCGCTATCAAAGGTCAAGCTCGGCCGATTTCATGGTGGAGTGTTCGCTCTCCAAAGCAGATGCCGAAAGTCGCTGGTTCAAACGTCTAATCGAGCAGCTTGCGCTTCTTCAAAGACAAGAAGAACTCATAGACGCTAGATGCGCAGATGGGTCTTCTACCGTGGATGTCGATGGAGCAGGATTATTTTAACAAGTCCAGAGGGATTCAAGGTGCAATGAAAGCATCGATTTGGGTTCGTGAGCAACGAATAACGAGGCCGAAAATGGCAAAGTGCATAGCAGGAGTTCGATCGGCGAAGAGTTTAGAAGTTCGTGTCGATCATTTACAAAATGACTCTCAGCTTGGTCATCAAGTAAGTATCGTGGAGATTATGAAGCTCGTGGGCGAGGATGATCAAGTATTTGGCGTAATTGAAAGACCGGCCAAAGATTTCGCCTCTTATGAGTTTCAGGGCATAGAGCGTAACGAAAATTCTATTACCGATGCATTGTCAAAGCTGGCCACTACGGATGCCGATGTTTTCAATGGGTCAGTTTATTTGGAGGTTTTGCAGTTGAAATGAGTATCCAAAGATGAAGCGTTGATGTGCATCAACGCTCTAACTGCTGGATGACTCTCACATCAATATCCGGCAGATGGCGCCCTTCCTTCTGATCGATGTCAGCAAAGAAGATCAAGTACAAGAGTGCCAACTTCGTTCTTATTCATGGGGATCTTTATCGAAGGGCATTTTCGTCACCATTGTTGAAGTGTCTGGTTCCATCTGAGGCTGAGTATACTCTTCGGGAGGTTCACGAGGGTATTTGTGGCGACCATATGGCTGCTAAGTCATTGGCCTACAAAGTACTTTGGCAGGGGTACTACTGGCCTACGATCTTCAAGGAAGCTACAGAGTATGTGAAGAAGTGTGAGAAGTGTCAACTCAACAGTCCGATCCCATATCAGCCACCAGAAGAGCTATACTCGATCTTATCTCCTATACCTTTTCATTGCAGGGGGGTAGATATATCGGGTCCGCTTGTCGAAAAGCTAAAGGTCGTGTCGGGCTTTTGTCATAGTTACTTATCGATTATACGACCAAATGGGTAGAAGCGAAGCCACTTCGGTTGATAACGGAGCGAGAGTACTTGAAGTTCATGAAGGAGTCCGTAGTGTTTCGTTTCGGAATTCCTAAAGTGGTGATATCGGATAACGGACGCCAATTCGTGGGATCAAAATTTGAAGGATTTCTGAAAGAGCTTGGAGTTTAACACAAGAAGACTTCGGTGGCTCATCCACAGTCGAATGGGCAAGTTGAAGTGACCAATAGAACGCTGTTGAATGGGATCAAGAGCAGACTGGACGAAGCTAAAGGAAGATGGCTAGAGGAGCTTCTCAGCGTGTTATGGGCTTATCGGACTACACCGAGGACTACCACAGGGGATTCACCTTTCAGATTGGCTTATGGTACTGATGCCTTAGTCCCAGTTGAGATTGGATCTCCAAGTCTTCGGGTTAGTCAGTTCAAAGAGATCTACAATGATGAAGGATCAAGGTCAACTTGATCTGGCTGGAAGAAGTCGAGAGGTGGCTTTGATCAAATTAGGTAAGATACCAACGAAGAGTAGCAAAGCATTACAACAAAGGGGTTAAGCTTCAGAGATTTGAAGTGAGGATTTTGTCCTCGTGGAAGTCGAAGCATCTACGCCTCGTAACATGGGAAAGCTTATGCCAAATCGGGAAGGGCCGTATGAAGTAATTAAAGCATCAAATCCGTGAACTTATCGGTTAAAGGCATCGGACGGATCCGAAGATCAAGAATACTTGGCATGTCTAAGCAGACTTCAAAATATTTTCAATAGAGATCGAGTCACTTTATCTAAGTCTCAGAATGGTGGTTCATCATCAATAAAAGATTCACTTTTTCACAATTGATCTTCTTCCTATCGGTCCTAAAGTCACAATGGTGTAAGGAGGATCGGGGACTCACCACCATTCGATGGTAGCCTTTTTGGCGGTGTGGTCCTTATGAATTTGTCAGCCCTTCGAGGTAGGCAAACTTCATCTGCAAAGGAGGATTGGGTGGACTTCACGACCATTCGATGGTAGCCTTTTCTTCAAGCAGAGTGTCCTCATAGGTTTGTTTTACCATGAGTGGTAAACAAATTCCATAGTCCTTTTAATTTTGCTTTTACCGCGAGTGGTAAACAAAATGCACCAAGTAAGGAGGTATGGTTTGGACTCACCGCCATTCGATGGTAAACTTTTTTGTCGTCAGTGTGTCTTATGAATTTGTTTTACCGCGTGTGGTAAACAAATTCCATGGTCCTTATATCTTTGTTCTACCCTCGAGTGGTAAACAAATGTCCTTATATACTTGTTTTACCCCGAGTGGTAAACAAGATCCCGATGGTGCTAGGAGGATCAGCCGAATTCACCTTATACATGACCTGTCTCACACTTCGGAAATGATAAGTATGCATTACTTTATTTTGTTCAAGTGTTGAGTTCGGTTCATTCAGTTCACTTCATTGAATTCAGTTCACACCATTTATTAACTTAACTGTTATATGCCTTATCTGATTTATAATCTAAGTTAAGTATATTCAAAATCATCGATATTGAATTATTGACAAGAAATGCATTATACAGAATTCATGATAGAGAAAGTTGAAAATTCATTAATAGTTCACTATTCATTCATCCATTCATCCATAACACTAACCGATTATATAAGCACATAAATTTTGACAAAAGTTCTTAAACAAAGTTTTTAAACGATTTCAAAAACAATAAAGAACAGGGACCATTATCAGGCATCATCTTCTTCACCATCCGAGGAGTCAAGGAGAGATGGATCTATTTTGCTTCAACCAATTTTTTGCTACCAGTACTTACTTCTAAGACTCTTCATATCCTTCCAAAAATACCCGAACGATCTCTCCATTAAGTTCAATTGATTTTCTAGATTCCATTGGATTTCTCTTCAAGATCTTCACCAAGGGTGGACCCCGATCTCGAAAGTTCCCAAGCTCTCACGACTTCTTCATCTATCTTTTTTCGACGCCCTTGAAATGACGGGTTGATGGGCCTCTAAATCATTCACTTGAAAAGCTAAACTTTTATTGATCCCCACTCAAGGATTCATTTTTCCGCATGAAGGACTTCATTCATCTTGACCAAATCCTCATTCAACTTAGTGATCACCTGCTGCTTTGCCTTCATCTTCTCCATTTGTTCCTTGGTCTGGGCCAGATCTTTTCAAAGATGTTCATTATTGTACTGGACGATGTCAAGATCATACCTCTTCTTCACCAGTGCAGATTCTAGTATGGCATTCTCTCTCCGGGTGGCCTTCTCTTTAGCTTCAGATTCTTTGTACTTAGGATGAAGACGCCCGAATATTGCATTTGCCTACATACTGTCAGTCTTAATATATCGGTTTCAGATAAAATAGTATAAAGATATACAAATATCAGAAGACAACTTACTTTGGCCTGGTATTTCATGCCTTCATCAATTAAGTCTCCGATAGAATCGCTCCCAAACCGGATCATCTGGCCTCATGAACAAAGGAATCGTACAACTGGAAAGGAAAGGGCTCATTCGATTCAAGCCAGAGAGTAGGGGAACCCATGGTTTCAGGCCCAACTTTCGGGGAAGATGGCCTTGGCGAAGAGGTCGGGGGCTGATCAGGAGGTGGAGGTGGCTGAGTATGCAGTTTGAGGTGGAGGTGGCTGAGTATATGCAGTTTGAGGTAGAGGTGACTGATCATGTTTAGATTCAAATATCATCTCATGTTGATCATTTGAAGAATGTTTCCTTTTGCTAGTAAGGGAGAATGTGGATTCTACTTGCTCTTCTAATTCTTCTTCAGAAATAATGATCTCTTCGGGAATGATAGGGGGCAGATTGGCTTTAGAAGAAGGTACTCGCAAGTCATCAGTAGTAAGAGGAGTTATTTTGGTTCTTCTCTTTTTGGTACGAATGATTTGTGATCGTTCGTCCAAAGGCAGATCAAGTAGACTCGAATCAATTAAAGGAGGAGGTGCTGGTCTAGTCTTTCTAATGGCCCTTTTCTTGAATCGAAGCGGTACCGACTCTGTGGTAGGAGGAATCTCTTCAGTAGGGAGGTCGGCGAGTTGAGCTTCGACGGTAGATGGTTCAACCACAGATTCAGAAGTTTTCCCAGATAGAAACTCCTCAAGATCCTTTATATCAGCAGAGGTTGGCTTGATTAAGGACACTATGACAAATAAATGGTAATTCTTAAGGATGAATACTGATAAAAATTAACACAATTACACAGTAAATTGAATTCAAGACTCACATTTATGGTCATACAACCATGCTTGTCTGCTTAGAAGTTCGAAGCTCCATTCTTTATGAGGTATCTTCTCCAGAAAACTTGTCATCTCTCTTAGACGTTCTTCCGAGATATCTCCGAAGTCAGCAGATATTCGATCAGAAATAGTCCAATCAGGAAGAGAAGAAATTTCAGGTCATGTAATAAAAAACCATTTTTCATGCCATCCCTTGTTGCTTGAAGGGTATCCATCGTGGGTCTCTCTCAAATCTGGTGTTGTTGGGTCGAGGAGATCGTTTACTCAACATTTTAAAACCTTTTTCTCGGATTTACCAAATGAGAAGAGGGTGAAGAAGATATCGACAATTGGGGAATTTCCAATTCATGCGATGTAAGGCAATGAATGCCAGAATGTGGATGTAAGAATTAAGAACTAATTGGGCGAATCCCACTCCTACAAACCCTAGGAGAGTGATGATGAAGGCATGAAGGGGTAAAGCGAACCCCTTTTTAAGTAGTAGTAATTCCAGCATGGCAATCCAACCGTCCGTCGTCGATGGTACATTCGCTCCTCCTGAGCCGAGCCCTTATCGCATGAGTATCCGAATCTGATAATGAGTCCCGAGGATACGATCTCACCTCTCCGTGATTTGCGGAAGGGGTATTGGCATGAGGAAACCGCTCTCATCCTTGAAGAAATTAGTAGCGGAGAGAGGGTATCGACGGTGGATTCTTACCCACGCAGTAGAGATTTGGGGTTTGAACCCAGCCCTTTTGTTGGGACTGGGGTGAGGAGAACAACAACGCATGGGGGTTACTTGATGGGGACATCCGGGTTTGATTCTTGGGATGCCATTGTCGAGAATTTGCAGAGAAGAAGAAGAAGATTATAGAGAACAGACCAGAGCTCAAGAGACTGAAAATTTGAAATGCCAAGTAAAACCGTTAATTTGGAAAAATCACTTTTTGTACTAACAATTGTCTCTTCAGTTGTTCACACTACACGAGGGCGGCGCATTAATTGTTAGAAATAATGAGGAATTCAGAGGGATAGCGTCCAAGGGAAGCCTCCACTCTCAAGCATTTATCAAGTTGGGTCTTTCCTTTGGGCTTCCTGTTTTTGATTTGCTTCATTAGTCCAATTCCTTACCACTTGGGCCTTGATAAAGTTTAAGTTGGACCTCTTTTGATTTTATTAAAACCCTTCACATCATGAACCATTTATAGTTTCTTATTAAACATTCTGTTTAATAAAAAACTAGGGGGCAATGTTGGGTCGTGATATTTCCTATATTGGACAGAATGGATTGGGCCTGCTTATTTAGTTAGTCCATTGGGTCTTCACTATTGGGTCTTAATGTTATTGAGCCTAGTCACTATCTTATTTCCGTTAAGTATTCGGACCAGTGGGTCGACCCATTAGATATTTTAATATCTCTATCTTTGACTTATAATGATGAAAAAACATGACAGTTACTGTTGTATCTGCCATGCATTAATGTGGATGGGATCCGGAGACACCAGTGTAAAAAAAAAGGGTAGGTAAGTGGGTGGATCAGATTTGCGAAAACCATCGATCAGGGGTGTGGTTCGACAAGAAGTAGATGGCACGATGGCCGTGAGAGAGAGAGCATATCATAGCAAGGAGGTCTTCAAGCAAAAGGTACACACTCACAACTGATAATTTTATCTCTCTCAATACACTAGATATTTTATTCTCCATTGTTAACCCTTGTGATCGCTTCAGACTTTGATTCTCACGTCTGTTATCTCGACTAATTGGCCGCAAGCTTTTGGTGTTAACTGTGTTTAGTGTGCAGGATCAGAACGTCTTACGTGATTGGGACGTGACAGAAGATCTTGGCGTTAAGACACATTGATATGGATAATTATGCATACTAAAGTATCAACATGCATGATCTTGAAAAATTGGCTTAATGCATACTAAACCATCAATGTGATCTTGAAAAATAAGCTCTTATGATCAAGCAGTGCTGCTTCTTGTTGAAAGAGCAAAGTAAAGTAAGCCTTAAAGAGGATAATTTATTCAAAGTTCAAATTTAGATATGATGTTGTGGTCATTAATTGTAATAGTATATATATATATATATAATAACTTAAGATCGAGTTGAGCTAATTGAAAAGAAAATAAGGGTATAAAAAATTAGTATCAGATTAAAGTCAAAGGAAATGGTCATAATATGAAAAGATCAATCAAAGTAAACAATTACTTGTGTTAGAAATTCTAAACTGCATGTAGTCAATCAAAAAAAATATCAATAAAATATACAAGCTGTAAGATATCAATCCGACCCGTTACATCATTAGGGCAGGAAACTCATTATCTTGGATCGAGCTCTCTTCATACAAGTACTAGATAGAAACCCACAATGTTACAAAGCCGAAAGGCACGCACCTTGTTTAGTTAATTAGAATATAATTTATCACCAAATAAACAAAACCCTGTCCCCATTTAATATCTATTAGTCTTAAAATATAAAATCACAAAACTATAATAATGTAAATACTCTATTCGTCTTAGAATATAAAATCACTCAAGTCTTTATATTAATGGAACACTTTTATATCCGTTTCTCTATATATTTCGTCAATATATAATCTACAGTTATAATATTGTAATCTCTAAATTAAATGTATTATCCTAAATTAATGTTTAAGTGTTAGTCAGGTTAGTAATAATCTTTTTGCAGAAACAGAAATACAATAAAATTCAAGAAAGAAATTTATTTTGTTATTAAAGTAAAACCCAAAATAAAATAAAACAAAATTAACCTTAATACAATAGACGTTGAACAGACTAGTAGACTGTAGCTTTGAGGACTGTAAAAACAGTTTCCTTAAGACAATATTTGGCCGTAGCAGGACAAATTGTCTCCCAGGATACAACAATGCTCTGAAGCGAACTCTACCGTGTGTAGAAAGATTATCACTGAGTAGGAAGGAAGAACAAAGAAGAAAGCTTATATTTAAAAACCACACTCTCTACAACATGGGAGAATACTCTTATAACAAGAATTGAGAGAGTAACTCCCAAATATCCAATTAATCCATCATTGATGCCCACTATGCCCACTAAGCCTTCATAAAGTAGGCCATCAATTCTCATTCATTATCATCCCCACTAAGCCTTCATAAAGTATGCTCAATCAATATCATCCGTTTCTCAACAATCCCCCACATGAATGAAAATTGAAAACAAAGGAATTCGATGAGGTGATAACTCTCTACAGTTGATATTAGCATAGGATAGGTAGGCATCAACCCTTGAACCTTCCCTTGTGAAGTATATTTACTTTACTGGCTGACTAGTAGACGTGATGTCCTTGAACTATTCTGCCGTTTGTGTAAACGATGATATACCTCACACAAATACCAACATAACACGGTTTTGGTTCTCATGGTTATGTTCATTATGGTCGTGAACATCTCCTGGTTCTGCAAGAATTGAAGAGAACTAAACTCATTAGTTTTCCTTGAAGCGACCCCACTTCATTCTCACATAGGTGATTTTATCTTTTGTTCGATTCATCGACACACAAGATCAATCATTAAAACCATAGCTTAACCTTATCCGATTTCATATCACTGTTTATAGATAAGGGTTAGACCCCTACAATGATAATACATTGTCTATGCAATTAGGTTGTCCCATTGAACCTAGATTCTGGGATCTCCAGTCAA
This sequence comes from Panax ginseng, assembly GCA_020205605.1. NCBI lineage: Eukaryota > Viridiplantae > Streptophyta > Magnoliopsida > Apiales > Araliaceae > Panax > Panax ginseng. The sequence goes on along the minus strand of CM035131.1, from coordinate 22,700,306 downwards.
CAAGGTTGGGTTTTCCTTCACATAGAACCTTTAAATATTTATGGCCTTCAATCCCATTTTTCTTGATGTCGTTTCAACTTGATCTCGGTTTAAACCTTTGGTTAGCGGATCCGCAATGTTATCCTTTGATTTTACATAATCAATAGAGATAACCCCTGTTGTGATCAGTTGCCTAACGGTATTGTGACGACGACGCATGTGTCTCGACTTACCGTTATACATCACGTTATGTGCTCTTTTAATCGATGCTTGATTATCATAATATAAACAAATTGTGTGCACAGGCTTAGGCCATTCAGGAATATCCTCCAAGAAGTTTCGTAACCATTCGGCTTCTTCTCCGGTTTTATCCAGAGCTACAAACTCAGACTCCATCGTGGATCTGGTTATGATCGTTTGCCTTGAGGATTTCCAGGACACTGCTCCTCCTCCCAGAGTGAACACGTATCCACTTGTACCTTTGGAGTTCTTTATATCAGAAATCCAACTAGCATCAGAGAATCCTTCTAATACTGCAGGTTCTCTCGTATAGTGCAGTCCATAATTACGAGTGTATCTTAGATACCGAAGTATCCTAACGATAGCTTTCCAGTGGTTATCCCCTGGATTACTCGTGTATTTGCTTAAACCGCTTACGATGAAAGCAATATCGAGTCTTGTCTGCTGTCATGAGATACATCAGACTGCATATAATCTTTGCGTATTCTACTTGGTCAACGCTTTCACCTTTGTTTTTATAGAGGTGATGGCTGATATCTAGAGGAGTTCTAGCTTCACTAGAATCATCCTTGCTGAACTTCCCAAGTATCTTGTCCACGTAATGTGACTGGGTTAAAATGAAACCATTAGGTGAACTGTAAGACCCCAAATAATTAATAAATGAAATTTAATTTCCTCTAATTATTATTTTGAAATAGTAAGGGTTGATGTGATTAATGTGGATAGTTATGGGTAAAATACGCAAATATTTCAAAATAAGCAAGTGGTTATAAAATATTCATTGTTGTCGGGAATATTCGTTTGGTCGTGGAATATTCAATGCTGTTGGGGAATATTCGTATTTACGCCAGCAACCTACATGTGTGAGCCCCATAACGGAAAGCGATTGGAGGAAGAAAACGACAAATATAAGTTGTTTAAAAATAACTTGCAGTAGTTGTTACTGCTTTACCTTTGTTGGAATACCCGTGGTTAAAACACAAGAATACGCATTGTTGCACAAAGAAGATACGCAGATTGCACCAATTATTGACTCTTACGTAAGAAGGCACTACTCAATAATGGTTACGATAATTCTTTATCAAAGATTTTTATTGGTTCAATAATTGTTGTGTTGATATTTTATATTCTTTGTTGTTTCAATAATTGTCATTACACGATATTTTTTCATTATCGAAGCAATAATTCATATTATCTCGAATAATATTATTAGATAACATTATTATTGCAATGTCTAGAAAGTTCTGCTCTAAGGAGAGGTTTGGTCACCTAATTGCGCTGCCAAGAAGTAAGAGAAATTCTTATTGGAAAGCCCCTCTTCCTTGGAACCGTCTCCGTTGTCGATATTGTGATTCTCAGAATATTATTTGTGAATAATTAATTATTGATTTATATGATGAGAAAAATATTGATTTTATGTGGATATAGATGGAGAAAATTTTTAATGCGACAATTGTTGAAAATTGAAATTTTATCTTTTTCTGATAAAATAATTCATTTAAATATATATATTATTATATTTTAATAATATAATAATGGTGATATTTTTACAACGGATGTGGGATATATGAGTATACGAGGAGGAAGAGTATTTTTGTTGCAATAAATGTTTAAAACATGTTAAACATGTCGGTGGACCCCATTTATTGACTGAAATTTGATTATAGCCTCTAAAATCACCCGTTTGTGGATTTCGGTCAATTTCTGTTGGGAATTTGGAAAAACTTTCTTCTGTAAAGTTGTAGAGAATTGAATTTCCTATTAAAACTCGCGAGATTTGAGTTTTCTGATAAAAGGGCTATTTATTATGAATTATTGAAGTTCCGGAGTTCCGAAATAATTGATTTTTGGAAGTTTTAAATATTTATATTAACAAAAACGTTTTTTACATTTGTAAGCCTCATGAATCACATGTTAAGTTGCTGAATTCAGAAGTCTATATAGGCGTATGAAAATTTTAATATAAATTAATATTTTATTAAATTTTCTCGCTTTTTAGTGTTCTAAGCATTTTCCTATAAATAGGGTGCTTAGGTTAGAATTGAAAATCACACCGTAAACTCAAGTTTTCTCTCTATATTATCGAGCGTATTCTTGTGAGTATTTTGAGTATACTTTGAGTATTGCTATACGGTGAAAGTTCAAGTTATAGCCTATATCCAAAGATTCCAGCTAAAGCACTTGTCTTTTCTTTGGTAAGGGATATTATTTTTTTTCGTAATGATATTATTTCTTCAATATCATTATCTTTGATATTGATCTAAAGTTTTTATCAAATTTGGAACTTTTGGTGTCGGAGTTACTATTTACGTGATACTGACTATTCATTCATGATACTAAGATCTTATTCACGAATACTGACACTATTCATCTAAAAATGAAAAATTTTCTTTTGTCCAAAATATCTATTCGGATACTAGCTTTGATTGTATCCATGTTTTGATCATTCTTGAATTTTACACCACTATGATTATTTTGAGGTATTTTTGGACGTGGATAAAACAAAGTATGAATCCTTAATCCTTAATCCTTGTCATTTTGTTTCAATCGGATTCGCTTTTTTAAAAAATATTTTCATCATCCTCGGTCTTAAATGATGATATTATTGAATATCTTTGGCACATAGTGCAAAGATGAATGATTTATGATGAATATCTTTGGCCTCAGTAGTGCAAAAGATGAATGATTTTTGATGAATATCTTTTGGCGTAGTAGTGCAAAGATGAATGATTTCGATGAATATCTTTGGTAGTAGTGTAAAGATGAACATGTGTTTAGATGAACATGACCAACTGGTGAATGTCCTCGCCTCAGTAGTGCAATGATGAATATTTTATCCCGTATATATATTGATTGATGTTACAGGATAAAATAGATTTATGAACTTTAAAATTCATACATGTAAGATAGTAGTTTGCATTCTCTACTTAACTCTTCTAATGAATTATTATTTCATCATGCTAATATTGATTTAAAATTTGTTGTTTATTGTATTCTATTATATTTTTCCTCGTGAAGACTAACGATAATTTTGTTGTATATTATCTTAGTCATAATATTCTTTATCGGGCTAGTCGAGCTCACCCTTTTCTTTTTGTTCCATTTTTCTTCTCGTGAGGCGAGAATATAGCGAGTACGCAGCCTGGGGTAATGGAATGAAGGTTCTAGGGAGAGTTGTTTAGTAGTCCTCACCATTGTTGTAAAATAATGTATCAATAATTATGATGAGGATTTATTTGTATGTGGATATTGTCTAGATGGCAATATCCGTATTTAAACTCACAGCTTTTACCGTTGTAATAATAAAGTTGTAGTTGTTTCTGCACTGCAGTGTATTGACAACTCGTAATGGGTGATGTATACCTATTTTGGGGGTGTCACAAATGGTATCGAGCTTAGGATATGATCTCCATGAGATCGGGGAATAGAACTAGGAGGGAGAGACGAGTAAATCATTCTCTAGTGTGTGTCCTACCTAAGCTTATTTGATAGTTGGTCAAGATATAGGATATTATGTGATATATTAATTTCCTTAATTAACCCTTGTTTTTATGACAAGATTTGAGAATGTCGATTGAGAATATTAACAATGGAAATGAGACCGTGGAGACGCCTTTGTACTCACCAACGAGGAGAAGCGTGCAACAGTCGGCAATGTTCCTCCCGTGAACAATACCACTTATTAGACGATGAACGATTTAATGTTTAGAAGCTTTTGCGCTTCATGCAAAAATCGACGAGGAGACTCGTATTCAAAACATAGGAGGAAATGATAGCAATTCACGGGTTGTCACAAATTGCAAGCAGCTCAAAGAGTTGGGACCACTGAATTTAAGGAAAGCCTCGATCCGATCATGGCGTAAACATGGGTCAAGCAAATTACCAAGATATTCGATGTCTTGGGATGCACAGAGAAACAGAAGGTTCCATTCGCCACCTTTATGTTCCGTGGCGGCGAGGCGGACTCATGGTGGGAGTCTCGTAGGCGTACCCATCCAACGCAAGACAGCAGATGTCTTGGGAGACATTTCAAAATTATTTAATGACAAATACTTTCCGAAAAGTGTTCGCTATATGAAGGAAGTGGAGTTTATTATAATCGAGCAAGAACAACATGACGATTGTCTCAAAGACGAGGCGGTTTTGCAGAGTTATCCGTGTTTGCACCTCATTTGGTGGAGAATGAGGAACGATGACGCGATGTTTCGAGAGGTTTGAAACCCGGCGATACGTCAAGATCTCATCTCTCTTATAAATTTTCTCTTTATTCAGATGTTGTTAATAGGGCTCAATTGTTAGAGCGAGATAACGAGTACAGTCAACCGAGGTACCACAATCAGGATCATACCGGAGATAACAGTCAACAAAACAACAATAACCAGTGGAGAAAGAAAAAGATGGACAAAAATGGTAACCACTCTGGTAGTAATCATGGCCATGAAAATAGAAGAAGCGAGTCGAGGAGATTTTAAAAAGAGAGATTCAACAACGACCATGTGAAGACGACAAAGCAAAGAAAGAATCGGTTCCAAGGGGGGAGAACGACCACCGGTTATATGCTATAAATGCGGGAAAGAGGGACATATCACTCCAAACTGCCCACAACAGTTCCAGGTATGCTATAATTGTGGAAAGGAAGGACATATCGCTCGAGATTGCACGGTAGCGAAACCTAGTTCAATGAGACAAAGACTCAAAAGATCGTCTCCGTAAAAGTCAAAGTCAACAGCCTCTGGAAGAAAGCTTTGTTGTGATCGGTCAAAATGCGAGGAACCCAAATGAGGTGATCACGGGTAAGCTATTTATAAATTCTTGTGAAGTTTATACTTTACTAGATACCGTGCATACCCATTCATTTATCTTTCCCCGCTTGTGCTCAACGCTTAAACTTAACTCCGGAGAAATTAGACTTTGACCTATCTGTGGAAACTCCGTTGGGAGAAACTTTCTTCACATCCACTGTTTATAAATCTTGTTTGATTCAAGTTGGCACCATCACCTTACCTGTTGACCTTATCTCTTTAAAAGATACTTGCTTTTGATGTGATTTTAGGGATTGATTGGTTAACTACTCATCATGCCAAAATTGATTATTTTCGTAAGGTTGTTAGTTTTCATATTCCTAATCAACCTGTTGTTCGAATTCAGGAAACTAAACCATTAAAATCAATCACTGTCATATCTAATCATAAAGAGATTCGTTTATTGAAAAATGGATGTCAAGCTTTCTTAGCCCATGTTATGGATTTGAATAAAGACACGTCAAATTTAAATAATATTCCTGTTGTTATTGACTTTTTGACGATTTCTGAAGAACTTCCTTGGTCTACCCCCGTAACGTGAAGTTGAATTCTTTATTGACCTTGAACCCGCATAAAGCCCATTTCTAAAACCCCATATAGAATGGCTCCTATTGAACTTCGAGGAGTTAAAGGTCCAACTACAGAGTTGTTGGACATCGGTTTCTCGTCTAAGTACATCTCCTTGGGGTGCTCCTGCTTTATTCAGTAAAGAAGAAAGACGGGAGTATGCGACTTTGTATTGACTATCGGAATTGAACCATGTCACTATCAAGAATAGGTATCCTCTATCTCGTATTGATGACTTGTTTGACCACCAGTAAGGAGCACAATTCTTTTCAAAAATCGATCTTAGCTCGGATATCATCAATTTGAAAATTAGAACTGAGGATATTCCAAAGACTGCCTTCAGAACTCGGTATGGGCATTATGAATTCTTAGTTATGTCTTTCGGATTGACTAATGCTCCTGCGGCTTTCATGGATATGATGAATCGAGTATTCAAAGAATATTTGGATAAATTCGTTGTTGTCTTTATTGATGACATCCTCATATATTCCAAAAGCCGTGAAGATCATGAGCACCATTTGAAGCAGGTACTCCAAAGGCTTCGTGAAAACAAGCTATATACTAAGTTGAAGAAATGCGAGTTCTGGCTTGAGGAAGTAGCATTCCTTGGGCACGTGGTGTCAAAACATGGAGTATCTGTTGACCCGGCGAAGATTGAAGCAATACAAAGTTGGGAGCAACCAAGACGGCGGTGGTCAAGACGTAGCTTTACGGGTCTAAATTGGTTATTATCGGAGATTCGTGAAAGGGTTTTCTCGAATCGCTATCTGCTAACTCAACACTCGGAAGGATACAAAATTCGCTTTGGAGTGAAGAATGCGAGAAGAGTTTCCAAGAGCTTAAGAGGAGACTTATTTCGGCACTGTTTCTAACAATACCATCCGGGTCGGATGGATTTGTTATCTCAAAGACGATGCTTCTGGCAAAGGGTTAGGATGTGTTCTCATGCAACATGGGAAAGTCATAGCTTATGCCTCGCGACAACTTAAAGAATATGAGAGGAATTATCCTACTCATGATCTAGAGTTGACAAAGAATCGTTTGCGGCTTAAAGATATGGAGGCACTATCTTTATGGGGAGAAAGTGGAGATATATTCGCACCATAAAAGCCTTAAATATTTCTTCACTCAAAAAGAACTCAACATGCGGCAAATGACGTTGGCTTGAGCTATTGAAAGACTACGACCACACTATTTAATACCATCCCGAAAAGCGAACGTGGTAGTGACGACGGCGTTGAGTAGAAAGATCATATACAGAACGAAAAGGTGCGATGATGTCAAGATATACATAGAGCCAACTTTAATAGAAAAAGTTAAGGTTGCTCGAGCCACCGAATCGGAAATCGATGCGTATGAAGAAGAAAGTACAAGAAGGTGTTATTCCTAAGTGAGAATTGATGAAGAAGGAATACTTGAGTCCACTCTGCACTTTGTGTTCCTAACGATTCGATTTTAAGTACAAGATCATGATGGAGACACACAATACACCATTTGCAATCCATCCTGGAAGTACCAAAATGTATCGTGATCTTCGACATACATTTTGGTGGAACAATATGAAGAGAGAGATTGCAAAGTTTATCTCAACATGTTTAACTTGTCAACGTAAAAGGCGAGCATCAAGTGCCTAAGGGACCATCAGAACCACTTGAGATTCCGAAATGGAAGTGGGAACACATTACCATGGATTTCATTCACGGTCTTCCCACGGTTTCTCAAGGCATAAATGCTATTTGGGTTATTGTTGATAGATTAACCAAGTCTCGCACATTTCTTGCCGATACGGAGACTTATTCTCTTGAACGCCTTCTTGCTAGTATGTATGTGAATGAGATTGTGAGGTTGCATGGCATGCCAAGATCTATAGTTTCGGATCGTGACCCAAGATTCACTTCAAGATTTTGGGTTAGCTTGCAAAAAAGCTATGGGTACGGATTTACGATTGATTAAACATACCATCCTCAAACGGACGGACAATCGAGAGAGGACTATTCAAACTCTTGAAGATTTATTAAGACTCTGTGTCCTAGACTTCAAGGGCGCTTGGGATAAGTATTTACCATTGGTGGAATTCTCCTATAATAACAATTGCTTATCGAGCAAGTATAGGTGTGGCCCCATTCAAGCATTATATGGACGAAAATGTCGCTTCCAAAGATGTTGGGACGAGGTGGGTGAAGCAACATTGTTGAGACGCGAGTTGGTACGTATGACCACGAAAAAGATCCAAATGATTAGACAACGATACAAACGCACGCAGGATAGACAAAAGAGTTATGCGGATCTTCATCGAAAGGACGTGGAGTTTAGTATAGGGATCATGTATTGTTGCGTGTTGCCCCATGGAAGGGAGTTATATGATTTGGGAAGAGAGAAAGCTCAATCCACGATTTATTGGTCCATTTCAAATTCTTGACCGAGTAGTAGAAAATGTAGCCTATAGACTCGCTTTACCTCCAAGTATGTCTCGTGTTCATAATGCGTTTCACATATCAGTATTTCAGTAAATATGTGAAAGACCCAACCACGTTATTGAGTTAGAACCGACGAGATAGTCAAGACTTAACGTATGAGGAGGTACTTCACAAGATCTTGGATAGGAAGGAGCATGTCCTACGCATACGAAGGTCATACCACAAGTTAAAGTCTTGTGGAGGAACCATGCTATGTAAGAAATGACCGAATTGAAACGCGAAATGAAAGCTAGGTATCCTCATCTTTTCGAAACACCAGGTACATATGTCAATTTAGAGGATGAAATTTCATAAGGAGGGGAGGTTGTAAGACCCCAAATAAGTAATAAATGAAATTTAATTTCCTCTAATTATTATTTTGAAATAGTAAGGGTTGATGTGATTAATGTGGATAGTTATGGGTAAAATACGCAAATATTTCAAAATAAGCAAGTGGTTATAAAATATTCATTGTTGTTAGGGAATATTCGTTTGGTCGTGGAATATTCAGATCTGCTTCGGGAATATTCGTATTTGACGGCCAAGCAACCATGTGTGGGCCCCATAACGGAAAGCGATTGGAGGAAGAAAACGACAAATATAAGTTGTTTAAAAATAACTAGTTATTCAGTTGTTACTGCTTTAATCGTTGAATACCCGGTGGTTAAAACACAAGAATACGCTGTTGTTGCATTAATAAGACACCAGTATTGCACCAATTATTGACTCTTACGTAAGAAGGCACTACTCAATAATGGTTACAATAATTACTGTTCAGTATTTTATTGGTACAATAATTGTTGTGTTGATATTTTATATTGTTGTTGTTTCAATAATTGTCATTACACAGTATTTTTCATTATCGAAGCAATAATTCATATTATCTGAATAATATTATTAGATAACATTATTGGCAATGTCTAGAAAGTTCTGTCAAGGAGAGGTTTGGTCACCTAATTAATTGCCAAGAAGGAGAAATTCTTATTGAAAGCCCCTTTCCTGAACCGCCTCGTCATCAATATTGTGATTCTGTAATATTATTTGTGAATAATTAATTATTGATTCATATGATGAGAAAAATATTGATTTTATGTGGATATAGATGGAGAAAATTTTTAATGCGACAATTGTTGAAAATTGAAATTTTATCTTTTTCTGATAAAATAATTCATTTAAATATATATTATTATATTTTAATAATATAATAATGGTGATATTTTTACAACGGATGTGGGATATATGAGTATACGAGGAGGAAGAGTATTTTTGTTGCAATAAATGTTTAAAACATGTTAAACATGCTCGGGGGACCCCATTTATCGACCGAAATTTGATTATAAATCTAAAATCACCCGCTTTGTGGATTTCGGTCAATTTCTCATGGGAATTTGGAAAACTTTCTTCTCGTAAAGTTGTAGAGAATTGAATTTCCTATTAAAAATCGCGAGATTTGAGTTTTCTGATAAAAGGGCTATTTATTATGAATTATTGAAGTTCCGGAGTTCCGAAATAATTGATTTTTGGAAGTTTTAAATATTTATATTAACAAAACGTTTTTTACATTTGTAAGCCTCATGAATCACATGTTAAGTTGCTGAATTCAGAAGTCTAAGTGGGCGTATGAAAATTTTAATATAAATTAATATTTTATTAAATTTTCTGCTTTGGTGTTCTAAGCATTTTCCTATAAATAGGTGCTTAGGTTAGAATTGAAAATCACACCGTAAATCAAGTTTTCTCTCTATATTATCGAGCGTATTCTTGTGAGTATTTTGAGTATACTTTGAGTATTGCTATACTATGAAAGTTCAAGTTATAGCCTATATCCAAAAGATTCCAGCTAAAGTCTCGCCTTCCGAGGTAAGGGATATTATTTTTTTTCGTAATGATATTATTTCTTCAATATCATTATCTTTGAAATATTGATCCAAGTTTTTATCAAATTTGGAACTTTTGGTGTCTGAGTTACTATTTACGATATCAAGGCCTATTCACGATATCTGATATTATTCACGAATACGACACTATTCATCTAAAAATGAAAATTTTTCTTTTCGTCCAAAATATCTATTCTGGATACTAGCTTTGATTGTATCCATGTTTTGATCATTCTTGAATTTTACACCACTATGATTATTTTTGAGGTATTTTTGGACGTGGATAAAACAAAGTACGAATCCTTAATCCTTAATCCTTGTCATTTTGTTTCACTGGATTCGTTTTTTTAAAAATATTTTTCATCATCCTCAGTCTTAAATGATGATATTATTGAATATCTTTGGCCTGTAGTGCAAAGATGAATGATTTTTGATGAATATCTTTGGCCCGTAGTGCAAAGATGAATGATTTCTGATGAATATCTTTGGTCGTAGTGCAAAGATGAACAGGTGTTTAGATGAACATGACCAACTGGTGAATGTCCTTGGCCTCAGAGTGCAAGGATGAATATTTGATCCCGTATATATATATTGATTGATGTTACAGGATAAAAATAGACGATGAACTTTAAAATTCATACATAGAAGATAGTAGTTTGCATTCTCTAATTAACTCTTCTAATGAATTATTATTTCAATGCGAATATTGATTTAAAATTTGTTGTTTATTGTATTCTATTATATTTTTCCTCGTGAAGACTAACGATAATTTTGTTGTATATTATCTTAGTCATAATATTCTTTACTGGGCTAGTCGAGCTCACCCTTTTCCTTTTTGTTCCATTTTTCTTCTCAGGAGGCGAGAATATAGCGAGTACGAGTCTGGGTATGGAATGAAGGTTCTAGGGAGAGTTGTTTAGTAGTCCTCACCATTGTTGTAAAATAATGTATCAATAATTATGATGAGGATTTATTTGTATGTGGATATTGTCTAGATGGCAATATCCGTATTTAAACTCACAGTTTTACTGTTGTAATAATAAAGTTGTAGTTATTTCTGTACCGTGTATTGACAACTCAGAATGGGTGATGTATACCTATTTTGGGGGTGTCATATGAACGCTTGATTTGAATTCCCAAAATCACATCAGCCAGTCCCATATCTTTCATATCAAACTTAGAGTTTAACATATCCTTAGTATTCTTCACCATATTTTCATTACTACCCATTAATCAAGATATAAATCACAAACATACAAACACAGAATAACATATCCTTTGTTTGTGATTTTGACATAAATACATTTGTCACATTCGTTTATATTATAGCCAGTAGCCATCATGACATCATCAAATTTCTTATGCCATTGTTTTGGTGCTTGCTTTAGTCCATATAAGGACTTCACCAATTTACACACTTTTCTTTCCTGGCCTAGAACTACACAACCTTCAGGTTGTTCCATGTAGATCTCTTTATCAAGATTTCCATTCAAAAATATGTAGCCTATAGACTCGCTCTACCTCCAAGTATGTCTCGTGTTCATAATGTGTTTCACATATCTGTACTTCGTAAATATGTGAAAGACCCGAACCACGTTATTGAGTTAGAACCGGACGAGATAGCTGAAGACTTAACGTGTGAGGAGGTACTGTCAAGATCTTGGATAGGAAGGAGCATGTCCCTACGACGAAGGTCATACCACAAGTTAAAGTCTTGTGGAGGAACCATGCTATAGAAGAAATGACCTGGGAATTGGAAACGGAAATGAAAGCGAGGTATCCTCATCTTTTCGAAACACCAGGTACGTATGTCAATTTTGAGGATGAAATTTCATAAGGAGGGGAGGTTGTAAGACCCCAAATAATTAATAAATGAAATTTAATTTCCTCTAATTATTATTTTGAAGTAGTAAGGGTTGATGTGATTAATGTGGATAGTTATGGGTAAAATACGTAAATATTTCAAAATAAGCAAGTGGTTATAAAATATTCATTGTTGTTTGGGAATATTCGTTTGGTCGTGGAATATTCGTGCATCGCTTGTGGGAATATTCGTATGCGACGGCAGCGACCGTGTGAGCCCCATAACGAAAGCGATTGAGGAAGAAAACGACAAATTTAAGTTGTTTAAAAATAACAGGCGTAGTTGTTACCGATTTACATCGTTGGAATACCCGTGGTTAAAACACGATGTCTACGCTGTTGTTGCAAAGAAGACACCAGTATTGCACCAATTATTGACTCTTACGTAAGAAGGCACTACTCAATAATGGTTACGATAATTACCGCTCAAATTTTATTAGTTCAATAATTGTTGTGTTGATATTTTATATTGTTGTTGTTTCAATAATTGTCATTATACAAGATTTTTTCATTATCGAAGAAATAATTCATATTATCCTGAATAATATTATTAGATAACATTATTGGCAATGTCTAGAAAGTTCTGTCTAAGGAGAGGTTTGGTCACCTAATTGCGCCGCCAAGAAGGAGAAATTCTTATTGAAAGCCCCTCTCTCGAACTGCACGTTGTCAATATTGTGATTCTGTATAATATTATTTGTGAATAATTAATTATTGATTCATATGGTGAGAAAAATATTGATTTTATGTGGATATAGATGGAGAAAATTTTTAATGCGATAATTGTTGAAAATTGAAATTTTATCTTTTTCCGATAAAATAATTCATTTAAATATATATTATTATATTTTAATAATATAATAATGGTGATGTTTTTACAACGAATGTGGGATATATGAGTATCTGAGGAGGAAGAGTATTTTTGTTGCAATAAATGTTTAAAACATGTTAAACATGTCTGGTGGACCCCATTTATTGATCAAATTTGATTATAGCCTCTAAAATCACCTGCTTGTGGATTTCTTTCCAATTTCATTGGGAATTTTGAAAACCTTTCTTCCGCAAAGTTGTAGAAATTGAATTTCCTATAAAACACACGAGATTCAATTTTCCGATAAAAGGGCTATTTATTATGAATTATTGAAGTTAGGAGTTCAAAATAATTGATTTTTGGAAGTTTTAAATATTTATATTAACAATAATGTTTTTTACATTTGTAAGCCTCATGAATCACATGTTAAGTTGTTGAAATCAGAAGTCTAAGTGGGCGTATGAAAATTTTAATATAAATTAATATTTTATTAAATTTTCGCTTTTGGTGTTCTAAGCATTTTCCTATAAATAGGTGCTTAGGTTAGAATTGAAAATCACACCGTAAATCCCAAGTTTTCTCTATATATTATCGAGCGTATTCTTGTGAGTATTTTGAGTATACTTTGAGTATTGCTATACGGTGAAAGTTCAAGTTATAGCTTTATATCCATATTCCAGCTTAAATACCATGCTTTCCGAGGTAAGGGATATTATTTTTTTCGTAATGATATTATTTCTTCAATATCATTATCTTTGAAATATTGATCCAAGTTTTTATCAAATTTGGAACTTTTGGTGTCTGAGTTACTATTTACGATACTCGGCCTTTATTCACGATACTATCTGATCTTATTCAATCATTTACACTTATTCATCAAAAAATGAAAATTTTTCTTTTCGTCTAAAATATCTATTCGGATACTAGCTTTGATTGTATCCATGTTTTGATCATTCTTGAATTTTACACCACTATGATTATTTTTGAGGTATTTTTTTGGACGTGGATAAAACAAAGTACTTAATCCTTAATCCTTAATCCTTGTCATTTTGTTTCACTGGATTCGTTTCTTTAAAAAATATTTTTCATCATCCTCAGTCTTAAATGATGATATTATTGAATATCTTTGGCATGTAGTGCAAAGATGAATGATTTATGATGAATATCTTTGGTCCGTAATGCAAAGATGAATGATTTCTGATGAATATCTTTGGCCGTAGTGCAAAGATGAACAGGTGTTTAGATGAACATGACCAACTGGTGAATGTCCTTGGCCTGTAGTGCAAGGATGAATATTTGATCCCAGATATATATTGATTGATGTTACAGGGATAAAAATAGACGATGAACTTTAAAATTCATACATAGAAGATAGTAGTTTGCATTCTCTACTTAACTCTTCTAATGAATTATTATTTTCGCTGCGAATATTGATTTAAAATTTGTTGTTTATTGTATTCTATTATATTTTTCCCTGTTGAAGACTAACGATAATTTTGTTGTATATTATCTTAGTCATAATATTCTTTATCAAGGTCGAGCTCACCCTTTTCCTTTTTGTTCCATTTTTCTTCTCGTGAGGCGAGAATATAGCGAAATACGAGCTCTGGGTATGGAATGAAGGTTCTAGGGAGAGTTGTTTAGTAGTCCTCACCATTGTTGTAAAATAATGTATCAATAATTATGATGAGGATTTATTTGTATGTGGATATTGTCTAGATGGCAATATCCGTATTTAAACTCACGCTTTCTTGTTGTAATAATAAAGTTGTAGTTATTTCGCATCGTATTTGACAACTCGTAATGGGTGATGTATACCTATTTTGGGGTGTCATATGAACGCTTGATTTGAATTCCCAAAATCACATCACCATCCCATATCTTTCATATCAAACTTAGAGTTTAACATATCCTTAGTATTCTTCACCATATTTTCATTACTACCCATTAATCAAGATAAATCAACATACAAACACGTAATAACATATCCTTTGTTTGTGATTTTGACATAAATACATTTGTCACATTCGTTTATATTATAGCGGTAGCCATCATGACATCATCAAATTTCTTATGCCATTGTTTTGGTGCTTTGCTTTTAGTCCATATAAGGACTTCACCAATTTACACACTTTTCTTTCCTGGCCTAGAACTACACAACCTTCAGGTTGTTCCATGTAGATCTCTTTATCAAGATTTCCATTCAAAAATATGTAGCCTATAGACTCGCTCTACCTCCAAGTATGTCTCGTGTTCATAATGTGTTTCACATATCTCAGCTTTTCAAATATGTGAAAGACCCGAACCACGTTATTGAGTTAGAACCAGGACGAGATAGTCAAGACTTAACGTATGAGGAGGTACCACCAAGATCTTGGATAGGAAGGAGCATGTCCTACGACGAAGGTCATACCACAAGTTAAAGTCTTGTGGAGGAACCATGCTTATAGAAGAAATGACCGGGAATTGGAAACGGAAATGAAAGCGAGGTATCCTCATCTTTTCAAACACTGTGCGTGTATGTCAATTTCGAGGATGAAATTCCATAAGGAGGGAGGTTGTAAGACCCCAAATAATTAATAAATGAAATTTAATTTTCTCTAATTATTATTTTGAAATAGTAAGGGTTGATGTGATTAATGTGGATAGTTATGGGTAAAATACGCAAATATTTCAAAATAAGCAAGTGGTTATAAAATATTCATTGTTGTTTGGAATATTCGTTTGGTCGTGGAATATTCGCATCACCGAGGAATATTCGATGACGGCAGCAATGCCATGTGTGTGTGGCCCCATAACGGAAAGCGATTGGAGGAAGAAAACGACAAATATAAGTTGTTTAAAAATAACAGGCGTAGTTGTTACTGCTTTACCTTGTTGGAATACCGGTGGTTAAAACACACGATGAATACGCGTTGTTATGCGATGAAGACACGGTATTGCACCAATTATTGACTCTTATGTAAGAAGGCACTACTCAATAATGGTTACAGAATTAATTGCTCATTGATTTTATTGGTTCAATAATTGTTGTGTTGATATTTTATATTCTTTATTGTTTTAATAATTGTCATTACACAAGATTTTTTCATTATCGAGCAATAATTCATATTATCTAAAAATATTATTAGATAACATTATTGGCAATGTCTAGAAAGTTCATGTAAAGAGAGGTTTGGTCACCTAATCATGCGGCAAATGAGGAGAAATTCTTATTAGAAAGCCCTCTTTCCTAGAATCGCTGGTTGTCAATATTGTGATTCTCAGTAATATTATTTGTGAATAATTAATTATTGATTCATATGATGAGAAAAATATTGATTTTATGTGGATATAGATGGAGAAAATTTTAATGCGACAATTGTTAAAAATTGAAATTTTATCTTTTCTTGATAAAATAATTCATTTAAATATATATTATTATGTTTTAATAATATAATAATGGTGATATTTTTACAACGAATGTGGGATATATGAGTATCTGAAGAGGAAGAGTATTTTTGTTGCAATAAATGTTTAAAACATGTTAAACATGTCTAAATGTGGACCCCATTTATTGATCGAAATTTGATTATAGCCTCTAAAATCACCCGCTTGTGGATTTCGGTCAATTTACATGCTAGAATTTGGAAAACTTTCTTACGCAAAATTGTAGAGAATTGAATTTCCTATAAATACTCTCGAGATTCAATTTTCCGATAAAAGGCTATTTATTATGAATTATTGAAGTTAGGAGTTCAAATAATTAATTTTAGAAGTTTTAAATATTTATATTAACAAAAACGTTTTTACATTTTGTAAGCCTCATGAATCACATGTTAAGTTGCTTTGAAATCAAGTCTAAGTGGGCGTGTAAAATTTTAATATAAATTAATATTTTATTAAATTTTCTGCTTTTGTGTTCTAAGCATTTCATATAAATAGGTGCTTAGGTTAGAATTGAAAATCACACCGAAATCAAGTTTTCTCTCTATATTATCGGCGTATTCTTGTGAGTATTTTGAGTATACTTTGAGTATTGCTATACGGTGAAAGTTCGAGTTATAGCCTTATATCCAAGATTCCGCTTAAATCTTGCTCTTTCCGAGGTAAGGGATATTATTTTTTTTTGTAATGATATTATTTCTTCAATATCATTATCTTTGAATATTGATTCAAGTTTTTATCAAATTTGGAACTTTTGGTGTCTGAGTTACTATTTACGATACTATGGCACTATTCACGATATCTGATCTTCATTCACGAATCGACTATTCATCGAAAATGAAAATTTTTCTTTTCGTCCAAAATATCTATTCGGATACTAGCTTTGATTGTATTCATGTTTTGATCATTCTTGAATTTTACACCACTATGATTATTTTGGGATATTTTTGACGTGGATAAAACAAAGTACGAATCCTTAATCCTTAATCCTTGTCATTTTGTTTCACCGGGATTCGCTTTTTTTAAAAATAGTTTTCATCATCCTCGGTCTTAAATGATGATATTATTGAATATCTTTGGCCCAGAATGCAAAGATGAATGATTTATGATGAATATCTTTGGCTCGTAGTGCAAAAGATGAATGATTTCGATGAATATCTTTGGCCCGTGTGCAAAGATGAATGATTTCTAATGAATATCTTTTTGGTAGTAGTGCAAAGATGAACAGTGTTTAGATGAACATGACCAATCGGTGAATGTCCTCGGCTCAGTAGTACAAGGATGAATATTTGATCCCGATATATATTGATTGATGTTACGAGGATAAAAATAGATTTATGAACTTTAAAATTCATACATAGAGATAGTAGTTTGCATTATCTACTTAACTCTTCTAATGAATTATTATTTTCACTGCGAATATTGATTTAAAATTTGTTGTTTATTGTATTCTATTATATTTTTCCTCGTTGAAGACTAACGATAATTTTGTTGTATATTATCTTAGTCATAATATTCTTTATCGGGCTAGTCGAGCTCACCCTTTTCTTTTTGTTCCATTTTTCTTCTCGTGAGGCGAGAATATAAGCGAAGTATGAGTCGGGGTATGGAATGAAGGTTCTAGGAGAGTTGTTTAGTAGTCCTCACCATTGTTGTAAAATAATGTATTAATAATTATGATGAGGATTTATTTGTATGTGGATATAGTCAGATGGCAATATCCGTATTTAAACTCACAGCTTTTCTTGTTGTAATAATAAAGTTGTAGTTGTTTCGCATACAGTGTATTGACAACTCGTAATGGGTGATGTATACCTATTTTGGGGTGTCATATGAACGCTTGATTTGAATTCCCAAAATCACATCAAATCCCCATATCTTTCATATCAAACTTAGAGTTTAACATATCCTTAGTATTCTTCACCATATTTTCATTACTACCCATTAATCAAGATAAATCAAACATACAAACACGTAATAACATATCCTTTGTTTGTGATTTTGACATAAATACATTTGTCACATTCGTTTATATTATAGCCAGTAGCCATCATGACATCATCAAATTTCTTATGCCATTGTTTTGGTGCTTGCTTTAGTCCATATAAGGACTTCACCAATTTACACACTTTTCTTTCCTGGCCTGGAACTACACAACCTTCAGGTTGTTCCATGTAGATCTCTTCATCAAGATTTCCATTCAAAAAGGCTGTCTTAACGTCCATTTGACGTACTTCGAGATTCCATAAAGCGGCAATAGCAAGTATCATCCTAATAGAGGTTATTCTCGACACTGGAGAATACGTATCAAAGTAATCAAGGCCTTCCTTTTGTCTATATCCTTTATAACCAATCTGGCCTTGTACTTATCAATTGTTCCATCTGCTTTCATTTTCCGTGTGAAAATCCATTTAGAACTTAGTGGTTTCATTCCCAGAGGAAGGTCCACTAATTCCCAGGTATGATTTTGCATAATGGAATCAATTTCAATTCTTATAGCCTCTTTCAATAAAGGACTATCTGTTGAATTTACAGCCTGACTGTAATTCTGAGGTTCAACCTCTGGCATATAGGTTAGAAAGTCTGGTCCAAAAGATTTTTCAACCCTTGCCCTTTTACTTCTTCTAGGCTCTACCTTTTCATTTCCTTCTACTTCAACTTCATGTTGAATGTCTTGACTGTCTTCATTAACAATCTCAAGAGATCGTTTCGAACCCGATTCAATCTCTTCACGTTTGCATGGAAAAATGTGTTCAAAGAATGAAGCATTCTTTGATTCCATGAATGTGTTCTTGTGTATATCGATTCTTAGAATCATGAACAAGAAACCGATATATGCTATCGCTGAAGACATAACCAATGAAAATACAATCCACCGCCTTTGGACCTATTTTCATTTTCTTTGCAACGAGCCAAAACTTTTGCAAGGCACCCCCACACTTTTAAGTAGTTATAGGAAGGTTTCCTTCCTTTCCGTAACTTCATATGGTGTCTTGTCTAATTTCTTACGAGGCACCTTATTTAAAAGGTGATTAGTGATAAGACAAACTTCCCCACATGTTCTGTGGCAACCTGTGAATCGCTTAGCATCGCATTCATCATCTCTTTTAGAGTAGGATTCTTGCGTTCCGCTACCCCATTAGATTGAGGGAGTAAGGTGGAGTAACCTCATGAATAATACCATGTTGGGAGCAGAACTTACCAAATGGTTCAACGATTCACCACCACGATCACTCCTTACCACCTTAATTTTCTTATTAAGTTGGTTTTCAACTTCCCGCTTATAAAGAACAAATTTCTAAAGCTTCATCTTTGCTTTTAAGCAAATATACATAGCAATATTTTGTACTATCATCAATGAAAGTGATAAAAATTTATTACCCCCTTTGTTTGATAAATTTTAAATCACATACATCACTATATGACGATCAAGTGGTTCTCATTTCTTTCAACTGTATGAAATGAAGATCTTGTTAATTTTGATTCAACACAAATTTCACATTTATGTTTATGATCAAGTTGGAATGTTGGAATATGTTGTAAATTAATTAACCCACGTGAGGTATTATAATTTACATGTCCAAGTCTACCATGCCATAAATTAAATGACTCAATGATATAAAGCGGAAGAAGTATTATTCTTATTATTAATCATTGCATTGACTTCTTTAGAGATGGCATTAATTTTCCACATGCCATTACAAACATACCCTTTCCCACATACATTCCCCTTTTGACAAAACAAACTTGTCCGATTCAAATACCATCCTAAAACTATGAATGCTTAGGAGGTCGCCAGATACAAGATTCTTCCTAATTTCAGAACATACAAAACATTCTTCAAAGTCACTTCTTTTTCCGGTCATCTTCAGAATTACAAGCACCACTTCCCTTGATCTTGGAAGTTGCAAAGATTGCCCATGTAGAGCTTCTCCCATTCTTGCCGGGAACCAATTCAAAGAAAGGAATTTTGTCATAACAGAGACATGACGTGTGGCACCGGATTCAAACCACCATTCCTTGGATTTGAGTCAACAAGGTTGACTTTTAAATCACAAAGACATAAGTTGATGTCAGACACTTCTCTAGCCATTTCTTCCACAACATGTGCTTCATTAGGCTTCAACTTTCTAGGCAGCCTACAATCAGAGGACTTGTGCCCAGCCTTGTTGCAATTGTAGCATTTTCCATTAAATTTTGGTTTCTTGGAAATGCCACCCTTAGGACCCAATTTGGACACAAATTGAGGCTTTTTGCCTTCTTAGAGTCTTTATCGACCTCCACCACATTCACCCTAGCCTCGAGTTGGTGGGCAACGTTGGAAAATTTCTTCTCCGAGCCTTTGTTGTCTTCCTCAATTCGAAGTCTAACAATTAGTTCTTCAACTGTCATCTCCTTTCGATTATGCTTAAGGTAATTTTTGAAGTCTTTCCAACCAGGTGGTAACTTTTCAATAATACAAGCCACTTGAAAAGATTCACTAATTACCATAATGCTCAAAGATGAATCCCATGAATAATCAAATGGAGTTCTTGAACTTGATTCACAACAGCTTTTGGAATCAACCATTTGAAATTCGTGAAATTGCTCACTACTAAAATTTTTTAGCGCCAAAGATCTTCTCCGATCTCAGATTTCCTATCCAAGGATTCCCAAAGTTCCTTTGTCGTTGTCTTAATACCGTATACACTATAAAGTGCATCGCCAGACTGCTCAAAATATAATTACGGCAAAGAAATCGATTATTTCCATTCCTCAATCAGATTGAAAGCGATGACATTATCCACCTCATCATCTCCTCGATAACAGGAGGATCATCCTTCAAGTAATTAGCCAAATTCAAAGATAGTAAGCGTAAAACAACATCTTCGTTGCCAAGTCTTAAAATTCACACCAAATTTTTTGATTTTTCACGTGATTGGACAGTATAGTTTGGCGGGGAGCCGCAACTGAAACCGGACCAGAATAGACTCTGTAACCAATGTTCTGTGAACCGAGACACGCTCACATCCATCGGCATATTATTCTCGTGAACTGAACCTAGATTGTTCTCGTGGACCACTTGAACAATTTCATTCTCGTGAATATTCATTCTCAATATACAAAATGTACTCAAGTTAGTCTAAAAATAACAAACTGTTTTGAATAGAACAAATTATTATTTAATTATTCCAGAATCTGGTCCAAGTGAATATTAACTCAAAATAAAATCCAAATAAGAAAACCAAGTCAAGGTATTCCAAAGCAAAGGTATAACTCAGAACTTAATAAAAGATTAACCAAAACAAAATATTATCTTTTAAGATTGGTAGCCACATTAGTAATAATCTTTTACGTAAGCAAAAATACAATAAAATTCGTGAAAGAAATCTATTTTGTTATT
This sequence comes from Panax ginseng, assembly GCA_020205605.1. Taxonomy (NCBI): domain Eukaryota; kingdom Viridiplantae; phylum Streptophyta; class Magnoliopsida; order Apiales; family Araliaceae; genus Panax; species Panax ginseng. Next base: position 22,678,902 of record CM035131.1, on the reverse strand, counting down.
AAAGTAAAACCCAAAATAAAATAAAACAAAATTAACCTTAATACAATGGACGCCAATGCATTAGTAGATCAGAGCTTTGAGGATCCTGTAAGAATAGCTTTTCTTAAGACAATATTTGGTCAGTAAGCAGACAAATTGTCTCCAGTGATACAACAATGCTCGGCTTTAACTCTCACCGTGTGTAGAAAGATTATCACTGAGTAGGAAGGAAGAACAAAGAAGAAAGCTTATATTTAAAAACCACACTCTCTACAACATGGGAGAATACTCTTATAACAAGAATTGAGAGAGTAACTCCCAAATATCTAATTAATCCATCATTGATGCTCACTATGTCCACTAAGCCTTCATAAAGTAGGCCATCAATTCTCATGCATTATCATCCCCACTAAGCTTTCATAAAGTATGCTCAATCAATATCATCCGTTTCTCAACATTAAGTTCGTACCAAAATCATGACTTTTAATGTGACAAACAGATTGGGATGGATGGTGTAATTAAAGCATTATCGATATTACATTTCATGCCATTGCCATTATATATTTCTCTTAATCTTAATTTTTTTTTCTTGTGCTTTTGATCAATTAGTAGTATGTGTTTTGTGTTATGTTTAGCTAGCTAGATAGGGTACACAGCTAGGAACCCTAGCTATCAACCTAAAAGTTAGAGCAATATTAACATTAACGTCATGATTTGAATTAAAGTAATGAAGGTGAGAATGAAATGACTCATTCATATGTAATGAAAAAATTTGTTTGATTATGATTGAAATGAATTTTTTTTGTTTGATTCCTTGGGTGAGAGCAAACATATGAAATAACTTATTTCAACTAGAATGAAATAAAATAAATTATCATTACATTCTTCATTCAATCATTCAATCCAAACTTAACATAAGATTTTCATATATTATCATTGGGGACCATTCAAGTCTAGTTCATGGGGTTGTTTCCTTTATAAAGTTTAGTGAGCTAGCAGTTATCATTGGGGACCATTCAAGTCTAGTTCATGGGGTTGTTTCCTTTATAAAGTTTAGTGAGCTAGCCGGGGGTTCATTCATCCATTAATTCATAACCTGTGCATTATTAGTAGGAAACCTAAATGGAGGCTGATGGTTTTCTGCCAACTTTATGATATAGTAAAGTTAAACTCCACATATTGCTATCCACGTGTGAGATAAAATTTCATTATCATCATTCCCCTAAAAGTTTTGCCCACAAGTACACATCTATATGTATAAATGCACATAACAAACACATTGATTCTTAACGCGTGTGCATGGTCATGTAGCTAGATAAATAGACTCCCCCGCCCCCACTCCCACGCCACGCCACGCCACGCCACCCCACTCCACCCCACCCTTCTCCCTGCAACAATTGATCTTACTTGTTGTGTGCATTGTATGTGTGAGAAAGAGTTGAGATATAATTAAGGGAAAATTATGATACGAAAAGTCAATATATAATTTTAATGTGCTACTTCATTTATTATAATTTAATTTTTGAATTGGACGTTTCGTAATAGTGTAAGTTGGCATTCATTCATTAGCAAAGCACAACAGTTTATAAATTATATATATATATATATATATTCTACGTCACACAACTATATTATATAACACGTACATAGCGTTGGCTGATTTTGAGTTGAATGCTTGGGGTGTGGGGTGTGGGGGTGCGGGGTGGGGGGGACTGTTTGAGCAATGAGGTCCATATAAATTTATACAGCCATGATCCATGCATTTTTACATATTTGTCTTCTAATGTATATAAACATATAAATATAAATATACCCCCAGAGGTCATTGTGCACATTCCATACATTAGGGTTTGGTCATGCACCATCAAATCAAGCAACCACCAAGCCTTGGCATATCTCGAGGGCTCAAAATCAACAAAATAATTATGTTGCTTTAGCGACCAATTACTGCTTTTCTTGCAATAGTTTCCACGAGTGTACTTAATTTGGAATTGCATTTGTGTGTGTGCATGTGTGTTATAGCTGTCTGTTGTATTGTGATTCTCCTCTAATTGAAAGAATTAAGAATTATGTAAGAAGATAAATAAAAAATGAACGAATATTGGAAAATGAAAAGAAATAAAATTTTCAGGCCTATACAGTAGTACTTGAAGAGTAGAAGAAACCCTTAAAGCACCAAATCAGTTTGCTGATGTCAGAGAATTGAGATGAAATGTATGGGGCTATCTTTATTAATTGTGTATATATTCTATCCTATATACTTATTTTAGTGAATAATTAATGTAATATATTAATAATTCAACAACTTTAGCCTGCCGATCTCTTAATATTTAATAAGAGGAACAGTATGTCACCATTCTTTAACAGTGTAGTTCAATCAAAACCAATCTTTGTTTTAATCAAAAAATTAAATAAAAAGAAGTACGTACCCAACTATGCTTTTAAAACAATTTAAAAAAAAATTCAATTAACTAATTGGATATATCATATAGTAGGTATATATGGATTAGTCACTGTGGCTACTCAAAAAACAATATATATTTATTTCCTGTTTTTATAGCGGTTGTAGCGGTTAAGAATCAAACCTTTTTTCATTAGGTAAGATTTAGTCAATTAATTATTACTAAATTATTGAACATTCTACAATTTTATCTCTACTTTTCTCCCTATCACCCGACAAATCTTGTCATGTTCCCAAGGTAATTTGCTTTTGCATTAGATTATATTAAGGCTAAATACACTTCTGTAATATCAAGTATTATCATATTTATAATTTGATCCCTAACAAATTTGAACTTACAATTTACTTCATAAAGTATCAATTTAATACAATATTGTCGACCCCAATTTTAGAATTCGACCAAAATTCGATAGAATACCCGATCCGTTCAAGAATCCGACCAGGTCTTAAGTATTTAATAGGCTAAATAAATACACTTCAGTTACACTAAGTACCATCAAATTCATAATTTAACCCCCAAAATATTCATATTGACTTTGAAAATAGGGATTGACCGTATTTATAATATATATACGGGTTGACTTCATTAAAAAAAATACTTCTAAATGCAATCAACTCCAAATTAAAATATTCTAATTACAATTAGCCCCAAATTAAAATACTTCTAAATATTTTCCGCTTCCATAACTTCTTCCCTCTAGCACAACAACCTCACGACATTAAGTTGGGGGAAAAACAATCAGCTAGTTGAGTTGCTTTGAATCAGACAATTGATACCTAATTGTGGTGTATTGGGGGAAAAGCTATGCAAAAGATTGTCATCGGAGTTGTGGTGATAGTGAGCATATCTAGATCTTAATTGGTGGAGTAATTGATGATGGAGATCAATGAGTGTTGAAATTTATTTATTTCAATTTTAGTGTTTAAATTTTACTTTTGATTTTCTATTTTAATAGTATATATATAATATCTATTGTGTTGTAATTGTGAAGTTTGTGATTAGATTGGAGTTTAGGGAAGAAAATGGTGATTGATTGATGATGGTGATGGAGGAGTTGATGATGGTAATGGTGTTGGAAGTATGGTGATGGTGATGGAGAAGTTTAGGGAAGAAATAATGTGATTTTTTATTTGTTTTTATATTATTAAGTTTTTAAATTAGTTATTATAGAAATAATTTCTTAAATTAATTTTTTAAAAGTCAAACTGTATTTTAATACGGTCAAAATGTATAATACTATTTTTCTTGCTGACAATTGAGGTATTTTGGCCAATTTTGGTCAGAATTTGAATTTGGGACCGGAGCTACATTGTATGTAATTAGGTAATTTATGTAGTAAATTGTAAATCTAAATTTTTAGGGGTTGAATTATAAATATGATGATACTTGATGTAACGAAAGTATAGTTAACCCTTATATTAGTTATCATTGCTATCTTTGATTACTTTCCCTTTTAGATTATGAAGTAATAAAGAAATAAAAGCCTTTTTCTAAGCTTATATGCCTTAATAATACGATACAATAATAAAAATTATTATATTATCATATGTAATAATCTCCTTGCAATGAAACCATGGCATGGTGTATATACAAATAATACAATGTATGCTTGTGAGCGAGGTTGAGACGAGAACAAATCTTTTGTCCCTAATTTTTCTGTCCCTTTGTGTCCCTTCATTTAAATTTTGACACCTAATCTCTTACTTAACAATAATTAATTTTAAAATTAAATAAAAGGATATGTGTCAAAATTTAAGTGAGGGACACAAAGGAGATAAAAAATTTGGGGACAGAGGATCTGTCCTCGCTTGAGACACACAATCACATTACAAGCATACATACATACGTCCGTACGCACATACATACATACATACATCCGTGTATACATTTAAAGAAGATTAAAGTGCCATTAGATCATAATTAGGAGATTATATAATCACTTTCCTAAAATGATTGTCGAGGGGAATGAGTAGTTAATTGATTTGACGTAAAATAAAATCCATGAAACTACAAGGAACTACCAAGAATTTTGTAGTACTATATATTGGTAGAAACAAAATATCCACAAGTTAGCTAAGCTATCTTATTCCGCACTTTAGGAGGATTCACTATATAAATTGACTACGTGATTGGGGTTAACAAACTCTACTTAAGTCTTAATAATAGGAATCTCTTTTATCAATATATATATATATATATATATATATATATATATATATATATATATATAAGCGACGATTTAATCCGTCGCTATAATATATAAAGCCGTTATAGTCACTACAATAAAAAGGCTTATTTTTGACGGAATGTTCCGTCAGTATTAAGGATATTCCGTCGAAGTTAACCTTATTCCGACGGAATATTCGATCGAAATTCAATGAGATATAAGCGGTGTCGAAATTAAGTATGCTTGGCCTTTCTATTTGGGGATACTTAAACTCGACGAATTATAATCGATCAATATTCAATTGGTGTTAATATATTTCCGACTGAAAATAGTCTGTCGAGGATATTCGATCAATGATAAGCATGCCACGTGGCAGTGTCAAAAATGGTAAAGACCTTACACTCGACGGAAGTCCGTTGAGATTACTACTATTCCGTCGAGAATAGATGTGACACGTGGTACATGACCAAAATGGTAAGGACTTATGTCCGACGAAAATTCATCGAGAATAGTGTGTTTTTTTAAAAAAAAAAATTATTTGTTTTTGTAATATCCAGAGATTTAACCCACATCTGTTGTACATGTACCTGTTCATGTTTTCCCAACATCACATACACAAGCTAACAATATGGCCAACATGAATCCCATTAATTTAAACTAAACATAAACAAAACTAAAGTAAAAATGAGAAGTAACTAAATGAGATGAATTACAGTTAACTTAATAAGGCCCAATAACATGAATTACAATTACCAAGGCCAACAATATGTCAAAAATCAACTAAATGAGAAGTAAAAATGTCAAAAACATCCCATTAATCTAAACTAAACTATATCAAACATCCCATTAAGCAAAATTAAACTAAATGTCAAACCACAACAAAACTAAAGTAAAGAGATATTTCAAACTAAAGTAATGACAAGGTTTAAACTACAATACGTCAAAAATAATGTAAACTACAAAATAATGTAACTCAAAAAAATATAAACTAAGTCAAAAATAATGTAAACTACAAAAGAATGTAAACTAAGTCAAGCTAGTAGAGCCCCTGCATGTAGGAGAGATCATCTAAGGCAGCATCGGCTTGCTTTTGGAGTATGAAAATCGCCATCATTGTCATCCCGCCACACCCCTGTTGATACAATATAATGTAACTCATTAGTCCATATATATGATTCAATTAAAGATAAATAAATGAAAATTAAATAACATGCGTAATATATATTTGAATTTAAAACGAATAGTATACCCGAAAGCAATGAAGGCCGACTCAACATCGGCCCAAACGCGCCCTCGATTAAGGTAACCACCATCCGAATAATCTACGTCGTATCGCGCCCATCGCTTCCTGGAGGGATACCCGATTTCAATGGTGGGCGCCAAATATTTGCAACGTCTCCGCCTAAGTGATGGAGGCGAGAACGATCAAGGTGTCCCGACAATGGAATATCGATCGGCCTCAAGCCTCTCCGACACCGCAAGCATGACCATAACACGGAACAAAGCATCATCTAAGCCAAGCCAGATGTATGATGATCCCACGGGGGCTCTCGGACATAGACGTTGGCTAAAGCCTACAAAAATAAATATAACATGAATAATATTATAAGTTTACTTTATTCATAAACAAGAAATAAACTAAAATATTATACCTCCTGGCCGTGTATAGGTTTGGTATCCTCAGAATCCCAAAGACTCGATACCGGTTGGTAGTACTAGTGGGAGTATCCTCAGACGCGACCCAAAGAGCCGTCTCCTTGTCCTGAGATAAACTAATCTCATGAGGAGGACAATGGAATCTAACGTCTTAGCATCGCCTCTAAGCACTGCAACTCCGCTTATACGCTAGTCATGAGAGCTTCTCAAACCGCTCCTGTAATTTGATATATTTACATGTGAGTTATCTTGGTATCATCATATAAATTACGTAATATTATCCTAAATTTATTATAGTAAATGTATTACCCGTATAACTAGTGCTGCTGGAGATATCGTCGACCCCAAAGTAGAGCCCTTCTACGTATAAACACTATCTGTGACGCCCCCAAAATAGGTATACACAACCCATCTTGGGTCTCAAAATACATGGTACTAAATACAAATACAAACTTGATTATACAAATTGTCGTGTAGAATACGACAAAATATAGCTGAGAGTTTTAACACGGATATCGTCTTCTAGACAATATCCACACTCAATGGAGTCCTCATTACATTTATTATCACACTATTTCACAGAATAGTGAAGACTATTAAAGCAACCATCTGGACCATCACTCCATTCCCCGACTAGTCCCAGCTATATTTTCATTTCCTGAAGAGAACAGTGAAAGAAAAGGGTGAGCTTAACTAGCCCAGTAAGAAATATTATGACTAAGATAATCCAGATTAAATTATCCCTAGCCTTCAACAGTATAACAACTGATAGAATACAATAGACAACAAGTTTTAGATCAACAACTGTAGCGGAATAAACAATCCATTAGAAGAGTCAAGTAGAGCATGATATCTACTATTTTCTATGATTTAAAAGTTTATCACCAATTTTATCGCTGAGACTCAGCTTAATAAATAATCCACATCACTGAATTATCCATGCACTACGAGCCAAGGATATTCATTAGTATCACGACCGTGAATTATCCATGCACTACAGGCCAAGGATATTCGTGTTTTCACCAATGGTCATGAATATGCCAAACAACAATTCATCTTTGTACCCTTGGCCGAAGAGAACGCATGATCATAATCATACCAATAATTGTCGCTGAGAATCAGCTCAATAAATAATCCACATCACTTGTAACATAACGGTCATGATTATACCGAATAATCCCTGGTCATAATTATACCAATCAACAGTCCATCTATGCACAATGGCCAAAGATAAATTTCATCACAATATAAGCATGAAGATGATGACAATGATATAAGAATTCAATTAAATGAAAGCAAGGATAAATTTTAAAGATCTATAATTTAATTTATCAAGAATTCAATAATATCCAAATTGTAAACATGATACTGCTTTGTGGGGTAAAATTCAAGAATAATATTTTATCAAAAATAATTTGGACCGAAAAAAATTAATTTTTGTCATGAATAGTTCTTCGGGTGAATAGTACCCGAGTGAATAGTACCCCGTGAATAGTACTTTATAAATAGTATTTCGTGAATAGTACTTTATGAATAGTACCGTATTTATGAATAGTACTTATTTATGAATAGTGCCCATAAATAGTACTCTATGAATAGTACCGTACGTATGAATAGTATCGTATAAATGAATAGTACCCATGAATAGTACTCCGACATGAAAATCATAAAATTTAACAAGAATGTTCAGAAAATTATCCTTGTGAAACGATACTAGATGAAGCGCAAATTTCAAAGATATTCTACTAATTTCGCGGAGTATAGAAGCAATACTTCAACAAAATGAGTGTAGAATTAGGGATACGAAATGAAATAATATTACTTACATACTACAGAGTATGAAGAAAAATATTATTTCATACGAATATTGAACAAAATAATATCCTTTACGAATAAGAAATAAATAACATCCCTTACGAATATTGAACGAAAATAATATTCCTTACGAATATTAAACGAAGACAATGAATATTGAACGAAAATGATATTCCTTCTGAATATTGAACGAAAATAATATTCATACGAATACAAAAAATAATATCTCTTCAGAATATGAAATAAATAATACCCCTTACCTTAGAAGAAGACTGGATACTGGAATAGTGAAGTAACAAAATACTCTTCTTCTTTTTCTCTATAGCTTCTCTCTCTATAATTGCTCTTGTGAGTCTTAGTGAATTGGTGAGAATTAAAGAAGAATGAGCTTCTATTTATAGGAAAATATAGTTTCGATAATTGCACGTTTTGGGGCTCGAAATATTACAGTATAATACCTTCATCTTTTTTTTTCATTTTTAATTTAGTCCTGCAAGTATTATCAAACTTGCACCACCTCCCCTAATAGTAAATCATATGAATCAATAGTACATTCATCTGAGTCAATAGTTCTATACATGTGAAAAAAATAGTTACAGTATAATACCTTCATCTATACCTCTATTTTTAATTTAGTCATGCAAGTATTATTAATCTTGCACCACCTCCCCTAATATTACATGCATGTGAATCAATAGTACATACATATGAACAAATAGTTATAAGAATGTGAATTAATAGCAATTAATTACTCATTTATCCGATTAATTACCCGATTGGTCAATATAACCTCCAGAAATCAATTATTATCGAAATAAGTATCGATTTCCACTAACACTAATAATCCCAGCACAATGAAAATATTAATTTCATCTTTAATCAACACGAACTTATTCATCATTAATATTATAACTAACAATATTTAACAACCGCATCATTCCTGTGAAAGTGGGGCTTTCCGATAAGATTTCTCCCTATCAAAAGTAAATTAGGTGACCAAACCCCTTTTCTCGACGAACTTTCTAGACATCGTCAATAATGCAAATAATAATATGAATAACTTTGTCGCCTCAATTATTGATTTAAAAATATAAAATATTATGCGAGATGATATTGTGACAATAATCAATCAATAATACGAGAGATATTATGCAAAGAATTATCGTAGTAATAATTGAGTATAACCGAAAGACTTCAATCACGTAAGTATCAATAATCAATATCGTGTGCTACTATGAAACCACGCCAGACATCGTATTTTTCCACCGGATATTTCAACAGCTTTAACTAAGAAAAACTTTCATTGTTATTTTTATAAAAGATATTTCGCTGCTTTCTCACTCCGACAAGAGAATTTCGCTAGGGGTCCACTAATAATTGTGGTCGCCGCATTTAATATTCTCTCGTTAAAACGAATATTCTCCCACCAAACTAATATTCCCCATACACAACTAATAATATTTTATGACAACTTGCTTACTTTGAAAATTTGTCACATATCACCCTTAACTTTAACCTTTTATCAATTTAACCATTTACTAAATAGAATAATAATTATAGGAAAATTGAATACTTTAATTTCATAAAATTCGGGATCTCACACTATCCTAGAACTCCATCATAGTAGGAGGTCGGCCCAAGCTACTCCTCATGGCCTAAATCATATAAATTAAATAATATCACCTTAATTTACTATAGTTGCAGTTTAATATTAAACTATACTAAAGGGAAATACATACCGACTAAACCTCCTAAAACGACTGTGAGCCAGAAGTATGTACAACTCGTAGCTTGCCGCGATTCTTCTTCATCTGCTCTGACTTGGTCTTGAATGCAACATCATCCCAGTACGCACACATCGTAGCCTATGTCAGATCTCGACATCGCCGACGGGTGATGCTCTCATTAAAGTAGTCCCAAGCATTCTTCTATCACCGGACCGCCTCCTCTGTCACATCTCAGATGTACAAATTTACATAATTCTTCGAGATGTAGGCAATGATAACGCGCCACCATCCACCTCATCTGATGATGCCTACCATTCCAGTAGTATCTCAATCAAACAAACATAACATACGTATAATTAATTATTTGAACAATATGTAAATAACATGGACCTTGATTTAATATATATAATTTGACTTACGTGAAACTCCCGCAACACTGTCACCATGAATTCGGCATCGTAGCGCGAGTACTGGCTAAATCGCATGCAGCCAGTAGGGAGATGCGCCAGGCAAATGGCGTACACGATCGCCTTAGCGACAAGATCCATAATACTAGAATATATTAAGAACATTTTAATTTATTAATCACATAATAATATCATTATAATTGAACATAAGTGATATATTATAGTTGAAACCTACACAGATGAGCCGACATCAACTGGAACTGTGTCAGGCATTGCCGGCTGATGACCTAATCGACCGAGGCTAAGCCCTCGCTGACGCCGACGTCTAACATCTGTATATTTAATATAGTTATGGCATTGTCAAAAAATAGTAAATGAATGTGTAATATAGTTATGAAAAAAATGTAACTGAGCCAAAAAAGAAATCAACTCACTAGCATCTGAAGACGACCCGCCCTGACAGCCGTCACCCGATCCAGAGCGGTCGCCACCTCCACCGCTATGTCGAGGCATAGTTGTACTACTGAAATAAAACACATAGATACGATGACATTAATTAAATTTCATTGCAATTATTATATATAATGATTAATTTTAGTTGTATAATATTTATAAAACACCAATTAGTGAAGAAGTAGTACGTCGTCAAACCCGTCAGAATCAAAATCATTTTCATCCTCTGATTTTGTCTCTTCCTATTCTATATCAATTTCTTCCTCAGTATCATCTTCTACCATCACATACGGACTGACAACCACATCTTCCTCCACTTCGTCAACATCGAGTACGTCAATGACATCATCAACCAACACATCATCATCATATATAAAGACAACGTGGCGGGATTGCTAACTTGTTCTTACAACAGTCATCCGCTCCATGTGCATTAGTACCATCAAATGACCGAAGTCTTCATTGTCACAATCAGATACCGTGGGGTTCTATAATTTACGACATTAGGGCGTAGTACACTTGAGTTATTTGGTCAAGCAATATAAATACGCCATCGACCAGAAATTTGATTTTATATCTCACTGTGATGATTCTATTACGATCAACTTTAACACCGCTTCTGAAGATCAAACCAAATGATACTTAAATGTAACGACCGCCCCTGGATAATTAAGCACAACCACTTCCTTTAATCTTTCATAGTAATTGGACTCAGAATCTCCATAACAACTTCCTAACACGACAACGCCATAGTTGACTGATGTCAATTCATTCAAGTCATTAACCTTTAATCTATACCCATTCACGATACAACCTGGAAATGAACTAACGAGTTTGTACGGGACTAAAATGACATCTCTAAAACGCTCATAAGCGTCTCTTCTTCGACCCTTCTCTTAAACCACTGTTCAAAATTGTCATTAGTGAATGCTTCCATCTATGACGCAGTCAACCCTGGGTTAGAAATAAGCGATTCAAATTCGAATAAGCTGCGTACAATAATATGGCAATTGTTTAATTGTTGATTAAGGTAAGAAAAATCATTTTCAACTTGAAATAATACATACTTGATGTACGCATTTATACTTCGTGCATATTCGTAAGACGATGTAGATACAATCTTTAAATCTTTATCGGTTAGGTAAGTCATCGTCTCATATCCAAATGGTTTGGCCGAATAAGTGAATACAGCCAACTCATCAGCACGCGTTTGGGGATCGACGATGACCTCATTCTGACTTAGGCGATTGTACGTCGTTCATACTACATCGTTAAAGTATAGCGAGCAGAAGTTGACAAGCTCTTCCTCTGTATAGCGTTCAACAATAGAAACCTCTACACGAGTTTTGTTTTTAACTTTCTATTTTAATCGACGCATATACCTGAAATATGACAATATATCAGCTAAAACAAATATTCAGGTGATGATTATAACACAATGTAGGTGATATTACCTCTCAAAAGGATACATCCATCAATATTGCACCGGTCCTCCAAGCTTAAGTTCATATGATAGATGAATAGGAAAATGCTCCATCGAGTCAAAGAGCCCCGGAGGTAAGATCATTTCGAGCTTGTACATTGTCAACACTATATTTTTCTCCATCTGCTCTATATCACTGTACCTTATAACAGTTGAGCAAATATCCCGAAAAAAAATTTAAAAGTGCGGTAAAGGCATCATTAATAGTCCTCGGTAATACTTCACGAAAGGCAATTGGAATCAACTTCTGCATGAATACATGATAGTCATGACTCTTGAATCCAGTAATTTTCAACTGCCCAACCTTAGTACATCGAGAGATGTTAGAAGCATAACCATCTGGTAGCTTCAATGCACTAAGCCACTTGCAAATATTTTCAACATGTTGCTTGGTAAGACAAAATGGAGCTTATGGTTTTGAGTTGTTAGGACGAAGCTGCCTGATGTTCATTTCCTCCAAGTTTTTACGTGATTTATCATTGTCTTTTGTTTTACCACTCGTATCTCACTACAAAAAAACATATCATAGGCGATTTAAGTTATTGGACGGCCCAATAACCGCCGATAATGACGCTATCGTCGATCGCCTTGCCGTCCGCGAATGGGTGTCATCGATAATAACACTTTCCCAAGTGAAAAAGGTGCGAAAATTTGCTGTGGAGGGAAAACTCATCATGACATTTTGATAAATGCTAAAGTCGATGGCAACGCCGTCGTGAATGACTCATCGGCGACGCAGACATGAACGACGGGATACGCCACGAGAATGAGGTCTTATTTTTAATCCTCGATTCAATTTCTTTTTCCTCTCCATTTCCTTCCTCGCTTTACGCTCCTTCCTCTATTTCTCTCGTCAGCCCATCACTATGCCGCTTGGCCGCTGCCATCGCTTTCACCGCTGCTCACTGCTTGGCCCTCGCCATGTCATTCCACCACCATTTGGCCTCCCCTTTCTTCCTCCTCCCTTTCTTTGGCCCGATATAAGATCACATAATATTTTCCCCCTAATTTTGTCCCTCTCACCTCCGGGTTCTACATTTCTCATTGTTGGCTTCCATTAGTAAGTCAGACTTATTTTCTTCTTATAAATTGCTCTAATTTATCATTGTCTAGGGTTTTAATCTGAGTTTTTTTTCTAATACCGTATGTTTTTTTTTTTCTTCCATTAGTAGTATGTATGTCACTCATGTATATATAAGCACTTTACTTTCTTTTTATAATTTTTGTGTTCTAATTGCAAGCTATTATCTAAATGTTCAAGCTTTGATTTTTGTTTCTTTTAGTGGGTATATGTGTTCAAATTCTTTGGCACTTGTTGGGTATGAATTTTTCTCGTGATTGAATTGGTTTTCATGTATTATCTATTATAGAGACTTATCATCCGCTTGTTAATTTCAAATTGTCAAATACTCCATCCGCTTCCAAAATTAAAGATGCATTTTGGTTTTAGCTTATTTTTAGACTATTAGTGAAATGAAGTTCCCGCCATTTTGGTCGATTGAGTACTATCATGCCATCACTACACATTACTAAGATATGTGGACTTGATGAAATGTCTAGTCGATGCGTATTTTTGAGTTATGTAACCTAATTTGTATAATACCTATGTTAAAACTTCCTTAACATTACATTATGTTCAATTGAATCATCAAATCGTACAATACATTACATTATGTTATCAGATAATGTAATGGTGAATAACATTACATTACTTGCTCAATCAGATAATACCTATGTTAAAACTTCCTTAACATTACATTATGTTTCAAATCGTAAATGAACAAAGGGCATAATTGATTTGGTTTTGATAAGTACCTATGTTAAAAGACATAATCAAGGGCATAATGATGTGTGTATATCATGTGTTTCTTATCAAGCTTAAGGATCGCCATTCTTTTCTTATCAAGTTTTCCTTTTCTATTTCCTTTATTTAATAATTGTACTAAAGCCATGAAATAGTGGTTCATCGTGATAAGATATGATTTCAAGTGATTGATTAGTTATAACTTTACTACGATATATGCAGTAAATATATATGAACAATAATTTTCACTATTTTTACATGATTTCAAGTGTAAACTTTCCGTAAGTTCAACAAAAAGGCATGTATTATCATATTAATTGCTTATATTATGAGCATATATATAAATAACACTTGGGTTAATTATCCGTAGTTTTGTGTTATATATAAAGCTATATTATTTATGTGATTTGAAAAAGAGAAAAGAACTACTTTTATACAAGTATAATTGCTTGATTGTAGGGGCCTTCCATAATATTTAGGGTTTATAATGATTCTTTTTTTTTACACATGCTTGGGTTTATAATTTTTGAGACATGATTCTAAATGAACTCGCTTATCGACTGCCTCTTGTTGTATGCATCAATATTATCATACAAAAATCCTTTGTTGATCAAAAGTACTTAAAGTCATTAAAGTATATGGATTCTTGTATATTCTAGATTTTCCAAATTCATTTAGCTTAATCGTATTTCTTGAAGGTAGTTCAAAAGCTTACGAATTATAACTCTTGTTCTAGCTCAACTATTAGATGTTGAAACTTCCGTCCGGTTTCTCCGAGCTATCAAGGGGAAAAAATAAAACATTCAACCTCTATAGTTATTAACATTCATCCTTTGTTGGGCTTAGTTTGTATATAATTATGTCCTCGAGCTCAGATTTGTCTCTCAGATTATGTCAAGTGTTTTTGATTATGTTGCTAAAAATAAAATATGTTGGAACACATTCTTTTATAGTTGACATTGTCAATTTTTTTACAATTATAAAATGACATAATCTTCTTAATTTATCATAATTACTATTCAATGGATACTTCAATTTCTTTCTCTATATATATTGTCATATAGTTTAGAAGCTTAGAACCCGCTTGAGATTCACTTAGTAGAGTGAATCTCAAATAGTCCCCGCTTTGGGATCGTTTCTTGTATGTTTCGATCTCACTTAGGTTTGTTAACGACTTGAGCACGCCTTTATATTTTTTGAATTTTCTACAAGATATATCTCTCGATGTTCTTCTGCATATTTAGACTACGATGTGTTAGTCTATTTCGTACTTGAAGACCATGGGAGGTGTCACCAAAATTTCAAAAATGTAAAGATGTGTTCAAGTTGTTGGCATCAAGGAGGCGCGACATCCGGAATGGGATAAAGCCCCACCTGCTAGAGTGGGAGATGAAGTTAGAAACTCATAAGCTTGCATATACATTAACTTGAGACTTGATTGTGTTTGTCTAACTTTCCATATATATAGCGCATACTTGTCCGAGATGTCCGCTGATCAAGTTGATGGAACGTAGGGTAGCCACCGATAGAGCGGGCTTAGCTCGAGTATCGTCGAGGGGTTGAATAGCTTCAACTTCGCTTTGAGCAAGTCAATGTCATGATGAGATCGATGTCCTCAGTAAGAGGTGTGTGAATGAAATGTGGAAGGAAAGGAGTGATGTCATGCGTGATTTATTTATGTATGGGTTCAAGCAGGTTATACGACATACGGATCTATCATGGGAAACCTCGTCGATGAACATGAATCGTAACCTAATCCAGAGGTGACGAAAACTTTGATCGCATTTAAATACGATAATCGGTTCACCGGTTCGTACTTTCAAAGGAATACGTATGTGGATGGCAAGAGCGGCCGAGCAAGAGCCAAATGATGGGGCTAAGGGTTTCTATGAGTTATCAGATGAAGCAAATACACACCATCGTATGACGGCACGAAAAACACACCGCCTTATCTCACGCGACTAAGTTTTTACACTTCAAGAATGAGCATGATCAGAAGCGAGAGAGGTTTTAATGAACTGCTAGCATTGTGAAGGAGTGTTTACCGCAGCAATAAGTTACCGAGTCGCATTTATGATGTGAAGAAATGGTCAAAAGGCTCAATCTAGGTATGAGAAGATTGATGCTTGTGAGAATGACCGATGTCAGACACGGATGTCAATAAAGATAAGAGGTCGTGTGATATTTGTGGTACAAGTAGATACCGTGAATGCCGCAAGAAAAAAGGGAAAGACGTGCGAGAAAGATCTTTACGCACTTTCCCATTGCCCCGAGGCTTCAGCCGTTGTTCATGTCAATACATACCGCCGAGGATATGAGGTGGCACTCTACACGGGACATAGTCGAAGGTCAACTGACGCACCCGGCAGATGGGCTTGAGTGGAAAATTTTTGATAACAAACACCCTCGCTTGTCAAGAGGTTCGCAATGTTAGGCTTCGACTTGCTACGATGGGTTTAATCCGCTTAATCGGCCTTACACAAAGCCCTACTCAACTTGGCCGGTGATTATTGTGGTGTATAACCTCCCGCCTTCGATGCAGCATGAAAGATCCCTACATGTTCATGCCTTTATCGATTCCGTGATAAGAGTCCGAGTAAAGACATCAATGTATACCTCAGCCGTTAGTTGATGAGTTGAAGATGTTGTGGGAAAAGGGGTTCAAACTTATGATGTATCTCTTAAGCGTAACTTTGACATGAGGGCGCCTTTTCATCGGACAATAAATGACTTCCTGCTAGAATGATCACGGATGGTCGACTCATATGGGGGGCTTATCATGTCCCGCAGCATGGGGTCGCTTAAAGTCGCAAGGGCTCAAACATGGGGGAAATGAGTTTCTTCAAGAACATCCAGATAGCTTTTTTTATCAACATCGCTATCGACTTTATGAGTAGACAATTCAATCGAAAAATGTAGAAACGCCAAGTACCGGCCGCCTTTTCCGGGTCAAGCAGTGTTGAGTCGATTAGTCATTTGAAGTTTCCACCTCCGTGAAGAATCACAGACATTAGAGCGAGCTTATGGTTACTAAGAGGTTCACAACCGACACACAGATCCATGTTCTTTGACCGCTTTATCATTACACTGTGATCCGCTATTGTTTAGATCCGATGCATACCGGTAAGAACGATTTGATAATATTTTTATACACCATAGATGCCATCAGGTAGAACAAAGGACAACAACAAGTCGAGGCTTGATTTGGTCGAAATGAACATTAGGGAAGATTTGTATCAGATCGTGGAGGGTAGTAAGACTAAGAATGCCTAAAGTCGAATATACTTTGACCAGGAACAAATTGATATTGATATGTAATTGGATCGCTGGACCTAAGCTCCTGATGGATATTCTTCAATATAGCAAGGTGTTGTAAAGTTGAAGAGTCAAGTTTCGGGTCTCAAAAGTCATGATTGTCACGTATTCATGCGTGTTTCGATCCCCGTGGCATTTATCGACTTATTACCAAACGCAGGGTCAAGCACCGACAGAGCTTTCTAATTTCTTCGAGATCTATGCTCGACGAGCTTCAAGTCAAAGACATAGATAAAATGGAGATGCAGATAAGGAAATAATGTGCAAGTTAGAAATGATCTTCCTCCATCGCTTTTTTTTGATTCAATGGAGCATTTACCTATTCACTCGCCATACGGGGCTAAGTTCAAGGTCCCGCATAATATAGATGGATGTATCCATTCGAGAGGTAATGACATTAATGTTTTTAATACGGTAAATGTTCATTATTTTTTGTTAATCTATATATCACATAGGTATATGCGACGCCTAAAGCAAAAGGTGAAGAATAGAGCCCGTAGAGGGGTCGATCACGAAAGTTATGTTATGGAGGAACTTGTTAATTTCGCCATTGTACTTTGAGCCGAATGTTCATACGAAGCACAATCGCCACGCCGGAATCAGTCATTAGCATTTGAGGAAAATGGAGAATTAATCGCTTTTAGTCATCCTCAGACGCCCATTCTCTGCCAGAAAAAAAAGCGATTCTCGACCGATAAAGGAGTATGCAAATGCCACATTGTATGCACTTGTCAACATGAATGAAGTAAATACCATACATTAAGTAAGTAGTCATAACTATATATGCTCGTGTAATTGTGTCAAGTTCCTTTCCAAACACATCGAGTATATAACCGTGTTGCAGCCAATATGATGTTGAAGTACGTGAAGCGAATCCGAGTATATCTGGACGAGGATTTGCAAAATTTGAGAAATGGAGAATTTGTGCAATGGTTTAAGGATCATGTAAGTCTAACCTTTAAACGCTCAATGAATCTACCATCATAGACTTATTCTTATGGCGAATTAACTTTAGTATATGTCAGGTTAATGTACATTAGGTCCTCACAGATGAGTTAGCCGACAATCGACTAAAGCTTATAAATGACTACCCCCGAAAGATCTCAGAGATACTTATACATGTTGCATTGTCAATTACATGATTTAAGTGTCATGATATCGGGGAAGTCGCTCATTGATTCTCGTGTCAGGTGAAAGGTAGTCACTACGATAACATTTGGGATGACCGTACGGACGATTGCTAGAAGTTGTCGCTTCAAATATTGGGGTCATAAAAAGAATTAGTTTGCTTCAATTGTCATTGGTTTGATGTTCGTAATGGAGTTAAAGTAGATAAAAATTCGTGATTCGTGACCATTAATGTTAAGTCAAAACTAAGACCGATGAGTGGTATGGATTTGCCTTTTATTTTAGCAAGTCAAGTCGACACATACAGTGTACTACGCTACGAGTGTTAAGACTCGCAAGCCCATGGCATGTCAAGTATAACCACCAAAGCCCGTGGTTTTCAAGGCACAACCTCGCCCGCATTTATGAACCTTTACAAGTCGAAGTTCACTAGTGTCACACCACCGATGTGACAATTATTAGTGAGTCTAGTGAAGAAGAGGATGATGTTGTCACCATCGAAAGTGAAGATGATGTTGTTGAGGAGGTAAATATAATCAAGAAATCGCTGAAGACGACGAAGATGGTGATGACAACGATAGTGAAGATCTACCGTCAAGATGACGATTCTTATATTGATGGCTTTGACGATATAAATGATTAGAGTATGTACTATTTGTGTCATTTTAGTTGTATTCAAATGTAATAGTTTGTAGTAGGCAATCATTATCTTCAACTTATATTAATCTACTAAATAAGGTGTCGAGTTGTTTTAGGAGTATGTACTATTTGTGTCTTTTTAGGTTATTATTTATGTCAGATCCTTTAGGTTACTATTTATGTTGCATTCTTTTAATTGTATCCTTTAGGTTACTATTTATGTCAGAATCTTTTAGGTTACTATTTATGTTGCATTCTTTTAATCAGATTCAGATGTTATCCTCTATGTTATCCCTTTTTATCAGAGATGTTGCATTCTTTTAGTCGACAAGATATATATGGCGCGCACAACCACACCTACCATGATCATGGTGGGCGGCAGCAGTCGGGGCCGTGGAGATTCTACGCGATGATCAAAGTGATCGCCAGTATAATTATATATGTTATCGATACACCTTATTATTTTTATTTTATATCAGATTGACATTATATTCGCTTATATAAATATTGATGTATTTCAATACATAGTGATCGACGAGCCTCCGCATGGGACTAAAGACGCGGTTTGCTAGGAATCCCCCAGCGCTCTTTATATGTCGTGGTTGGGACTCATAGGTAATTTCATAATCCTATATAATATTACTATAATATAAGTATTTAGTTCTAATATATTCTTTGTAATTTGCAATTTCAATTGTAGTATCCTCGACGCCACGCCAAGGAACACGCTGTTTGGGATCGTCCGCAAATCGATTCTCAAGCCCGTGGATGAGGTGGGCGATGTGGATGATCGTACACGCCGCTTGATTATTGCCAATTTAAGGTAGGATGCCAATCATTCATACGCTAGTTTTATTAGATATTTGAATATGTCATACCTCTTTGATTTATGTTATCTCTTTGATTTATGTTGTCTACTAAACTTCTAATGTGTAATGCGCAGAGATATTATCGCTTTTGAGGATCGGCAGAAGCCCATGGCATGACCAATCGCTCGCATGTATACCTAGAGATGAATTGGCACAAGTGGGTCTACGATCGGAAGAAAAAGGCCCAGACGAAGATGGTCGATGGATGTATACTTAAGGATGTCCCACCAGATTTCATATCCGCCATGCAAGGGGACCAGATGCAAAAGATTTGGGACTATGAGGCCTTTCAAGAAGATGTCTCACACAACATGCTCACCGCCTCGACAACAGAGTCGCCTCCCCACATCAAGACTGGGTCTCAACCAGACGACCAATTGCACTTCGAGAGACTTGAGGTGAGTTTAAAGCACGCACCTTCCACTTGAGTTTTGGTGGCACGCCCACCAAAAAGAAAGGTGACGGTGGTTATATCTCACCGAGGCGTAACGCGCATTGTCGTAAGTTATTTAATGCTCTTATTTAATATGTATTTAAAATTCGGATATTCTTTTTATATTATTTCATTTTATACTTTATGATCATCCACTAATGTGTTTTTTGTCAACGACGGCTCAAGATCTTGCAAAGGGCTTGAAAGCACCAGAGAGGTGACACTCAAAGAGATTTGAGTTCACGTGCAGCATTTGAGAGATGTAGGATCTGGCCGCAGTTGCTGTGGGGACCAAGAAGGGCAGAGTTGGGCATTCCCATGTCCCACCTTACACCCTAGTCCCCATCGCGAGATCTCGACGACGCCCACCCACCGGAGGTAGTGGTGCGAGTGGATCGGCACCGCCTTCATTATCCGGGCGACTTCTTCCCATGGATCATGAGGGGTGCATGTCGAGCTGGTGTTGTGCAACAAAGCGCACCATCACGCGAAAGCGGATATATCACCGCTCAGAGGTTGTCCACTACTCTATCGATCCTATAAATGCCATTGACGATCTCACGGGTGTAAGACGAGAGAGGCTATCCACAGGTGTGCAAATTGTTTGGCCAACATCTTCCCACCACATATTCGATGTAAAAACAATTAAATTTCAGATTTCTTATTTAATTTATGTAATTTATAATTGTATTGCTTAGATAAACATAAGATAAAAACCCACACAAAGAATTTGTAATTTGTAATTATAATTTGTAATTGTAATTTTCAACGCCACGCAAACACACACACAAAGATCATAGGTATTAGGCACGCTACATAATCGACAGACTGATTCGATTCCGGACATACGGAGACCGAAGTTATCGCCCTGTTTATGCAAATCGAACAACACTTAGCCAAAAAGCCAAAAGAGCCCAAAACCCGATCGTCCCTCCGAACGCCACGCAAACACACACACAAAGACCGCAGAGGTATTAGACACGCTGCTATAATCGACGCAGACTTCGATTCCGACATACGGAGACCGAAAGTTATCGCCTAGCTTATAAAATCAACAACACTTAGCCAAAAAGCCAAAAAGAGCCCAAACCCGTGATCGTCTGGTCCGAACGCCACGCAAACACACACACAAAGACTCGCTAGTAGGTATTAGGCACGCTATATAACCGACGCAGACTCGATTCCGGCATATACGAGACCGAAAGTTATCGCCTGCTTGCAAAATCAACAACACTTAGCCAAAAGTCGAAAAAGAGCCCGAACCCGCATCGTCCCTCCGACGCCACGCAAACACACACACAAAGACCGCTGTAGGTATTAGGGACACGCGCTATATAACCGACGGTACTCGATTCCGACATACGGAGACCGAAGTTATCGCCTAGTTTGCAAAACTGAACAACACTTAGCCAAAAAGCCAAAAAGAGCCCAAACCCGTGATCGTCTGGTCCGAACGCCACGCAAACACACACACAAAGACCACAGAGGTATTAGACACGCTATATAACCGACGCAGATTTCGATTCCGGCATACGGAGACCGAAAGTTATCGCCTGTTTGCAAATCAACAACACTTAGCCAAAAAGCCAAAAGAGCCCGAAACCCGTGATCGTCCGTCCTTAACGCCACGCAAACACACACACAAAGACCGCTGTAGGTATTAGGGTGCACGCTATAATAACCGACGCAGACTTTTCGATTCCGACATACGGAGACCGAAAGTTATCGCCCTATTTGCAAAATCAACAACACTTAGCCAAAAAGCCAAAAAGAGCCCAAAACCCGATCGTCTGGTCCAACGCCACGCAAAACACACACACAAGACCGCAGAGGTATTAGGCATCGCTATAACCGACGCAGATTTCGATTCCGACATACGGAGACCGAAAGTTATCGCCAGTTTATGCAAATCGAACAACACTTAGCCAAAAGCCAAAAAGAGCCTAAAACCCGTGATCGTCTGGTCCAACGCCACGCAAACACACACACAAGACCACTGTAGAGGTTTAGGCATCTGCTATAACCGACGCATTTCGATTCCGGCATACGGAGACCGAAGTTATCGCCAGTTTGCAAAATCAACAACACTTAGCCAAAAAGCCAAAAAGAGCCTCAAAAACCCGTGATCGTCCCCTCCGAACGCCACGCAAAACACACACACAAAGACCGCTGTAGGTATTAGGGCACGTGCTACATAACCGACGCAGATTTCGATTCACATACGGAGACCGAAGTTATCGCTTAGTTTGCAAAATCAACAACACTTAGCCAAAAAGCCGAAAAGAGCCTAAAAACCCGACGTCTGGTCCAACGCCACGCAAACACACACACAAAGATCACTGTAGGTATTAGGCACGCTTATAACTGACGCAGATTGATTCCGACATACGGAGACCGAAAGTTATCGCCCCGTTTATAAAATCAACAACACTTAGCCAAAAGCCAAAAAGAGCTCAAACCCGCATCGTCTGTCCAACGCCACGCGAAACACACACACAAGACCGCTGTAGGTATTAGGTACGCTGCTATAAACCGACGCAGACTCGATTCCGACATACGGAGACCGAAAGTTATCGCCCTGCTTTGCAAAAATCGAACAACACTTAGCCAAAAAGCCAAAAGAGCTCGAAACCCGCAGATCGTCTGGTCCGAACGCCACGCAAACACACACACAAAAGACCGCTGAGGTATTAGACACACGCTGTTATAATCGACGGTATTTCGATTCCGACATACGGAGACCGAAAGTTATCGCCCTGCTTATAAAATCAACAACACTTAGCCAAAAAGCCAAAAGAGCCCTAAACCCGCATCGTCTGTCCAACGCCACGCAAACACACACACAAAGACCACAGAGGGTATTAGGCACGCTATATAACCGACGCAGACTCGATTCCGACATACGAGACCGAAAGTTATCGCCTGCTTATAAATCGAACAACACTTAGCCAAAAGCCAAAAAGAGCCTCAAACCCGCATCGTCCTCCGAACGCCACGCAAAACACACACACAAAGACTGCTGTAGGTATTAGGGTATCGCTACATAACCGACGCAGATTGATTCCAACATACGGAGACCGAAGTTATCGCTTAGTTTGCAAAATCGAACAACACTTAGCCAAAAAGCCAAAAAGAGCCCAAACCCGCATCGTCCTTCCCTAACGCCACGCAAACACACACACAAAGACCGCAGATAGGTATTAGACACGCTGCATAACTCGACGGTACTTTCGATTCCGACATACGGAGACCGAGTTATCGCCTAGTTTGCAAAACTGAACAACACTTAGGCAAAAAGCCGAAAAAGAGCCCGAAACCCGCATCGTTCGTCCGAACGCCACGCAAACACACACACAGCACCGCGTAGGTATTAGACACGCGTTACAACTGACGGTACTCGATTCCGACATACGGAGACCGAGTTATCGCCTGCTGTTTGCGAAACTGAACAACACTTGTAGAACACAAACTAAAATAATATAAATATGATCTATTTTGGGGACTCCGTTATTAATATTTTAATTTTGTAGGGTCTTGTTGATGAGACTCGTGGAGGTGGAGATGGCGGCACAGGTGATGCTCGTGGAGGAGATGGTGATGATCTCCGAGCTGATGCTGATGATCTCCGAGCTGATGCTGATGAGACTATGGAGGATGGGACCGGCGATGGGACAGAGATTCCTGATCTTGGGCAGTAGTTGTTTATATTTATATTTTGACTTTCATGTATGTATTTAGCTTTTGAGTTGTACAGATTTGAGTTTGGTATCTAATTATATTAATTGTTGATAGTAAAAGATATGATTGTTATTGATATGTGTATATTGTCATGATTTATTTTTCTTAGTTTATAACAGGTACAATATGTAAATGAACAGGGGAATTTTGCAATTTTATTATTATTTTTTTAAAGTGGGTCATTGGCGGCGACGGGGCATTGGCGGCGACGGCCATGCATTCAAGAATGAAGTCATTTATGACTAAGTCCGTCATTTAAGAATGACCCCGTCCGCTAATGACTAACTTGCCGACTTCATGAAATGACGGAGGGCCGGGCGACGACCCATACTACGCTGATGTAGAGAAGTATGACAGACAAAGGTCGCCGCTAATGACCTTATTTTTTGTAGTGTCTAGCACAGTGTAAAATAAGTTCTCAAACATATTTTTCTCTGTATGCATGACATCTATGCAGTGACGAAGTGCTAGTGTACCTAGTATGACAACTCAAACCAAATGGGCGAGTATGTCTAATTATGAGCTTTACCATACCCTATTGCTCTCAACTTACCATGCTCCTTCCCAGGCAGTGAAAATGTCAGATCATTTAGCCATCCCAAAGACATCGCCGCTCTTGACAAATGACCAACAACCCCCTTCTTTTCTGTTTTTCTATTGAACTGTGTAGACATCTTTCTATAACTGTGCTCAAAAGGCAAGAATCTTCGAGCAGTTCCAAAGAAAATAGTTTTTTGCCCATGACGTAGTTGTGTGCCCTGCACATCCCCCATACAGACTGGACATGAAAACTTACCATGGGTCGACCAACCACTGACCATCCCAAGTGCCGAAAAGTCAGTGATAGTCTACAACAAGGCTGCCTTCTTCAAAAAAAAATTCCTGACAGATTTATCAAAAGTCTGAACCCCTGTTTCCCACAACATCTTAAGTTCATCGACTAACGGTCTAAGGTACACGTTGATGTCTTTTGTAGGACTCTTATCCCCCGGTATTAGTAAAGTCAAGAAAAGATACGGATCCCTCATGCACATTGACGGTGGAAGATTGTAAGCTACCATAATCACTGGCCAAACAGAGTATGGTTGACTAAAATTATTAAACGGACAAAATTCATCTGTAGCCATGCCAAGCCTGACATTCCTAACTTCGTCGACAAATTATGGAAAATTGGCATCAAAATTCTTCCACTCATCTCCATCTACTGGGTGAGTAAGCTGACCAAGAACGACGTCCCTTGTCCTATGCCAACGCATACTGGGTGCAGTATGCGAAGACATGAATAGTCGCTGCAACCTCGGCACAAGAGGAAAGTACCATAATATCTTCTTCGGAACATGTTTCTCCTTCCCCCACGTTTTGTGATTTTGTACCGAGGCAAATTGCATATATCACACTGCACCTTATCTTTGTCCTCCCCATAGTATAACATACAGTCCTGCTCACAAGAATCGATCTTCTCATACCCAAGATTTAACCCCTTAACCATCTTCTTCACTTCATAGTAACTCGCGGGTAGGGTGTTATCCTTAGGTAAGAACTCCATGAAAATAGCAAGCAAATAATTGAATCCTCTCTCACTGCAGTCGTGCTCATTCTTGTAGTGTAAAAGCTTCGTCACTACAGAAAGCCTGGTATGCTTGTCGTGTTCAGGATACAATGGGGTCCCTGATTTAGATAACATCTTGTAGAAGGCAGCTGCTGAATCAATTGGCTTTTGTTGATCAGCACTACTTGACGTAGGCTCATTTTCATCCCAGTCAATATTCATAGGGCCATACACATCTACCAACATCTCCACGACATCATAGTTGTCTGACTGGTCTATAGTACTGTCTGCCAGTTCTCTAAACTTAACTGATTCCCCGTGATGAATCCATATCGAATACCCATCCACAAACCCACGTGAATATAAGTCAAATTTTACTTCATCGGCAGTCTTCCATATCATGTTCTTACACTTGAGACACGGGCATCTCATCTTTTCCGCTCAGTGTCATCAAGATGTTTCTATTGCTTTGTTCATAAAATTGGACACCCCAATCACAAGACGCATCAACTAATCCCCTCCCATCAATATTTATCCTATAGTACATCCAACTCCGGTCGGCATCCATCTTTAATTGAAGAAAATTCCCAATTAGATCAAGAATAATTATGAATGTGGTCCAAGCATGAATTTAGTTTACCTAGTTTATATCTCCACTCTACGTGGTTAGGCTTTATCCTGGGTTCTGGATGTGTCTCCTCACTAGTGTCAATCTTAAGCACGTTTCTACTATTTTCAGAAATGTTCAGCAGCACCTCGATCCCCATGGTCTCCAAGTACATGAAATAGACCAAGAAAATTTAGTTTAAGTATGCACTCGGAGAACATGTAGAGACACCAGCTGAAAGTTCCTCAAAATTTATAAAAATGGACCCTGTGCATTGGCACCGACCTAAGTGAGAGACATAACATCCAGTAACAGTCCCAAAATGGGGACTATTCGACATTCACTCCTAATGAGTGAATGTCGAACGGGTTTCTAAGTTGACACCTCCAAAGCATGTATGTCTTCATCATTATAAACTAAGTATAGCATTTGCTTAGTTTGAACGATATGATCTGGTTCCCATATTTTATTATAGGAACCAGATCATATCATTCAAGCTTAAGCAAATGCTACTTAGTTTATTTTGCCAATGAAATTAATTTAATTTAATTTAATTTAGTTTATTTAATTTAATTTAAATTAAATTAAATTAAATTAAATTAAATTAATTTAGTTTATTTTATTTTATTTGTATTTGTATTTGTATTTGTATTATATTATATTATAATATTTAATTTATTTAAATTTTATTATCTTAAATTAATTTAAATTTAATTTGTATTATATTTTATCATATTTTTTGTTTTATTTTATTTTAAATTTAATTTAATTTTTATTATATTATATAATTTAATATTAAATAATTTATTTAAATTTTATTATCTCAAATTAAATTAAGTCAATTTTTTATTTTATTTAATTTAACAAAATTTTTATTATATTATATAATTTAATTTATTTAAATTGTATTTTAGTATTGAGAAACTATTAACTATACATTAATATAATAAAAAGGACCCACATAAATTACAATTGATGAATTCTGACAGAATTTCGTCGTGAATTCCGTCGAATATAACAAATATGCCAATGTGAGAACAAAATACCCACAAATTTTTAGACCCAAATTACATACCCACAAATTTTCAGAATAAACAATAGCAGTATAACATTAGGGCATGAACAAACTTATGCAGATTCATAGCATTATAAATTACATAGCAATTTATATAACTCAATTAGGGCATGAACACAATATGTACCAACAAATTTTCAGACCCAAAACAGCCAACAAAATACATAGCAATTTATATAACTCAATTTGCAAAATTAGGGCATAGAGTTAAAATCATAATAATCAAAATCAAATGGCAATTCATCAAATATACCTGATTAGCTTGAAAATTTAACAAACAAATGAAAGTACACCACCAATTTGAGAAAAAATCAACCGGAGTCGCTTGAATCGGCCGAAATGGTCGGAATCGCTGACCGGTGTCACGGGCATTGCTTGGTTTGGCGAAGGTGGCGTCACCGAGCTATTTCAAAGTACGAGAGGAAGAGAGGTATCGTGAGAGGGAGAGAGAGAGCAGACGACCGGAGAAGGAGTGAGGGAGTTGCTTTGTGAGTGAGAGGGAAATTAAAGAGGCAAAAATGAAATGAGGGGAGAATAGCAGACTGCTATGTTTTAAAAGATGAAATCGACGAAATTCCATCGAGCTTATGTCCGTCGGGTTTAGGATAAAATCGACTGAATTCCGTCGGTAGTAACAGGATATTTCGTCGACCGTAGTGTTGGTTCTGGTGGGAGAGTTTGGCGCCATGATGGGTTGTGTTTTCGACAGAAGTCCGTCAGAAATGCTTTATGTACGACTGAACTATTCTCGACTGAATAATTAGTCAGAAATAGACTAATCTCGACTGAATGTATTCCGTCGGAGTTACTTCCGTCAGAGATAAACCTTTTTCTTATAGTGAGTTATGGCGATGGTTCAATCCGTCACTATAGCTCAGAAATCGGTCTTTCTATGATTTAGCAACGGCCGAACCGCTGCTATAGTCGGTTAGTCTTTGGTTCCTTTTTTCCTATTCGAGAAATTTTTTGTATATCTATAATAATAATGTAAGACCCCGAATTTTATGAAATAAAAGTATTCAATTTTTCTTATAATTATTATTCAGTAAATGGTTAAATTGATAAAAAGTTAAAGTTAAGGGTGATATATGTAAAGTTTACAAAATAAGCAAGTGGTTATAAAATATTCATTGTTGTCGAGGAATATTCGTTTGGTCGTGGAATATTCTTGTTGTCGGGGAATATTTGTGACGGCGCAGCTATTTGTGGGCCCCGTAACCGAAAATTTATCGGATGAAGAAAATGATAAGAATGAGTTTTCTAAAAATAATCTACAGAAGTTGTTACTGCTAACACTTTGTTGAAATACTCTAGGTTAAAGTAAAGTAATACGCATTGTTGCAGACAAAGAAGACACCAGTATTGCATATTATTTTATATTATTGTTGTTTCAATAATTGTCACTGCACAGTATTTTACATAACAAACCAATAATTCATATTATTTGAATAATATTATTAGATAACATTATTGGCAATGTCTAGAAAATTCTATCAATGAAAGGGGTTAGGTTATTTAATTGCGCGCCAGTAAGGAGAAATCCTGATCGGAAATCCCCCTCTTTATAGGGAATGCTCTGGTTGTTAATATTGTAGATCTTTAATATTATTTGTGAATAATTAATTATTGATTTATATGATATATATTTAATGTGGATATAAATGGAGGAATTTTTAGAAAAGTGACAATTGTTGAAAATTGATATTTTATCTTTTCTGATAAAATAGTTCATTCAAATATATTATTATATTACATTATAAATATATAATGTGATAATATAATAATTTAATAATGGTGATATCTTTACACTAAATTCAAGGTATATGAATAAAATGAGGAGGAAGAGTGCAAATTGGATCTGAATGGTATTTTTGAGGATTAAAATGTGTAAAATAGTTGGTGGAAGATTTTTCTAATTTAGTGGGCCCCACTTGAGTGTGAAATATGTTGATTTTTGTTGGCCAAAGTGGGTGTTCGGTGGATTTGATCCGTAAATAAATTTTCAAGGATAGAATGCTATGAGATTTCATCCGTATGTAAATTCGGGTCATTTTTCGTTCGGAATTTGGAAAACATTTATTCTACAAAGTTGTAGAGAATTAAATTTTCTATGAAAATGACATAGAATTCATATTATTTTTTAATAAAAACGCTATTTATTATGAATTATTGAAGTTTCTGAATTTGTAAATGATTTAAAATATTTTTGGTGGAGATTTCTAGAAGGTGGACCCCACACTTGTCCTTTTGCTTGGTATAAATGTTGAAATCTGATTTTCAAAGTGGGCGTGAAATTTTTAATAGATAATAATATTTTATTAAATTTTCTACTTTGGTGTTCTAAGCATTTTCCTATAAAATAGGGTGCTTAGGTTATAATTGAAAATCACACCAGAATCAGAAGTTTCTCTCTATAATATCGAGCGTATTTTTGTGAGTATTTTGATATCTTGAGTGTTGCTATACAGTGCAAGTTTCCTTCAGTATTATATCTGATATTCTAGTCAGAAGTGCTATTCTTTTGAAGTAAGGGATGGTAAAGGATATTATTTTTTTGCAATACTCGTAAGAAATATTATTTTCTTTCATACTCCATATTATGAAAGGGATATTATTTTATTCCGTATTCCTAAATTTAAACTTACTATGGTAAGTATTGTGTCTATAATTCTTGAAATGATTAGAAATTCCTTAAATTTTGCGCTTCATCTAATATTATTTCACGGGAATATTGATTTGAACTTTCTTAATAAATTTCCATATTTTAATGTCGGGTTACTATTCACAAAGTACTATTCACTCAGGTATTATTCACCCAGGGTACTATTTATGACAAAAATTGATTTCTTTTCTGTCCAAATTATTTTTGATACATGAATATTATTCTTGAATTTTACTTCATAAAGCAGTTATCATGTTAACAATTTGGACATTTTTGAACTCTGAATAAATTGAATTATAATTCTCTAATATTTATCCTTTATCTCATTTGATTGAATCGTTATATCATTGTCATCATCCTCATGCTTATATTATACCAAAAGTTATCTTTGGCCTGTAGTGCAAAGATGACCTGTTGTTGAATATCTTTGGCCTGTAGTGCAAAGATGACCTGTTGTTAAATATCTTTGGCCTGTAATGCAAAGATAACCTGTTGTTGAATATCTTTGGCATGTAGTGCAAAGATGAATTGTTGATGAATATCTTTGGCCCGTAGTGCAAAGATGAATTTATTAGTATGATTATGAACATGAATTGTGATTTGGTATAACCATGATCTTTGATGTTTCAGGTAAAGACAGGTGATGAAAATTATCTTCGTCTTGGGTGAGAAGAGGAATTTAGAACCATAATTAGGATTATGAGTTATTCACATGATTGTGGACAGGAATTATTGATTGATGTTACAGGGATAAAACATTATTGGTGGACTTTTAACATAGAGAGGATAATAGACTTTATGGTCTATTTAACTCTTTTAATGGATTGCTCATTCTGCGACAATTATGGTTGAAAAGCTTTATCATCTACCATATGTTCTAAATCTCTGATTTATTACTGACGAAGGTTATTGATAATTTAATTATCTTTAGTTATGATATTCTTTACTGGGCTAGTTGTACTCACCCTTTTGCTTCACAATTCCTTTCAGGTAATAAGAGTGTAGCTGGGTCAAGCGAGGGTAACATGGGAATAGAACGGTGGTCTATAGCTGTTGAGGGTTCTCTTAAACAGTATGAAAATAATTTTATTGAGAATTTTAGATAGTGTGTCGTATTTTATATGTCATTTAACCGTTGATTTTGGTGAACCGAATAGGGTGAGGTGAACCCAACTTTGGAAGGATGTTTTGCCACTATCATACAAGATGTCTAATGACATACGACTTCGTGTTATCATAAAATAGGGTTGTGCACATCAACTTGCTAATTTTATCTATGAGCACCACTACAACAAAAAGGCTTATCAGCGACCGCATTCGATCGCTGATATTAGTCGCAGCTAATCTGGTCGCTGGATAGACATCAGCGACCAACAATAGCGACCGATTTCTTAGCGACCGAATCCATCGCTATTCTGACTCATGTTGAGTTATTTGTCAGCTGTGACGTGGCACACGTGTCCACGATCGGTAATAGCGACTGAATCGATCTCTAGTTTCCAAGTAGTTATCAGCGATCGCGTTTCAATATTAGCGACTGCATGCGGTCGCTGATGTGTTTTTTTTTTTAATATTTTTCCTGTTTTATTGATTTCCCAAAAATAACCTGCTTTGTACCTGCTTTCTATAACAACACACAGCAGTATATATAAGCATCCATCCATGATAACTACCATATGATAAACATTCATCCATAATAACTACTATATGATAAAAATCCATCGTAAACCAACACAACACAATACAATTGTAAACATCCATATAATAGAATCTTAAACCAATACAATTGTCCAAAGAATGAATCTAAAAGAGTACAAGGCTTTAAAAATCTAAAAAACAAGTCTAGCAAGGCTTTAAAAATTTAACATATATGACTTGTCTAGCTCTTCATGGATCATCCAAATTAATACCCTATAATTAATAAAAGAATAAAACATATATGTTACATGTGTTGATACTGCTATGACTTGGGGAAAGCTAAACAATAGACAATGTAGTAAAACATATAAGTAAGACAGTAATAGTAACAATATCGATATATATACCTGGTCGCCATCCTGATGCTGTTGTTGCCGCCACTGCCTCTGCCAACTCATCCGGACTAAGAGAATGCAGATGCCCACCCAGTATACGAAGAAGATCACGATTCTGAAAGATCGCTCTCACACATTCAGCAAGAGTATGATAGGTCGGATGACCAATGACTGTAGTACTGGGGTAATGAGCTTCATGTGCCACAATCGATGGTCCAAGCGTCATTTTTGTCCTTGGCCTTTAACATAGTTTTTCTTCACGACGGACGCCCTCTCCCATAATTCTTGATCAATCGACGGACGCGCGAGTGCCTTCAGATAAGCACTTCATTCATTAAGCCCTTATAAGTGTCCCGTCGGAAGGTCAACAATTAAATAGTTAAAATAAATAAAAAATGCTAAAAAGGTCACAAAAATTTATAAACAACATATTAATATAAAGTTAACTTCTTACCGCTATCTAAACAGCATCAGGCAGACCATCACGGGTGGCCACATACACATCCAATCAATTGATAGGTTGACCTTGAGAATGAGACTCCTACAATTCATGTTCTCATATTAATATGTAAATATATGATATTTTAGCTACAAAACATGACTGTAAACATACAAACAAATAGCTAAGCCAATAAGCATGCTATATATACGTACCCTAGCAGCAATATGCTACAACTGTGATATATTGCCTCCTCAGACGCGTGCTTTTGCCTTTTGCCTTCAGATACACACCGAGGATCTGCTCGAGGCGGCGATCTTGCGCCTCTCGACCCGGCTCTCGCCTCTCCTCCAGTCACACATCCGCACCCATATGGGTTGTGCGCACCACTGTGGGCTATGCTTTATGCATATATCGCTTCACCTTGTCCCGGATGGTCAATCTCAAGATTGTGCAGGGCTTTTTGTCATTCCTTGTTCAGATTATCTTTAGTTCGGACGGCGCACTTCTACCAGAACAGTGTCTGAATAACTTATACCTGTGCGTCGTCCCATTTATACTGCTTCTGCAAATAAAACAACAATAATAATATTAAAACTATTATATTACCATATATAATCCAACATTACTAAACAATATTATTTGATTAACTATGTATTATCTATCAGAGTGATAAAAAATATACCGAAATTCAAATTTCAAATCGCATCCTTATGGGAGAGAGGTGTGTTCATTTATGTAATCACCGGCGTGGCCGCCTCATAAGCATAATTTTGAAATGCACTTCACAATTTTACTATCTTGAAAATCACTACAATATACAATAATTTACAGTCATATATATTTATAACAATGGAAATATTAAACCCTTATATATACATGATGTTTAACTTACGTGCTTTCGGAGGAGGAGGTGGATCTCAGTATAAGAATCGCGATCATCCGAATTAAGCTTGGCCTTCTAACACATGATTAGGGTTTCCCAACCCAACCCGCTTTCAGGTCTTGCTGCGTTCGTAAGACATCTATAAATAAAACATTTAAGATGTTAGTATGAGTTATAAATGAAAGGTACATAAACATGTCAAGGATATAGAGAACATGTACATAATTGTATGTAATACAATTAAAACTAAACATACATTTTATAGAAAAGGACAATAATGATAATTAATTGTATGAAATAGTTAACTACGATTACTATAAATGAAAGGTACATAAACATGAGTGCAAAATAGTTAACTACGACAACTATAAATGAAAGGTACATAAACATGTTAAGGATATAAAGAACATTCCTATATGTAATTCATTGTAATACAATTAAAACTAAACATACATTTTGATGAAAATCGTTGTCTGAGTCAGAATCATTTTGTACAAGTATCGGAGATTCATAACCATCTTCTTCTTCGGATTATGTGTCAGTGTCAGTCAATAACTCTTCCTCAGTATCACTGTCACCTGGCACAATAACTGTCTCGGGATCCAATTCATCAGGTTCATATCCACCCTCTAACTGGATTACATCATTGTTGTCCTCAATATTTATTATAGGAGGTCTATGAAGCATCTCCTCTTGGTAGAAATCCCCGTCTATTACTTGGACACGACTGTGCGCGGGAGTATAAATTACAACTTGCCAATCTGTAGGCGGTATATACCTTTTCCTAACAGGACTAGGAGTGTAGTATACTTGTACTGTTTGAGTTGGTAAGACAAACTGTTCGTTGGAGTAAGCCAACCTATGGAGGTCAATATTGACGATTCCATGTCTGTCAACACGTATCCCTTTTTCTGAATCAAACCAACGACACTTGAACAAGTTAATATGACCCCTGTATGTGCCCTTGTTAGACAACTCTACGATTTCCTCCAACTCCCCATAAAAGGCACGGCCAAGCTCATTGTAACAATCTCCTTAGACACACACTCCAGAATTCATTGTTCTTTTACCGCGCCCATATGCCTTTGTATGAAATTCACAACCATTTATTTTGTAACCATTGAGGTGACTTGGTCCCCGTTCTGTCCCATAACTAGACTTGTACATTAGCTCAATCGTTGATCCTCAAATCAAATCCTACAAAAACTCCATCTTATTAAATGAAGTCATAGTTAATATGGAGTATATATATATATATATATATATATATATATATATATATATATATATATATATATATATATATATATATATCGTGGCTTAAGAAATTAAACTTACTTTGTCCTTTAGCCAAAGTGCAAATTTTTATCACGATTGATTTGAATCTCTTTATCAGTTATGCCGGGATGCTTCACTTTTAACTCGTCATCGTACTTGTGTGCTCCTTGATGCGTTCATCATCCCTTGCGGTTTTCCACCCTCCGCTCAACTGGTTAGCATCCAGTTATAAAAAGCTTCAGGCAAGCCGATTTCACCCTTCGTAAGGGCCCGAGACACATTGACCAAGCAACCATCAGGTCGAAATCAAGTTTCTTCTATACCATGTTATAAACATTAACATATTGGAATAAATTTTCAAATTAAAAGATAAATTATCAAGTTTACATGTGTACCTCACAAATTCGTCAATCTCCTCGCAATTGAGAAGAATTTAAGTATGTGCAGCATGTAATTCTTGCTCAGAGAGGAATATATGCTTCCTTTTCCATAAGCGCGGCCCGATAGACCAAATACAGAGAGCCGACCATTTATTTCAACATTTCCCCCATCATCATGTCTCGATACTCGATTGACCTTTGTCAAGACTTCGTCTAGAAAATAGTCTGAGACAAATGTAGATATCTCATCGAAACTGTATGCCTCACATATCGACCCCTCGACATAAGCTCTATTCTTCACCTTCTCTTAAGGTTTCCCATCACCCTCTCGAAAAGGGTACATCCATCTATATTGAATCGACCCCAACACGAGCTTCATAGGGAAGATGGATTTGCAAATGCTCCATGGAGTCAAAAAAACCAGGTGGGAATATTTTTTCTAGTTTACACGTGATCTCTATGATATGTTCTTCTCAAGTACAGACATTTCCTTCTCATTTAATGATTTTGAACATAAGTCTTTGAAGAAACGACTAAGATCCGTCAAAGCATCCCATATTGGTTTATCAAGTCGATCCCGAAATGCTATTGGCATGAGTCTCCATGAACACATGATACCATAACTCTTCATCCCTTGCAATTTCCCACCCGTAACACACCTTGAAATGTTTGACGCATATCCATCTGGTAGTTTTAGAGACTTAACCCATGTGCACACATCTTTAACTTGTTTTTTGGACAATGTGCACCTTGCATGCGGTTTGATAATCTTACCATTAGGAGATTCATAAAGTTCTAATTCAGGACGCTTACAAATATCTTTCATGTCCAAACGTGCCTTATCATTATCTTTTGTCTTCCCCGTAACATTCATCATGGTGTTAAACACATTGTTAAACACATTCTTCTCAATATGCATCAGATCTAAATTATGACGAATCAAATTTGTAGACCAATAAGGTAATTCCCAAAAGATGCTTCTCCGAACCCAGTTATGAGATTCTCCAAACCCATTGATTATGTTTGTGGCATCAATTTTACCAAATGGGATAACCGGCAATCTCATCACACGATCTCGCATCTCCGTTCCCGACAATCGCGGTGCAGGCATATCATTGTCTACTTTCCCTTTCCTAAAGTGTTCTCTATTTCTTCGAAACGAGTGATCTACCGGCAAGAACCGATGATGACAGTCAAACCAGCAAGGCTTTCGACCTTTTGATAGATTGAAAGACTTTGTATGCTCCATACAATACGGACAAGCCAACTTTCCGTGTGTACTCCATCCAGCTAACATACCATAAGCTGGGAAGTCACTTATAGTCCACATAACCGCTGCCCTAAGGTTGAAATTTGTTTTCATTGCAACATCCCAAGTCTATACTCCATCCTCCCACAATACCTTCAACTCGTCTATAAGAGGTCTCAAGTAAACATCTAAGTTCTTTCCAGGACTCTTAGGACCAGGAACCACGAGTGAAAGAAACAAGTATGGCTGTTTCATATACATCCAAGGAGGCAAGTTGTACGGAGTAACAATCACAGGCCAACATGAGTACTGGAATAAATTGAGTGGCCAAACAGATTGAAACCATCTGTGGACAATCCAAGCCTCACATTTCTAGGTTCCAATGTAAACCCAGGATGTGCTAAGTTGAAATCTTTCCAAGCCTGTCCATCTGCGGGATGATTTAGTTCTCCATCTTTAGTTGGAGATTTCAGATGCCAACTCATATATTCAATTTGTTTCAAGACATGTACAATCTTTTAGTCGATGTGTTATTGGAAAATACCTTAGAATCTTAAATGGTATACTTGATTTTTTTGTAGTCACACCGTCTTTATTAGGCCTAAACCGATCATGACTGCAAAACGTGCACCTTGTCATCTGTTCATTTTCCTTATAAAACAACATGCAATCGTTGGGACATGCATCGATCTTTTGGTATCCAAGACCCAAATTCTTCACCATTTTCTTACAAAAGTAATAGTTACCAGGTAATTTCTCACCATTAGGTAACATACTCTTAATGGCCTTCAAGAGCGACTCAAAACACTCATGGCTTATGTTGTGATCAGCCTTGATGTTAAGTAATGTCGCCACTACAGACAATGTAGTGTGTTTGGTGCAACCATGCCACAATGGCTCGTTACCCTCGTCTAACAACTTAAAGAAGTCTTTGGCATCAGAATTCATAGGTTGCTCTCTGCCTTGTTCCCAATCAAAATCTAGCTCTGCAATATCATGAACCATTTCATTCATACGATGAGTACTATTGCCCGAATTGTGTACTTCGTGATGCCACCATCTCTTCTCTACCCATGTGCCCACCAAAGATTCTTCGTAATTTTCATGAACCCGAAAACAAGTAAATGATAGTTTACCACGCCTCATCCATAAAATTTATATTCTTACACTTCAAACATGGACATCGATTCATGCGGTGACCTTTCATACATTCCGGTGACTATACGCATACTCCAAAAACACTTGGCAACCAACTCTAAATTCAACAGAAGATTTATTCAGCACTTGACTTTTCGTCGTGCCATCCAACTACTGATTTGAATAGAGGTCCATGATTCCACTATCTACTACGCATAACATTATAAATGTTAACATATGACTTGAGCATACTTGTAA
Organism: Panax ginseng; assembly: GCA_020205605.1. Taxonomy (NCBI): domain Eukaryota; kingdom Viridiplantae; phylum Streptophyta; class Magnoliopsida; order Apiales; family Araliaceae; genus Panax; species Panax ginseng. Next base: position 22,641,274 of record CM035131.1, on the reverse strand, counting down.
CCATATGACTTGAGCATACTCGTAAGCATATGATTAACATTTAAGCATACTTATAAGCATATGACTTGAGCAACATATGATTAACATATTGCGCCCATACTTGTAACCATATGACTTGAGTATACTAGCTACTAAGCATATAACTTGAGCATACTTGTAAGCATATGATTAGCTCGTTAATATTATAAATGTTCACAACTACCCGACCAACAAAAAAATTTCGCCAGAGTCTCCCCTATAATATGGACTAGCCACATGCATGACGGCATGCATATATTGTCATTTCTAGGCACCCAAGACACAAACCAAGAGAAATATACAAATTCCCAATATAATAATGCAAATTAAAGCAGTAAAAAGATATATACAATGGAGTTTGTAGGAAAAAATTGCAAATTTAGAGTTTGTTTGATAGGTATGTAGGAAAATTTTATAATTTTACTTGTATAAGTGGCCAACTAGATTATATATATATATTTGTACTTTTCATTTTCTTTCTATTCTAAGCTAAGTCATACTTATGGCTCATATTGCCTCATGTTGTACTTTCATAATAGATTATTGCCTCATGTTCTTGGTCTATATCTGAACACAACAAAAACTCTTCTACATAGGACATTTGGGAAAGAAGAAGTGTGTCATTCATGTTAGAAACTAGTACTCTCTTAGTTGTCTCCATAACCATACTTATATTAATTAGTATATCTATCTATTCTTTTATTTTTAAATTTTGGTTTTGCAGATGGGATTATATTCAAGTAGCAAATAAAACATACAGAGATATGAATCACTTGATTACCTTTGAGATAGGTTTAAAAACATGGGCAAGATGGGTGATCTGTTGAATTACTAGCTTAGCTTAGTTCAAATGGGATCAGTTGATCCTTTATATACTTGCTCCATAAAATAGCTAGCCACCGCCAAGTGTTTGAATACAAGCCCTTTCGTCAATTCAAAACGCAAAGTTAACTCGATCGGTGATTTTTGTAGTAGGCGGCAACACCATATTTAAACGGTAAATTAGAGAGTAAATATTCTAGTTAGTTATTTCCTTTGTCCAAGTACAATTATACAGAAAACATGTAGACAAATATTACACCTCTTGAGACATTCTATTAGTCGCCCACAGTTTTGTAGTATAACATTGCTCAATTAGAGCCGAACTTTATTTTAAACAATTAAGGATCAGATTTGTTAATTCTACGAAATCGGCTTGTTGAGTAAATGAGTAGAATTTAAACGATTTGACTTATTTTTTAAATATTTTTAATATAACAACAAAATATAATTAATTAATTAAATATATTTTTATTAAGAACGTGACGAGTGAGTGTCATTAAATCTGTCCTCTGTGCTTCGGCTGCATAATCCATCATCGCCTATTGATATTGGATCACAACCTCGAAGCCCTCAATCTTTTTCAGTATGAATTCCAATGCACTTATACTAGATATATATACAGTGGTGGTCAGTGCATTAAAGAAAGAGAATGAAAAGGGAATATGGGACCTTATTAAGGCATGGGATTCTAAGGTTCACAGAAAAGGATATATTCCACATCTCCTCAAAATAACTTGTAGAGAAATCTGCTAAGGAAAGAGATAGAGAGAACTAAAATTTGAACCAGACATATTGCCACAAGCATATCTTATAAAGCTTTTGTATGGCAGTATTTGCCATACGTATACTCAAAAGAATAAAAACAATGCTTTCTTCAACTGTCCATGCATACATAGTCCATATGTTTCATTATCCTCTTGATAGAATTCTTGTAAAAGTGCCATTGAAATTGTTGAGGCCTAATGTGTGACGCCCCCAAAATAGGTATACATCACCTATTCTGAGTCGCCAAATACATAGTACAGAATACAAATACAATCTTAAATATACAACATTAGCTGTGAGTTTTAATACAAATATTGTCTTCTAGACAGTATTCAAACTCAAAATAAGTCCTCAATACATTTATTATTACACTATTTCATAGAATAGTGAGGACTACTAATGCTATCATCCGGACCAATCACTCTGTTCTCCCGACTAGTCCTCGCTACATTCTCATTTCAAGAGAGAACAATGAAAGCAAAAGGGTGAGCTCAACTAGCCCAAGAAGAAATATTATAACTAAGATAAGGCGTAATAAATTATCGTTAGCCTTTCAACAAAGGTTAAACCGATACAATATAACAAACATCAAGTTTAACTCTGCGGTGAACAAGCAATCCATTAGAGAGTCAAGAGAGAATAAAATCTACTATCTTCTATGATTTAAAGGTTTTTCATCACTTTTATTGCGACTCAAATTTCAATAAATAATCCACATCATCCCTTCACTACGGCCAAGGATATTCATTAGTATCACAACCACAAATTATCCATGCACTACGGGCCAAGGATATTCGTGTTTTCATCAGTGGTCATGATCATGCCAACAACTATCCATCAATGCACTACGGGCCAATGAGGGGTTTTACCACATCATTTATAACATTACGGTTATGATTATACCGACTAACCCCTGGTCATAATCATACCAAGTCCATCTATGCACTACAGGCCACATATGACTTTCAACATAATATAAACATGAGGATGATGACAATGACATAATAATTCAATAAAACAAGTTCAAGAATAAATTTTAAAGATTTATAAATTAATTTATCCAAGAACCAATAACGTCCAAATTGTCAACATGATACTGCTTTATGGAGTAAAAATTCAAGAATGCTCAAAAGAATATTTCCATGAAAAGATACTGGATGAAGCGCAAATATGTGACGCCCCCAAAATAGGTATACAACACCTATTCTGAGTCGCCAAATACATGGTACATAATATAAATACAATCTTTAATATACAACAAGAGAGCTGTGAATTTAATACAACTATTGTCTTCTAGACAATATCCACTCTCAGAATAAGTCCTCATTACATTTATTGTCACACTATTTAACAGAATAGTGAGGACTACTAATACTATCATCTGGATCGTCCACTCCGCTTCCCGACTAGTCCCGCCACGTTCTCATTTCTCAAGAGAATGAAGGAAAGAAAGGGTGAGCTCAACTAGCCCAGTAAGAAATATTATGACTAAGATAATGCAGAATAAATTATCATTAGTCTTCAACAATGTTAAACTGATAAAATACAATAGACATCAAGTTTAACTGCAGCGAAACATGCAATCCATTAAAAGAGTCAAGTAAAGAATAAAATCTACTATCTTTTATGATTTAAAAGGTTTTTCATCACTTTTATCGCTGGGACTCAGCTTAATAAATAATCCACATCATCCCCGCATCTACTACCAAGGATATTCATAAGTATCACAACCACAAATTATCCATGCACTACTACGCCAAGGATATTCGTGTATTCATCGATGGTCATGATCATGCCAACAATCATCCATCAATGCACTACGGGCCAATGAGGACTTTTACCACATCATTTGTAATATTACTACCATGATTACAATCAATAATCCCCGGTCATAATCATACCAAGTCCATCTATAAACTACGCACCACGTATGACTTTCAACAAAATATAAATATGAGGATGATGACAATGATATAAGAATTCAATAAAATAAGTTCAAGAATTAATTTATCCAGAACTAATAACGCCCAAATTGTCAACATGATACTTCTTTGTAGAGTAAAATTCAAGAATGCTCGTAAGAATATTTCCATGAAAAGATCTTTGATGAAGCGCAAAATATCAAGGATATTCCACCAATTTCATGGAGTATAGAAGTCAAAACTTTAACCAACCGAGTATAATAAAGAATGGAATAACAAAAGAAATCATCATGCATGCGCAGATATGCAGATGATGTGTTATTCCAACGTAATAATAAATAACAGAATCGGTCAGGCGTAACACGCACCGAAGCGTGATATTCCAATGTAATAATAAAGAATGGAATAACAATGAAATCACCATGCATGCGGTACTTACGATGTAGACAAAAGTTATTCCAATGAAATAATAAATAACGGAATCGGTCCCAGCGAAACGCGATGCAGACAAGATATTCCAATGTAATAATAAAGATTTTAACGGTCCCATGAAAACGCACGAGCATGGATATTCCAACAGAATAATAAAGACGGAACCAATTCCTGTATAACGCATGCATGTGGATGTTCCAATGCGAATAATAACGAATGGAATAACAATGTAAATCACCAAGTATAGGGTAGATCACAGATACAAAGTTATTCCAATGAATAATGAAGAATGGAATAATGTAAGTTCTCTTCATGAATATGAAAAAAATAATATCCCTTACCTTATAAAGAAGAGTACTACGACGGTAGGGCGGGGATATACTTGGAGAAACTTGCACTACGCTCAAAGCTTTCTTAAACGCTAAAGTAATACGCTCAAGATAGAAGAATAATTCTCTCTACGCTTCTCTCTAGAGTTTTAGTGAATTAAATAAGAAATAATGAAGGAATGAGCTTCATTTATAGAAGAATGAATCTGAATAAGAACCAATTCATGAAACGGTCCAGATCGATTTACTTTAAACGGATGGTCTAGATTGGTTTACAATAAAATATAATATATTCTATTTATAATCTAATAAAAATGAATAACTTTTAAAAAGATTTTACTATGCAAACACTATGCAGGCACTATGCAAATACTATGCATAATAAAATATAATATATTCTAATTATTGTCTAATAAAATGAATAACTTTATAAAAGTATTCTGTTTTATATAAAAAGATTTTACTATTAGCATAATAAAACGAATAACTTTATAAAAGTATTTTGTTTTATATAAAAAGCTTTTCTGTTTAATTACATTAATAATATTAATAAAACAAAACTTCATCATCATTATTACTATTCACACTATTAATCGACCAGGTCGTTCCCAAGAAAGAGGGGGATTTCCAATAAGGATTTCTCCTTATTATAGCCGCAATTAGGTGACCAAACCTCTCCTCAAGAACTTCTAGACATCGTTAATAATGCAAATAATAATATTAATAACTCTGTCATCTCAATTATTGATTTTATAATATATAAAATATCGACAATAATTGAATAAAACTGAATAACTTCTCACATAAGCATCAATAATCAATACCGTGTGCTACTATGCAACCACGCGTATTCCTGTACTTTTAATATCGGGTGTTTCAACAGTTAACGGTAAAACTTCCGCCGTTATTTTCATAAAAATATTTTTATCGTTTTGTCAATCCGACAATAATTCCATTGTGGGGTCCACCAATGATTGTGCCATCGTACGAATATTTCCCGACCAATCGAATATTATAAACAACTTGCATATTTTGCAAAATTTCTAAATATTACCCACAACTATAACATTATATCAAATTCATTCCATAATATTTAAAATGATAATTATAGAAAATTCATCTTTATTCATAAAAGTTGGGGTCTTACTAATCTCCCTTTCTTATGAAATTTAAGCCCTCGAAATTAGGGTACGACTGGTATATCGAAGAGGTAAGGATACCTTGATTTCATTTCGATTCTAACTCCCAGGTCATTTCCTCAACATCGTGGTTCCTCCATAAAATTTTGACTTGAGGTATAACCTTGGAGCATAAAATATGTTCCTTCTTATCCAAGATTTGAACAGGAACCTCTTCATACGTTAAATCTTCCGCTATTTCGTCTCTGGTTTCTAACTCAATAATGTGGTTCGGATCTTTCACATATTTACATAACATGGATATATGAAAAACGCATGAACACGAGACATACTTGGCAGTAAAGCGAGTCTATATAGCTACAGGTCCCTACTCGATCGAGGATTAAAATGGGCCAATGAATCGAAGATTGAGCTTTTCTCTCTTTCCAAATCTAAGTAACTCCTTTCCATGGAGCAACACGTAACAACACATGATCTCCAATATCGAATTCCACGTCCTTTCGATGAAGATCGGTATAACTCTTTTGTTTGCCTTGTGAGGTTTTTATACGCTGCCGGATCGTTTGTATCTTTTCCGTAGTCATACGTCTTAACTCCGGTCCCAACAACGTTTTTCACCCACTTCATCCCAAAGATACTTTGAACGACACTTTTTTCCATACAACGCTTCGAATGGAGCCATGCCAATACTTGCTTGATAACTGTTGTTGTAGGAAAACTCCACCAATGGTAAGAACTTATCTCAACTTCCCTTGAAGTTAAGGACACAGAGTCTTAATAAATCTTCAAGAGTTTGAATAGTCCTCTCTGATTGTCTGTCCGTCTGAGGATGATATGCTGAACTAAATCATAAATTCGTGCCCATAGCTTTTTGCAAACTAACCCAAAATTGTGAAGTAAATCTTGGGTCTCGATCAGAAACTATGGATACTGGTATACCATGCAATCTTACAACCTCGTTTATGTACATACGAGCAAGACGTTCAAGTGTATAAGTTTTTCGTATAACTAAGAAATAAGCAGACTTGGTCAATCTATCAACAATGACCCAAATTGCATTTATGCCTTGAGAAACCTTGGGAAGACCAGTAACGAAATCCATGGTAATGTGCTCCCACTTCCATTCGAATTTTAAGTGGTTGCAATGGACCTTTTTAGTACTTAATGCTCGCCTTGACTCGTTGACAAAGTTAAACATCTTGAGATAAACAAATATCTCCCTCTTCATATTTCCCCACCAAAATGTATGTCAAGATCATGATACATTTTGGTACTCCTAGATGGATAAAGAAACTGTGTCAGTTGCGCCCTCCATCATGATTTTAAACTTTAAATCGTGGTCGTTAGGAACACAAAGTCCGAGTTGACTCAAGTATTCCTTCTTCATCGATTCTTACTTCCTAAGATAGCACCTTCTTGTACTTTCTTCCTCATATGCATCGCCTCCAGTCCATAGCTTGAGCGCTTTAACTTTATCGATTAAAGCCGGTTCTACTCAGATATTCGCCATCATCACGTGGGTCCCCGAGTTTTTATCTCTATCTCCATCATTTGCAAGTCATACAAAATGGGCCTTTGCGTTGACAATATCACACTCACACACGCATATGATCTTCTACTCAATGCATCGGCTACCACGTTTGTTTTTCCAGGATGATATTGGATGGTATGATCATAATCTTTCAATAGCCTTCTTCCACATCATTGTCGCATGTTGAGTTCCTTTTGAGTGAAGAAATATTTGAGGCTTTTATGATCCGTAAAGATCTCCACTTTCTCCCCATACAAGTAATGCCTCCAAATTTTAAGTGCGAAGATAATACCGCTAACTCTAGATCATGAGTAGGATAATTCCTCTCATATTCTTTGAGTTGTCGAGAGGCATAGGCTATGACTTTCCCATGTTACATGAGAACACATCCTAACCCTTTGCTGAAGCATCATCAGTAGATGACAAATCCTCCGAGCCGGATGGTATTGTCGAAATAGGTCTTTGAAATGAGTCTTCTTCGAGTTCTTGAAAACTCTTCTCACATTCCTCACTCCAACCGAATTTTGTATCTTTCCGAGTCACCGAAAGTTAATGGAGTAGCAATTCGAAAAACCCTTCCGCTAATCTCCGATAATAACCAAATTTAAGCCGAGAAAGCTATGTACTTCGGTCACCGATTTAGGTTGCTCCACTTTTGAATAGCTTCAATCTTTCATTGGTCAACAGATATTCCATGACTTGATACCACGTGCCTAAAGAATGCTACTTCCTCAAGCCGTAACTCGCATTTCTTCAACTTGGCATAAAGCTTATATTCACGAAGCTTTTGAAGTATCAAATTTCAAGTGTTGCTCATGATCTTCACTTCGCTTTTGAATAAATAAGGATGTCATCAATAAAGACGACCACAAAGTGATCCAAATATTCCTTGAATACTTGGTTCATCATATCCATAAAGGCGCAGGGAGCATTAGTCAATCCAAAAGACATGACTAGAATTCATAATGCCATCTTAGAGTTCCGGAAGTCAGTCTTTGAATGTCATCGGTTCTAATCTTCAATTGGTGATATCCGAGAATCGAAGATCAATTTTTGAAAAGAATTTAGCGCTTTTGCAACCGGGTCAAACATGTCATCAATACGTGGCAATGGGTACCTATTTTTGATGGTGACATGATTCAACTCCCGATAATCAATACAAAGTCACATACTCCCATCTTTCTTCTTCACGAATAGAACAGGAGCACCCCAATGAGAAGTACTAGGACGAATAAAGCCAATGTCTAACAATTCCTGCAGTTGGGTCTTTAACTCCTGAAGTTCAATAGGAGCCATTCGATATGGGGCTTTGGAAATGGGTTTTGTACCTAGTTCAAGGTCGATACAAAATTTAATTTCATGCTCTGGGGGTAGGCCAGGAAGTTCTTCAGGGAATACATCAGGAAATTCATTAACAATAGAAATATCATTCAAAACTAACGTATTTTTGTTTAGATCCGTGACATGAGCTAAGAAAGCTTGACATCTATTTTTCAATAAACGAATAGCTTTATGGCTTGAGATGACAGTGATTGATTTTAATGGTTTTGTTGCTTGAATTCGCATAATAGGTTGATTAGGAATATGAAAGCTAACAACCTTACGAAAACAATCAATTTTTGCATGATGAGTAGTTAACCAATCAATCCCTAGAATTACATTAAATGCAAGTATTTTAAATGAAATAAGATCGATAGGTAATGTGAGGGTACCAATTTGAACCAAACAAGACTTATAAACAGTGGATGTAATGAAGGTTTCTCCCAACGAAGTTTCAACAGATAAGTCAAAGTCTAATTTCTCTGGAGTCAAATTTAAACGTTGAGCGCAAGTAGGAGAAATAAAAGAATGGGTAGAACCGGTATCAAATAAGGTATATAATTCGTTAGAGTTTATGATAAGCTTACCCGTGATGACCTCATTCGGGTTCCTTGCTTTCTAGGAGGTCACGACAAACGCCTCCCTCAGACTCATCGGCTTTGACTTTTCTGGGGCGTCCTTTGGTGCCTCCATCCTAGCTGAACTTGTCTTCGGTGAACGACAAAATCGGGCTAGGTGACCTTCTCTTCCACAATTATAACATGCTTTGACTGAGATCACCCGCAGTTTGACCGATGTGTCCCTCCTCTTCGCATTTGAAGCATATGATAGTGGTCGCTTCTCCTTCCTTAACAACAAAATTTGATGTCGACGTCTTTCCATCATTATTGAATCTCCTCTTTCTTGAAATGTCCATTCTTATTGCTTTGTCCATGATTACCACCAAGTGGTTACCATTTCGGCATGTTGATTCCTCCACGCTTATTGTCACCGCTTTAATGATCAAGTATCACCGGTATTATCATTTTACCGGCCGCTTTCTTTTTAGTTGGTTGACTCATTATCGCGCCCAATAATCGAGCCCTATTAACAACATCCAATACAAACACGCTTTATGAGAGATAAGATATTGACGTATCTTGGGTTTCAAACCTCTTAGAAACATTCGCATTCTCTCCTCATTATCAACCAAATGGGACGCAAAAACCGACAACTTGGCAAACTTGGCTTCGTCTTTGCGACACACATGTTGTTTTGCTCGACTTAATGAACTCTACCTCTTTCATGTGATGAATACTTTCGTGAAAATACTTGTCATTGAACAATTCTTGAACTTCTCCCAAGTCATCTTCAAAGGCGGCAGTGCAAAGTTGAGTCGTTTACATATTCCCACCGAAGAATCACCAGACGCAACATAAAGGTGGCAAAGGCAACCTTTTGCTCCTCAGAGCATCCCAAGATATCAAATATCTTACAGATCTGCTTTATCCACGTCTCCGCCTTAAGTGTTTTTGGCTCTCCAAAAAACTCCGGTGGTCCTAGTTCCTTGAACTGTTTGGCGCTGATCTTCCGAGAGTTGTCAGCGTTTCTACCTGCATTTTGGACAGGAGCCGCTCTCGCCTGATGCTTCATGAATTTCATGAAGCCTCAGAACATTCCATCGTTCATCATTTGGTCAGTGTTGTTGTTTGCATTAGGATTACCGCCTTCCTGATGCACATTATCCTGATTATTGATCTGTGGAGACTCAACGGACTCCTATGCTCTATTGATGTTCTCAACATTCTCGGATGCCATTTTCAAATACTGCCACAAAAACAAGGGTTAATTAACATATCACATATAATCCCTATACTCTGACCAACCAATTAAATATCAAATAAACTTAGGTAGGTCATACTAGCGAAGGAATTCCCCGTCTCTCCCCTCCTAGTTCTTGTCTCACATCTCAGCCAGGAATCATATCCCTAAGCTTTGATACCAACTGTGACGCCCTCAAAATAGGTATACATCACCTATTCTGAGTCACCAAATACATGGTACATAATACAAATACAATCTTTAATATACAACAAGAGTGCTGTGAGTTTTAATACAACTATTGTCTTCTAGACAATATCCACTCTCAGAATAAGTCCTCATTACATTTATTGTCACACTATTTAATGTAATAGTGAGGACTACTAATACTATCATCCGGACCGTCATTCACGTTCCCCGACTAGTCCACGCCACGTTCTCATTTCCTAAAGAGAACGAAAGAAAGAAAAGGTGAGCTCAACTAGCCCAAGAAGAAATATTATGACTAAGATAATGCGTAATAAATTATCATTAGTCTTCAACAATGTTAAACCGATAAAATACAATAGACATCAAGTTTAATCGCAATCTTAACATGCAATCCATTAAAAGAGTCAAGTAGAGAATAAAATCTACTATCTTTTATGATTTAAAAGGTTTTTCATCACTTTTATCATTTGGGACTCAACAATAAATAATCCACATCATCCCTATACTACTACCAAGGATATTCATAAGTATCACAACCACAAATTATCCATACACTACGGGCCAAGGATATTCGTGTATTCATCGATGGTCATGATCATGCCAACAACTCGTCCATCAATGCACTACGGGCCAATGAGGACTTTTACCACATCATTTGTAATATTACGGTCATGATTACAATCAATAATCCTCGGTCATAATCATACCAAGTCCATCTATGCACTTTCTGGGGCATAGATGACTTTCAACAAAATATAAATATGAGGATGATGACAATGATATAAGAATTCAATAAAAACAAGTTCAAGAATTAATTTATCCAGGAACTAATAACGTCCAAATTGTCAACATGATACTTCTTTGTAGAGTAAAATTCAAGAATGCTCAGAAAAATATTTCCATGAAAAGATACTGGATGAAGCGCAAATATCAAGGATATTCCATAAATTTCATGGAGTATAGAAGTCAAAACTTTAACCAACCGAGTATAATAAAGAATGGAATAACAAAAGAAATCACCATGCATGCGGTACTTCGCATAGATAGGTTATTCCAACAGAATAATAAATAACGAAACCAGGTCAGGCGTAACACGCACCGATAGGATATTCCAACAGAATAATAAAGAATGGAATAACAATGAAATCACCATGCATGCGGTATTTCAGACAGACGGAGTTATTCCAACGAATAATAAATAACGGAACCCGGTCAAAGCGTAACACGCACCGGCGGATATTCCAAATGTAATAATAAAGAATGGAATAACAACGAAATCACCACGCATGCGGTGCTTGGCGATGGCGAGTTATTCCAATGTAATAATAAAGAATAGAATAACAACGTAAATCACCAAGCATGCGGTACTTCAGCGTAGACGGAGTTATTCCAATAGAATAATAAATAACGGAATCAGTCCCACCAGTAAACGCATGCACAAGATATTCCAATGTAATAATAAAGACGGAACCAGTCCCACAGAAAAGCATCTGAAACAAGATATTCCAACATGAATAATAAAGATTTTAACTAGATCCGTGATAACGCATGATGTACGGATGTTCCAAATGTATAATAACGAATGGAATAACAATGTAAATCTCCAAGTATAGGTGTAGGCCATATATAGGTTATTCCAATGTAATAATGAAGAATGGAATAATGAAGTTTTCTTCATGAATATGAAAAAAATAATACCCTTACCTTATAAAGAAGGGTATTCACTCCGAGGTAGGCGGATATACTTGAAAAACTTGCACTACGCCAAAGCTTTCTTAAACGCTAAAGAAATACGCTTCAAGATAGAAGAATAATTCTCTACGCTTTCTCTAGAGTTTTAGTGAATTCTTAAGAAATAATGAAGGAATGAGCTTATTTTTTAAGAATGGATCGAATAAGTAACCAATCCATGAACGGTCCAGATCGATTTACTTTAAACCAGACGGTCAGTTGGTTTATAATAAAATATAATATATTCTATTTATAATCTAATAAAACGAATAACTTTTAAAAAGATTTTACTATGCAAATACTATGCATAATAAAATATAATATATTCTAATTATTGTCTAATAAAACGAATAATTTTATAAAAGTATTACATTTTATATAAAAAGATTTTACTATTAGCCTAATAAAACGAATAACTTTATAAAAGTATTACATTTTTATAAAAAAGCTTTTCATTTTATTACATTAATAATACTAATAAAACAAAACTTCATCATCATTATTATTATTCACACTATTAATCGATCAAATTCGTTCCCAAGAAAGAGGGGGCTTTCCATAAGGATTTCTCCTATTATGGCATGATTAGGTGACCAAACCTCTCGCGTAACTTCTTACAGACATCGTTAATAATGCAAATAATAATATTAATAACGTTTGTCATCTCAATTATTGATTTTATAATATATAAAATATCGATAATAATTGAATAAAACTGAATGACTTCTCACGTAAAGCATCAATAATCAATACCGTAATGCTTCTTATGCAACCACTTTCAGTATTCTGTATTTTTTTAACACCTGGATGTTTCAACAGCTTAACGGTAAAACTTTCACCGTTATTTTTATAAAAATATTTTTGTCATTTTCTCAATCCGACATGAATTCCGTTGTAGGGTCCACCAATGATTATGGTCGTATGAATATTCCCCAGACCAATCGAATATTATAAACAACTCAGATACTTTGCAAAATTTCTAAATATTACCCACAACTATAACATTATATCAAATTCATTCCATAATATTTAAAAATGATAATTATAGAAAATTCATCTTTATTCATAAAAGTTGGGGTCTTACAAAATATTCAGGATATTCTACTAATTTCATGGAGTATAGAAGCCAAAACTTTAACCAACTGAGTATAATAGAATATATGAAACTGCAAATAGATTTTCGTCCGCCATGCGGTAATCCACGTATATAGATCATTTCCACAAATTAATAAGGAATGAATACAAAGGATCATTCACCATGCATGCGGTAATCCACATAGACAAGTTATTCTAACAGAGTAACAAAGAATGGAACCAGGTCATGCGTAATCCGCACAGACAGGATATTCCAACAGAATAATAAAGAATGGAACCGGGTCATGCGTAATTCGCATGCATGACGGATGTTCCAACGAGTAATAGTAAAGAATGGAACCAGGTCATGCGTAATCCGCATGCATGTGGATGTTCTAACATAATAATAAAAATAGAATAACAACAGAATTCACCGTGCATGCGATAAAATCATATGCCATGAAAAGTTATTCCAACGTAATAATAAAGAATGGAATAACGGAAGAATTTCACCATGTATGGTACTTCGCATAGACAGGTTATTCCAACATAATAATAAAGAATGGAATAACAACCCTTACGAGTATTGAAAGAAAATAACTATCTTCATGAATACGAAAGAATAATACCCCTTACCTTAAAAAAAGAGTATTCCGATGGGTAGGGTGGGGATATACTTGAAGAAAACTTGCACTATTTTCTACGCTCAAAGCTTTCTTAAACTAAAGAAATACGCTCAAGATTATAGAAGAAGAATTCTCTGAATTTCTGGTGTGTTTTTTAATTCTAACTAAGCATTCTATTTACAGGAGAATGAAAAGGATACTATGCAATAAAATATAATATATTCTATTTATAATTATATAATAAAACAAAATTTATAATATATATATATATATTATTTAAAATCTAATAAAACAAATAACTTTATAAAAGTATTCTGCTTTTATATAAAAAAAAATTACTATCTTAATATACTATGTAATAAAATATAATATATTCTATTTATAATCAAATAAAACAAAATTTTATAAAAAAGTATTCTATTTTATATAAAAAGTTTTTACTATGCAAGCACTATGCAAATACTATGCATAATAAAATATAATATATTCTATTTATAATCAAATAAAATAAAACTTTATAAAAGTATTCATTTTATATAAAAAATTTGCTTTTATTACATTTATAATAATAATAAAACAAAATTTATATATATATATATAAACTTAGTGACTTCCTGCATTCCCCCATTTTTTCTTTTGTGGGCCCCACACGTGGCCCACCTTTTAAAAATTTCTATCGATTATTTTGAAAATGGGTAAATGGGGTCCATAAAATAAGCAAAACTTCATAAAAATCACCTTAATAATTTTAACAACATTCATCACCGTTATTATAATTCACAATATTAATCGACCAGTGTCGTTCCCGGAAAGAGGTGCTTTCCATAAGGATTTCTCCCTATCATGCCGCAATTAGGTGACCAAACCTCTCCTTGATGAACTTCTAGACATCATTAATATTGCAAATAATAATATTAATAACTTTGTCGTTTTAATTATTGATTTAATAATATATAAAATATTGACAATAATTGAATCAAATAACGTGAGATACTACGCAAAGAATTACTACAAAGAATAATTGATCAAAACCGAAAGTGACTTCTCACGTAAGCATCAATAATCAATACCGGTACTACTACTATGCAACCACGCCAGACATCGTTGTACTTTTTAACACGAGGTGTTTCAATAGTTAACGGTAAAACTTCCGCCGTTATTTTCATAAAATATTTTTTTGTCGTTTTCTCAATCCGACAATAATTACATTGAGGAGGTCCACCAATGATTGTGCCGTTGTACGAATATTCCCTGTTAAAACGAATATTCCTCGACCAATCGAATATTATATAACAACTTGCATACTTTGCAAAATTTATAAATATTATCTACAACTATAACATTATATCAAATCCACACCATAATATTCAAAAAAATATTTCGAGAAATTTAAATCTTTATTCATAAAATTTAGGGTCTCACATAATGTACTTTATACTCCTCCTGTTTACTAGTTTTCTATACTTATTTTAAGGGGCCGAGGGGTTGTTTCAAGTCTGTAGTTTGTTTAAATTGCAGGCATCAATTTAAACTAGTGCCATAACAATACAAGTTCAAAAATATTAAAGCATTCCCAATTATCCAAATGTGTCAATTTAGACATTTGTCTTGGGCATAGGAGAGAGGTAAAGAAACTAACAATTCAATTCTACCGATGAATATTTATTAATCAAATTATATAAACCAATTGAATGAATTAATAAGTTCTATAATGTTGGAACTTCAGTAACTTAATACAAAACACCTATTTATACCCTATTTAGATGAGATTTTCCAACCACAAGATGAGATAGGTTTAAAAATCTGGACAACTGCACTTCCTAAACTAAGCTAGCAATTCAACTCAACAATCTCAAATTACTAAGAATGTTTGAAAACAAAAATTAAACTATTTAAAAAATTAAACTCTTACCTGTGCAGGTAGCGATGGCGTCGGCGGCGGCTATGGTGGTGGTGGTGGTGATGGTGACGGTGACGGCGGTTTTTCCCTCTTCTCCCTCTTCTCTTCTCACTACAAAAAAATGGGCCTTTAGCAACGATTTTTTGGGCAACGACTTTATAAGTCGTTGCTAAAAGTATATGTTTAGCAACGAAATTTGTCCTTCGTTGCAGATTGCGTCAGACTTTCACTTTTTGCAACGAAATTCATAAGTCGTTGTAAAATTTTGTTGCTAATTCATTGGCGGGAAAAAATTTCGTTAGAAATTCGTTGCAAAATTTTTGGCCACTTGATTTTCCGTCATCGTGGGCAACGAAAGTTTTTTTATTGTTAAAAATGGGGCTTTAGCAACGATTTTTCAGGCAACGACTTTATATGTCGTTGCTAAAAGTGTATGTTTAGCAACGAAACTTGTCATTCGTTGCAGATTGTGTCAAGCTTTCACTTTTTACAACGAAATTCATAAGTCGTTGCAAAATTTGGAAATAAAATTCGTTAGAAATTCGTTGCAAAATTTCTAACAACTTGATTTCTCCTCATCGTGGGCAACGAAAGTTTTTTTGTTGCTATATTTCGTTGCCTAATATGGAACACATTCATTGGCAATAATTTTTATTTTCGTTGCATATTTTATACAACTTTTTGCAACGACTATTAAAATGTTGCCTTAAATTAAGATAATCCCAATAAGCATGTTTTTATAAGACCATATTCGGTATTTGGAGAATTTTCAAAAAATATTTGTGTTTAGTATTTAAAAATTATGTCCAAATGCGGAACATATTTGTTTCTATTTTTTATTCGAATAAACAAAGTATTCAAATATCCGAATTCGAATGTCAATCACCTAATAAACAATTTATTCAATTTATTTATAAAAAGTAAAAATAAAAAAATATTGACCAATTACTAACAAATCAAAACCATTTAAAGTTGTAAAAATACATATCATAAATGAGAGACATATCAAATACATCATCATTCATAATTGATCATAAAAATTAATTAAAATTTACTAATATAAATTGCACATATAAGCTGTATAAATTGTACTTATAAGTTGCTGACATGGTATTTAATATTAAAATTTGACACGTGTTCGCTGTTGACGTGACAGGTCTTTTGATTTTTTTCCAAAAAATGCCTCTTTAGAGATTTGAACTCACGACCTCACATTTAGAATTTTGGTCATATGACTGCTGGAGCAACATAGGTTAACTATTAATATTTTGCAAGGATTAATATTTATATCAAAATGTAACATTTCTCCCCATATATTCCATCAGAATTTGAACCGTCATTGCAATCTCTTTTTTTAAGCGATTATTTTTTTAAGAAAAATTTAACCCAAGCTTTTTTAAAAAAACGAATTATATTTTTTTTAAATTTTTTTTGTACCAACTCCACTTTAAAAATCAGTACCAACGTTGGAATCTCTTTTTTTGTAAATTATATTTTTTTTAAAAAAATTACTATTATTTTTTAAAAAAAATGAATTTAAGTTTCTTTTTTTTCAAAAAAAAAATTGATACCAACTTTTTTTTAAGTGGCGTTAGAAAAAGTTTAAAATGGAACTCTTTCTTCAGAAAATCAAAATGGGAATATTTTTGTGGAATGGAGGTAATAACATTTTTGTTTTGTGCAGCTGAAAGAGGACATGCGACTTCTTTGCCAAATGGCGTTATAGATTTATAGAATTAATAATAATTAACTAACATTCATATTAATTCATTTAGATTTATAGAATAATTAACGTTATACAATTAAACAGTTTTTTTTTAAAAATAATTGTCTATATATTTATAAAACCAACAATGATGGCATGTAAGGAACTCACTATACTGAAGTAGAAATATTATTCTACAGTTAAAATAATTTTATTATTGGGCAAAAATAAGAGATATATATATATCCTCTTTTTTATTTATTTCTTATTTATTTTCTGAATTGGAATAACGATCTTATTAAGCTGTTGATTTAATGGAGAGCATAAATCTAAAAAGAAATACAACTTCTACTAAGCTTAAAACAAAGTACAGATTGATTAAACAATAGAAGGTGGTCAATTGAGATGTTGGTGACTTTTAATCAGCCAAAATGTAGAGAATTATTATTTTAATTATTATTATTATTATTTTAATTATTATTATTATAATAATACAGTGTATTATCCCCTTTTTGGTCACTGTTTTAATTATTACAATAATTATTATTATTTAAAATTTTAATTTTAATTATTATTTTAATCATTTAAAAATTATTATTATTATTACAATAATAATAATTACAATTATTATTATTATTACAATTCATAATACAGTGGTCAAAAAGTGTATTATCTCATCTTCACATGCATAGAAACCATGCTAGGTGGTTTAAATATTAGTGTTACATAAATTCTAGCATGATAGATAGTTGGTCTAGTGATTTTTGTTGGAATATAAGATTTTTAGTTTGGAGAGGTCTGGAGTTTAACACTCATGAGCAACATTTTCTTTAAAGAAAATTTTAAGCCTGGCAAGCCCAGCTCCACGTTAGCAAAAATATACACAGTCAGCATTCCGTTCGTTTTTTCGGACGAAAATTAAAAATAATGATCATTTTATAATTTTTGAGAGTACACTTATTCGATTGTAACAAAAAAAAAATTTCGGTAACCACAATAAAAATTGGACCCTAGTACAGTGACCAAAAAATATATTATCCCTCTTATATCAGACATTATAAAAAAGCCAACATTGTTTCATAATAACGAAGGCAATTATGCGGGCTTATTATTATTATTATTATTAGTAGTAGTAGTAGTAGTAGTAGTAGTAGTAGTAGTAGTAGTATGTAGTTAATAAGATTATATATATATATATATATATATAAAGTTATTCGAATACAAATTTCAAATAGGAATACGAATTCGAATATATTTAAAGTTTTTCGTTTTCATTGGTATTTTTGTTTGTGCATCATAGATTCATTTGTAATAGCTTATCAAATTCATAAACTTACAATAAATTCTGAAATTCGCAAATCAAATACATATATGGTGTCCCTTTTTTCATATTCTTATTCCAATTAAAGTGATATATTATAACCATATAATAAGCCTTTTCCACCTGACATCTACACATAAATTATCTAGATTAGTATATAATATATACACACAGCAAATAATAGTTTCATATAAGTAATAATAACAATAACAATAACACTCATAATAATAATAATAATAATAATAATAATAATAATAATAATAATAATCACAATAATAATAATAATAATAATAATAATAATAATAATAATAAATAAAAATAATAATAATAATAATAATAATAATAATAATAATAATAATAATAATAATAAATTATAATAATAATAGTACTAATAATAATAATAATAATAACAAATAATAATAATAATAATAATAATAATAATAATAATAATAATAATAATAATAATAATAATAATAATAGTAGAAGTACTACTACTACTACTACTACTACTAATAATAATAATAATAATAATAATAATAATAATAATAATAATACTAATAATAATAATAATAATAATAATAATAATAATAATAATAATAATAATAATAATAATAATAATAATAATAATAATAATAATAATAATAATAGTAGTAGAAGTACTACTACTACTACTACGCTAATAATAATAATAATAATAATAACACTAATAATAATAATAATAATAATAAGAATAAGAATAATAATAATAATAATAATAAGTAGTAGTAATAATAATAATAATAATAATAATAATAATAATAATAATAATAATAATAATAATAATAATAATAATAATATAATAATAATAATAATAATAATAATAATAATAATAATAATAATAATAATAATAATAAAAAATTGTCACAATTTGTTAATTAATTATTACGAAATTCATAATCGTCACTAAAACTTTTGCTTTTGTGACGACCTTTAATTTTGTTACTATTAATCATTTATATCGTTACTAATTTACGCATTTGATGACGAATAACAAAATTTCGTCACAAGTTATTTTTGAGGTAGAATTACATACCAAAATTTTGTAGGAAAACCTTTTAGTGACATTTTGTATTAATTGATGACAGTATTTATTGTCACACAATATTTATTTCGATGGCAACATAATAGTTTGTCATTAATTATTTTGTTAAAATAAGTTTTTAAAATTAATTATAGTGAATATAAATTATATTATTATATATAAATACATTAAATTTTTTAATAGTAAATTTATTTTAATAAAACTTTTAAGTGGCTTACAATATCAATTATTTCTTTTAATAAACTATAAAATAAATAACATACGTTAAATTTTAAAATTTCATACATTGATCGTAACATAAAGAAAATGAAAAAAAAAAATAAGAAGATGGTGGCAATCTTTTGTGAAATAGAGCACAAAAAAAAAAAAAATAATACATTATGTTCTTACAGAAAGAGTCAAGTTTTGAGTTTATTCTTCTAATTTATAATATATTATAATTCAATTTGTAATGTAATTATATTTTAATAGAAATTTTAATTTTACTAATAATGTTTTAAGTTATTTTAAATATTATTATTTGTATTAATTAAAATATTAAGTTACAATAATTTAAATTTTAAAATAATGTTAATTGACAATAAAAAATTATAATAATTATTACTCTTTTGGTGGACACACTATAAAATATTAAAATATTACTTTTTTATTCTACAAAAGATTATATTTAAATTTGTTATAATTAATTTATTATATACTAAAATTTAAATTTAAATTTATCTTTAAGTTTTTAAAATAATAATTTTATATATAATATTATTTCTAAAAAATATTTTTTAATGGTTATCAAACTCTTTTTTTGGAATCACTAATTTAGCATCTAGTTGTATGGCGTGGTCTAAAGAAAGAGACCAAATTTAGAATCGAGACCAATTTAGGTTTCTCCTCTCTTTCTTGGCCAAAATTCACATGTCAATCGATCCCATCGCATAGCTTCGCTTGGCCTCATGTCCTCCATCATAGGTACATATCCATCTTCTCTCCTTTCTTTTCTCTCCTATATCTCCGACATGTATCATCTGAAATTGATTTTCATTTTTAGGGTAATTTTTCTTCTTCTGCTCTCTTTCAATCTGCACTTTGTTCATCCATTTGTGCTTAATCAAATTACCTAGAGTTTTCATTCGCTTAGAGAGAAAAGAAGAGTCGGACACCAGATAGCGAGCAAAAATCCGGAGGAGGAGAGAGGAAATTGATCGAGAATCGCAACTCACAAAGGTAAAGAGAGAGGAAATTGATCGGAGCAGAGGATTGGGTACTTAAAACCCTTCAAGATTGGACAAAATCCATCAAACCCATTGTATGTAGGAAGGTTTTCGGCCTTGCTGAAGGTAAGTTTTTTTATGTCAATTATCCCCTTTACAGCGGATTCGATCTGCTTCTTTTTTTGGGTTTCACCCGTTACGCCGTGCTTTCTCCGTTACCGAGTCCGGCGCAATGGCCGAAACTTTGAACCCTGATACTGAAGATTCACTCTGTGAAACACTTAAATTGATTGATTATTTTTTCTTCAGTTGGCATGTATTATATGCAGAGTACGTAAGCTCAATGATTATACTAAAAAAATTTCTCCAAGTTGCTTTTTATTATATATCTGTATGCAATATGCATGTATTTGTTTATTTTTTTTGATATCTTTGTATATATGTAATTATTTTTGAACCATGAAACTATTGCTGCCTGTTAATCCATCGCCTAACAGGCACAATCACTTTTCAAGGTCTGAAAGTGATGGTATATACTCGAGTGTTCATCTTTTGTGCCTAAATTGGGGCCCATTTGTGCCAAAGTCTTTATTTATGACTCAATCTATATGCATATATTATCTTTGAACAGTTAATTTTGTTGTGGTCCAGCGCAGAAGTGTTTAGGTCGTATGCCTTTTAATTCTATCATCATTTCTTTAATTGCTCACATGGCAATTTTATTATAGGCCTAAATGTGAAGCTGAGCTATTTTCCGGAACTGCCCGTGTAGCGGAATTCAACTCTGGCGTCTTGAATTTGTAGGCAGCTGTTTTTAACGTCATTTCAGGTACCAAAATCTGAAAGTTACTTTCTGACATTGAATTAACAAACATTTGATATATACATTATGCTCTTTTTGAATTTTCTTTGCTTTTGAGGTTGGCTCAAAGAACTTTAGCTTGATTTTTTAAAACAATTTATACCTATTCTTTTGATAATGTGGTTCAGTTGCTTTAATTTGGCTACTAATTTACCAATATTAGAAGTTGTCACCGTCTTGTATTTATATTGTAATTTGTAATCCTCTATTGATTTGATTCCTTTGTAAAATCTTGATAGTGCCGACCTGATTACACCTACTTATTATGGAAATGGGAATTGAATAATACAAAGGCCAGAAGTGAACACTATTATTTGTGATCTTTTTTGCATCTCTAAGCATATCAGAAATGTTTGAGAAAGAGGGGTTATCATTCATGCTCTGTATCTTTCTTGAGTTCTTGCTTTTTCCAGTTGTCGTTTCACAAATTAAATTGGGTTCAAGAATTTCTGTATTGGAAAACAACTATTGGATTTCCTCCAATGGGGATTTCGCAGTTGGGTTCTTTAGTCGCTCCGATAAACACATTGTTGGTATCCGTTTCAATTCGCGCTCTATACCCTCTAGTAAACAGATAGTGGTTTGGGTTGAATCACTTGATATGATGTCAGGAGAGGTAATTAGGTTCATTTTTTCAATATAATCTTTTGCTATGTCATTCATTTCTCTATTTTCTTAGTTTTATTTGTGAAGTTCTCAATTCTCAAGATTAGATTTAATGGGTATTTCATTTCAACTTTTATGTGTTCTCTATTTGATGTAGGAGGACTGTGAAAACATATTGAGGGCTAGGACTACTGGGAAAGCAGTTCTTACAAGCCCCTTCCGATTGTTGGGTTCTCATCATCTTGGGGTTGGTCTTGTTGTTCTTGTAAGGAGCAGTTGGTCTGTGTTGATATTGGCAGAGAGGAGACTGAGAAGTTTGCGGATTCGGTGGCTTCTTTGGCTATGAGAAGGGAAGTGCAGTCCAATTTTACTGAATTTCAGGTGGGCAAAAAATATTGTTTAATTTCATGCTTAAGATTCATTTGTCCATCTTGAAGTTTGAGTGAGAATATGTTTCATCTTACTAGTTTTATATCTATTTTGGTCTTCAATATCGATACAGTGAGGCAAATCATTTTTTAGAATCTTTCAGTAGTATCTAATTGGTATTTGATTTCGATGTTTGGCTAATTAAGCTAGGTTTTGATTGTGGTGATTTAGACAATTTCTAGTTAGTTTGAATGGACAAATGTGATTATTATGGAACTCCAGCCTGTCGTATTATTACTTTTCTGACTTTGTACTAGGGATGCCATTAGTTCTGGTTTTGAAAAACTTATTTGTTTTCTTTCGTATTAAATTTAAGTATTGAACTTTGTGAGAATGCTATATTAGTATATTCTGTCCTTCCAGTTTATATTATTTCTTTGGAAAAAATCGTGTCAGCATATTTTTCATTTGCTTTTTATGGTCCCAAAGCCGATGGTTATTTGCAATGTCTTCAACTTGTTTTATTTGCAAAAAAATTATGAAGAATTGGTTGGACGAACATTCTGAATATGAAGCTATAGTGGATGCTGCAAATATTGGGCTCTACCAGCAGAACTTTGCAGAAGGTGGATTTAGTATATCGCAGGTTGTACATCTTGATTTAGTATATTTTTCATTTCTCTTTTATGTGGTTCTGCCTTTTGCATAAATTAAAACATACAATATTTATGAATCATAATATGTGTTGCCATTATTTTTGTAGAGCAGCTTGTTGCTGTTGTGAAAGAATTGTACAACAGAAGCAAGAAATGGCCACTTGTTGTCTTGCAAAATAAGCGTTTTCGTACACTTTTTGAGGACTCTTCTTATCGAGAGTTGTTTACAAATTCAAGCTTGCACCAAATCCATATGTGGAATAGAGAATTAAAGCAACTGCAGGGTATTGCCTTTGTATGGTATTCATTCTTAACATTTACCCTTTACTTTGTATTTGGAGAAGTTTGCAGAACTAAATCATATGATTACTATAATCTGACTTAATAAAAAGATATCTTACAAACCCAAGATCTGCGTGGAACCACTTGAGCTATTTAGTTACATAATTCTTTGCTATTATTTGTATCACTGATATAACTATTTTCATTCTCTAGTATAAAGGTTTTAGTAGTGCAACCTAATGAAAAAAGATTTAGCAATTATCCTCTTTTTATATAATCTATAATGAAGTTTTTAACTTTGCCACTTTGACAAGGTATAGCCCTCTAATACTTTTTTTCTATGAAGTACACCACAACTTTGCTTGTTCTTTATGATGGACTAGAAGTTCCTTTCGTAGTTTTATTGGTGGTTTGATACTCCTGGTACTGTTGCTTTTTGTACAATAGTATTTTATTAGTTATATTTCTTGGAAAGATTAGAAGGGATTCTATAAGAATTTAGAAAATAGGAAATGATAGTAATTGTATACTGCATTATTTGAACTTTATTTGATCAAAAATTTACTATTTGTTTTATATGTTATATTATGCAGTTCAACACAGGAGCTAGGTTCATTGAATTTAGTTTCTTTATTTATTGTCATTGTGTTCTCCATTCCATCGGTTTGTATGTGTAAATAAAGAAATGAAAAAAAGTTCTTTAGCTAATAGGGAGATGTCTGGAAATTTCCATCTTACACCTGGAAAAACATTGCGAGTAATCCCTTATTGCTTTATGTGTCTTGCATGAAAGAATCCTATAAATGCTCCTTTTAGTCCTTGGTACTAAATTTTGTGTACCAATGTTCTTCCATTTTTACATACATTTCTTTGTACGAAACTTTGTATGCCAAATATGATCTCATGTACTCAGTTTTTCCACACACTATAAAGAAAAGTAGGTACTAGGCCTTTATTTTTGTTTCCCTTTTCCCTTTCTGAGATGTTTTACGTTCTTGTGTGCAATTGTGCTTTGATTTCAGTTAAAAGCTTTGGGCATTGATAACATCTTAGGCTTTGATTGGCCAGCATCTCCATCGCCTGAAGCAATGATCAGAGCACTTGAAGTACTTTATTCTCTTGGAGTAATTGATGACGATGCCAAGCTTACTTCACCTACTGGATTTCAAATTGTCGAAATTCCGTTAGTATGTTGCTTTATGCTTATTTTTTCCTCTCTCCTCTCTCTATTTAGTACGTATGTCTGCACTATCAATCTTAATATTTATTGAAACAAAAAGAATACCGATTAGTAATCGGAACTCCAATTTTATGTAGGATCCAATGATCTCAAAAATGATCTTAGCTTCAAATGAACTTGGATGTTCTGAAGAGATCTTAACAATTGCTGCTATTTTTTCCATACAGGTGAATATTCTTCCGCCCTGTATCATTATTTTCTCTTAATTCTTAAGATTGGATCAGGTTGTTGGAATAACTTTGAGATTAGTTCTTAAATGTATTTATGTATTAGTAATGTAGATTTTCCAGAATTCTATAAGTATTTTGAGTTGTGCAAGAAAGTGCACATGTCAAGCTGACTAGTAGTTCACATTTACATTTCCTTTTTACCCTTTTGTAGTCTATCTGGGTATCTTCTAGGGGATCTCAGAAAGAGCTAGATGAAGCCAGGATGAGATTCGCTGCTGCTGAGGTTTATAATCTCAATTCCTATTTGATTTATATAGCCAAACTTGGCAAAGCAAGCATTATATAATTCCTATTTGATTTCTTTCTTACAAATGAGCTTGGTTTTTTGCCTTTTATTTTGCATGCATTAATTCCTCTTTTGTTTACGATTCATTTTGCATCCATTCATACATGTGAAATATAATGTAGTTATTTGCCTCATCTTTAGGTCCTTTTGACATTTGAAACATAAAGGATTCCTTAAATATGCTCATATGCATTTTTTTAATTCCTTGAATATCCCCTCCACTACACTTTTCGCCCAATTCCCCTCAATACACATTTAGTGACAAAAGAATTTAAATTTACTGTGAGTGGATACAATTTTGTTTGCATGTTCAGAAAAGAAAGCCAACCCAGCACATGTTTATTTTGCCTTAATCCTGAAAATTTTATAGCTCTCTCTCTTTAAACTTGAGTCTTTTTTTTTTTTTTTTTAATTTTTTGTCAATTACAACATAATGTTTGAAGTAAGAACAACAAAACCTACCTGACTTTGAGGATCTAAACACATCTTGGGATGTATTTATTCTACCATATAAACTGTAATATATGCTAGTTTTTGACAGGCACAGATAATGTGACAATGTTCTTTTTTATCTCAGTACGCATTTTTCCACCTATAAATGTCTTGATAGTCATGGTTTTTGTATAATCTGTTACGTTTCAGGTTCATGAAGGAAGAAGATTTCATTCTCGGAGCACCTAAATATGAAATGACATCAGTGGTCTTGACGACTTTAAAATTTTGCACACCTGGCATGAGCGTATATACATTACCATGATATGTGTAGCTTTAGATGGTTAATTGTAAAGATAATGAATGATTATGTAGTGGATGATTTTATTAAGTTAATAATATTTTAGTTTTTTGTATTTTTGTCATTATTTACTTTGGGGATATTGAGCCAGTCAGGTACACAAAAAGAATATCAAATTTTGATTTGGCAATAATATAATTCGTTACCAAAGCATTGAACAAGTTTTAATATAGCAACAACAATAATTTTTTATACATTTAGCAACAAATTTTTGTTGCTAATGACATTAAAAATATAATATTTGGCAACGAAAAATTAACCTAATAACAACGGAGATGATATTGTTGCTAATACTAAAATAAAAGGCAATATTTTTTATCGTTGCAAATTATATCAACTTTCGTTGCACATATAAAGAAAATCTAAGAACATATAATGTCGTTCTTGCTAACCGACGACTTTCGTTGCTTATTCAAAAATAACCAAAGAACAAACATTTTCGTTCTTTGATTCAAAGATAATATCGCTGCGAATAATATCGTTGCTTAAAAAAAGTTTACATTCCAAGAACGAAAGCAAACTTAGACAACAATTTTCATAATTTATCTACAATGAAAAAATGTCGTTGCAAAATGGTGTCAATTGCAACGAAAATGCATGGTCGCTTGCAAAAAAAAAAGTTCATTTCGCTGCCAATTAGCGGTGCTTTTGCAATGAAATGAGGTTTTTAACAACGAAATTTTAATTATTCTCGTAAAATACATTTTGTTGCTAAATGATCGATGTATTTGTATCGAAAGTCAAATTTCGTTGCAAAATGTATTACTTTTGGCGAAAAAAAATAAGTTCGTTATGAACAATTAGCAACGCATTCTTATCACAAGAACGAAAAGACGAACGATAAAGAAAGTCGTTGCCAAAAACCTTTAGCAACGAAATTTGGCACCTTAGCAACGAAAATCAGTTGTTGCTGAAGCCCCATTTTTTTTGTAGTGTCTACCCCTTCTCCCTCTTCTTTTCTCCCTCTTTTTTTTTCTTCTTTTGTTGTGGATCGAGAGTGATGAACTAATACTGGTTAATTAAAATAGATCAGCGACCGCATGCGGTCGCTAATTTTAAATAATGTGGAAGTATCAGTGACCGAATGCGGTAGCTGATGGTGAGTGGTCGCAAACAACTAGCGCCCCAACATTTCCTGCCAATATTTTTAGAGGTAAAATTGAACCAGCGACCAATTAGCGACCGGGTTCGGTCGCTAACATAATCTAGCGACCAAATTCAAGGGCGGTCGCTACTGTCGGTCGCTAATAATCCTATCTGAGACCGAAAGTGCGGTCGCTGATATTTTTGGTCGTTGTTAGAGCATTTTCTTGTATTGCACTACCTATATAATCTTGGAGTTTGGTTGAAATATAATTCTCAATTGGAGACAATGAAGATAATTATATGGCAAGAGAAGACTCACCATTGGAAAGAACATGATAGCAATCTTCTCACTTTTTTTGGGGGTCTATTGGGTCAACCAAGGATGATTCTCTAGTCATATGATATCTATTATAACTTTGATGCATGGCCTCCCATATACGAAGGTTTCCTTGAGCATTTTCCAAATATTTTAATTTCTAAAACAGTTATTGACTGTACCTTTATGTAAGGTACCATTGTAAGGTGTTGTGATCGAGGCACCATGAAAGTTACATATATTTGTATTAAAAAAATGAGATTTTTATAATTTAATTTGAATATTTATTAAATTAAATAAATATTTTTCGATGATTTAATTATTGGGTTAAATAATTAATTGATGAGTTTGTGGTAGATTAATTTATTATATGTGTTACATTGATTAAATTAATGTGGAGAATTTTATTATTCAAAAGTATGTATTTAATTGAGCATATTTGATTAAATGAGTTATTTAATAAGCATAATGTTATTCTAATTAATTTTATAATTAATTAGAGATTTAACGACTTGACATAATTAATAAATGAGAATTTAATTATGTGACTATGCGATTTAATTTGGAATTATTTTATTTTAATTAATCGAATTAAATAATATATATTTGATTTAAATGGGTGTGACATTATTAAATTATATAAAAAGAGTTTAATTAGAATAAATTGATAAAGGGAATTAAAGTTGTAACCAAACATGGGCTTAGGGGAAGTTGGTCAGTTAACCCACTATGGGATTAACCGACCATGACACCATGTTACGCCAGTTATTTGTGTACATATATCAGTTCTTTGTTTTACGCATTCTCATTTTTCCTAAAACCTAAGTCAGAGAGATTAGAGAGAAAAGAGAGAGCTTTGAGAGATTGAAGAAGAAGAAGTTAGAATTAAAGGAGTTTCTATCATTTTCTATTAATCTTAATAGAGTTAGAAATGGTAATTTCTTAATCCCAAGTTTCAATTCTTGTTTTTAACTTTTCTCCATAAGCGTATATTTAAGTTCTCTGTAAATTGAAACTCATGATTATTTGTTAAAAACTTGATGTTAGATGTTTATTAGCATATATAGTTCAATTATATATGATTTATATGTATATTAAAGTAACTAATCCATGAAATCATGTTCAAATTGAAGTTTTTTAGTTGTACAGAGAAAAATATATGAATATGGCTTATAAGTACAAAAATTTATGTTTAAATTGCATATTAATCGGAAAATTGATGAATGATTTTGTTTATACATGTAAAAATAAAAAGAATGAAACTTAAACGGGCTGATTTGGTCGAAAAACGAGTTCACAGTAGTTGATTTCATTAATAATGTTAAAAATGAAGTTTTTCATAAGAACTATGAAATTATGTATTTTGATTCAAGTAATTATTTGAATTAAGTTGTTAAAATCATGCTAGAAAGGTTGGGTAATGATCATATATGAATTATAGTATCTAGGTATGCTTAAATTAATGTATGAACAAAGATATTGGAAGTTTTTGGCCCTGTTCTGTGTTCTTCACGAGAACACACGGTTGAACTTGTGTGAGATTTGTTGGCCTAAATTGACCTTGTTATGTGTTCAATAAACTATAGAGAGGTAACTTACTTCGTGAAGAAAAAAAAATAAAAATAAAAAAATAAAAAATATATATATATAAATAAAAAAAATTATTAATTAAAATATTTATCAAATAAAATGAATATTTTAATTGAGATTCGATGGAAATTATTATTAAAATATTTATCAAATAAAATGAATATTTTAATTGAGATATTTATGGAATAAAATAAATATTCGATGAAAATTATTATTAAAATATTTATCAAATAAAATAAATATTTTAGTTAAAATATTTATGGAATAAAATAAATATTCGATGGAAATTATTATTAAAATATTTATAAAATAAAATAAATATTTTAATTGAGATATTTATGGAATAAAATAAATATTCAATAGAAATTATTATTAAAATATTTATATAATAAAATAAATATTTTAATTGAGATATTTATGGAATAAAATAAATATTCAATAGAAATTATTATTAAAATATTTATGAAATAAAATAAATATTTTAGTTAAAATATTTATGGAATAAAATAAATATTTGATGAAAATTATTATGAAATAATTTATTCGAGTGTAATAATAGTAAGAGAATGAAAACATTCTAATTTAATTAAGTAATTAAATTAGAAGGGTAATGATTTGTTAAATAAAGTGGAGTTTATATTAAATAATTAAGTGAAAATGTAACTAATGAATGTCGTGGATACATATGGTATGTGTGTAGGACTTGTGGTGAACGGGAGTAGTAATCATTTAGCCTACGCACGAGGCAAGTTCCTAAACCTTATTTCTTTACAGAAAGTAAGTTCCTTATTATATCTTATTTATTATTGTTCAAGTCAAAATTTCATATTAGATGTTATCATTCTTTTAAAGCATAATTCTTGTTATACAATGCTTATTCGATTGTATACATCTTGAACGTTATTATTCAAATTGAATATATCAATTATTGTTGAACCTTGTAAGACTAGTGAACCCTTATTGATTCGACTAGTCCATAGTTGATGAACGTTCTAAATTTCAGAACCATTGTTGAGCTTATCCAAACCAAACTTTCTTTGGTGCGGACTCTAATGTCAAACTGAGATGAACAACCCTGTTATAAGGGATTAATTATGCATTAGCGTTAAGATATTGTGCACAATGATGTACTGCAAGGGTTGATCCCCAAGATGCGAGAAGAAGAGTCCATAGTCTTATGATCATTAAAGGTTTCAAGTATAAACACTTGACAACCTGGGGCGTAGTTCAAGGTCTTATGACCCTCAGAAGTTCTTTTGATTCCTGTTATTCATTCTTGATTCAAAAACCGAGTTTTCTTATTTCAGAAGTCTTTAATTCATTCGCATGTTATTATTTTATTGTTATATTAATTATTATACTTGTGGGCAATCGTATTCACTCTTGCGTAATAATAACATTGCAGTTAAGAACGATAGGTCTGACGAGCCTTCTACTAACAAAGGCAAGGGCAAAGTTAACAAGTGATGAAGACTTGTTGTTTATTTGATGTATTTATGTTTTAGACTTATGTTAAAGTTGTGTAAGACTTATTATTTGTTTATGTTTCTACATTTAAGATTTAAGGTTAGTATGACCTGAGATTGATGTATTTACATTCAGATGTTGTAACTCCATAAGGAGAGGATTTATTTCTATCTATTTATAGTTTTTCATTTATTATGAGTAGATAGATACATGAGATTTGGACAACGAACACCAAATTTCGTAAAAATTTAAATACCCAAATTTGGAGGTCACACTGATCACTTCGTAATCCTTCAGTACTTAACATTAAATGTTAACATTTTTTAGAGGATTGTCATGCTAGACATGATAGTAATTAATGCAAAATTTTTAAATAAGTCTAAGAAAATAAATCTTTTTCTAATTTCCTTTTTTGCTAGGGTAATCAATACAAATATTTGTATATCGTAAATAAAATATGTTTATATGCTATATAATATTTTCGTAAGCAAGTATAATGATGATGGGATTGCCATTAACAAAAAGTGGAGCGCCATTATCGTTACCTTTCTAAATTTTTTATCTTAAACAATAAAATAATCATAAACAATAAAAACAAAATGCATAAATACAAACACTATTCCAAAAATTCCTATTAACTTCACGTAGATGCTGTGGACCTCTTGTCATTTGTTGGTTTGCAATGATGCTCAAAGAAAATCGGTTATTTGGCTTATTTAAAAAAGAAGATAAAAAATAAATAAAAACAAAACGGAAGTGCAAATGCTAAAAAAATAAAAAAATAAAATCATAACTATCAATATAGTGGGAGAAAAAGTTGAGAAAAGTAACAAAAAAGATTTGCAACAAAAAGACAAAAAATTGCAAATTAAAGAGAAGAGAGAGATGGGTCCTTCCTAACACATTGAAGAGGTTCACAGCTAGCTAGCTTAATGGGGTCTCTTGATTTGATTTCTCGTACATATTTTTTTAATCACCGATTGATCCTTATAGGTTTAGAAACCGTGTCAATAAAATGAGAGATGGGTTGTGGGCTTAGCTTCAAGATTTTGGTGTCTGATTTTTGTTGGGGTGTTTCTACAATTTAAGAGAAGATTCACTAGCTAGAAAAGTCTATTTTTTAGCTCTTTTTTTTTTTTTTTCAATTATTCTTGGCTGCTGCTACTTGGTTTCTGTCTCTCTCTCTCTCTCTCTCTCTCTCATTCTCTCTCACACACACATATATAGATGCAGAAATATACAATTTATATATACATATATGTATACGTATATACGAATAAGTTCAAACGTATATATATATATATATCCCTAGGACATGGGGTGGTGTGGGTGGGGTGCGGGGGTGTAGGGGATGGGGGTTCTTGATTAAGAAACAAGATGAACTCAATAAAAGCGGTTTTTGAACTATTTAAAGAACATTTTATTGATATATTGACCCGCACCATACATGAATTGTGTTGGACACTTGGACTTATTGATCATCTAATCTGATCACTATATGTATAATACACATCTGTCCAAAATAATATTTTTTCTCAATTCAGATTTGGGTTAATGAGATAAATTAATAATTTTGATAAAATAATAAAATAATAATTTTTAAAAAGACCTTTATATAAATATATGGTCCCATCAAAATCATAAATTAATAATTCTTTTAAATTACAAATATATCTAGGGTAACCTTGTAAAATATGATTATATTCTCGTTTGTAATTTTGTCTTAAAATTCAAATCTATCTTAATTTCATCCTTATTTTTTTTTGAAATTCAAATATTTGAATTTCATTCTTAATATATGGTCCCATCAAAATAATGTTTTGTCTTGAAATTCAAATCTAATTGAATATAATTTTTTTTTGAAATAAAATGTGAATGTAATTTGAAAAGTGGATACAATGAACATTATTTAATTATTAGAAATAATTAATATCACTTACAATGAATTCTATTATTACATTAATTTAATAAGTATGATACATTGCATCAAAAAAAGTATGATATAAACATCAATAAAATGTAATAATTTTAATGTAATTAAATTTATGTTCACCAAATAGAAAAACACTCTTTAAATAAATAAATTATTAATTTATCGATTAAATAATAACTCTCTAAATTAATAAATTTGTTCTTAGACGGGACATATATACGTGTTTGAATAAAGTATTAAAGGGTTAAAAAAAACTCGAGCTAATTGTTGGAAGTTTTCAATATTCCAAAGAAATTTTTGAGCTTATAGATTTTGTTTTGAGTAACAAAGACAATCATTTTAGGTGTCTATTTAATCTTTGAGAGGCGAGTTCACTATCAACCTAGTACAATAATAATGAGGCAAAAATAGTGCTATCATCAAAATAGTGTTATGGAAAGTGCTATAATCATCGTTGGATTTAGGTTTTCTCAAGTTATTTAAAAATAAAGATAGAAAATTGATATTTCCACATGTATTTTTTTGATATTTTTATATGATTTTCTTTTACATTAATACACAGTGGTCCATCTTTATGTGAGAAAGAATCATGTAAAAATATCAAAAATACATGTTAAAATAGTACTCCCCTAAAAATATAATGTTATTTTTCAATACATCGACAAAGACTAAGAACATTTTTGTTGTCCATTTTTGTTGTTTCTTAATTTCTTTCAACAACAATTATTCTTTTTTACAGCAATGTACTTAACTCTTATCATAATAATAAATTTAAAATTGTTATATGTTATTAAGTAACCAACTCATTTAAAAGAATTTGAACCCAAGACCTTGCACACCCAAAGCTCTAATACCATGTTAAGTAACCAACTCATCTAAAAGCTTAAGCTGTTAAACAGAAGGCCCAACAATGTATATCATGCTAACACCATGCTAACATTTTCAAAATTTGGCTCATCTATCTTATAAACCTAGAGAGCGGAAACTTGTTTTGTTTTAGAATAAGTCTAGGCAGACAGGCGAATTGGACCAGAAAATTGAACCGGTGCAATTTTTTTTTTTTTTTTGTGACTCTTAAAAAATGTATAGTATTTATTTTAACATGAATTTTTACAAAATACAGTATTTTAGGTGTAATTTGGATACATATACAAAAACAGAGTTATACAAAAAAAAAAAAAAAAAAACTATCCCATTTTCCTGTCCATCGGCTGTCTGCGTAGAAGGACGGTTTATTTTATAGTTATAGGAAAAAAGTGTACTGATCAGGCTGATCCAAGTGGAAATGGTCAAGTAAACAATCAATGTAGATTAAATCTCCTACAAACTTTACTTTTACTTTTACTAGCTACTCTGAGGAATGAACATTTTTATATGGTCTACTTGCAAAAGTAATTAACATACTGAAAATTATAACAAGAAAAGAGAGCATGTGCTTTTAGTCAAGAATGTAGAAGCCCAAGGCCATCATAATCAGCTTGCTGATTGTACCTTCTTTATAACACGATATGTCTTTCTCATCTACGTTGTCTATCTGGTTTAGTTTTATTAGCACACGTATTAAATATAA
This sequence comes from Panax ginseng, assembly GCA_020205605.1. NCBI lineage: Eukaryota > Viridiplantae > Streptophyta > Magnoliopsida > Apiales > Araliaceae > Panax > Panax ginseng. Next base: position 22,607,057 of record CM035131.1, on the reverse strand, counting down.
TTTATTTTTTTATTATTTTTTATCTAATAAATAATAATTTTTTTCTAATACAAAAATAATATAGACAATTGATATTATATTTAATATTATACAATTATTTTTTTAATATTTATACACAACTCTAAAACAACTTATATTAAGAGGCGGAAGAAGTATAATTAAGTTAAAGCGGCAGTACACACACATACATACATGCATATATATATATATATATATATATATATATATTTGGGATACTTCTCAAATTTAATTCAGAGATAAAATTAAAATATTTGGATATTCGAATCGAGGGAAAAGTTGTTAGGATAGTACTTATCGAATATTATTCAAAAAAAGAATGGCTATTATAGAAATAAAGAAGTCCTATTTTTAATAAAAGTATTATTTTATAAAGGTATTTATTTGTAACATGAGTTTTATTTTGAAAGTGTTTTATTTTGAGTAGAAGATGAGAATTGTGGGTATTGATATATAAATAGAGTTTTATTTTTAATTGTTGAAATATAATACAACCAAAAGTCATTTAACGTTCACTACAAGAAAATGCTTAACAATGATTATACTATCAATGATCGCATGTCCTGTCACGATATTATTAATAATGACCGATACCTACGACCACACCTTAATCTAGTCGCTAATTAATGCGAATGACACTTTACACGTCATTGAGAGGTCGCTAACACAAATTTCTCTCGTAAAATTTGGCACGAAAATGTCAAGCGCTAAGGGTATGTGGGACTGATTAATATCAACGATCGCATGCGGTCGCTGATAAATCCATGTCATTAAAAATTAGCGAATCGATGCGATCACCGATCAAACTTAATTTACCTGGTTTACCATTCGCAGAAATGAAACGAAAGAAAAAAAAGAGGAGATCGAATAGAGAAGAGGAGAAGGGGATAAAAGAAAAAAGAAGGAGGAGAAGACGAAACGCACGACGCGACGCCACCCACCGCCGCCATTGCCATCGTTACCATTACCATGGTAACCTAACTATGAAAGCACTATCTTATATTCCTACTGAATTTCCCGTGCAATAGTTTGGGGTAAAGCTAGTTCATACAATAAATTATCTTATATTGCTACTGAATTTTTGTTTTAAGAGTTAATTTAGAGCTGAGATTTGAATGAATGAAAATGAATTTGGGATTATTGAATTTGGGATTATTGAAATTTATAACTTCCTATTGAAATTGGGAATATACTGAAATTGTTGCAAAGAGTTTTATGAGATTACTGAATTTTTTAGGTTAAATTATTTTTAGGGTTAATATGTGTTTAATATACTGAATATGTGTTTTAATATGTGTTGAAATTGGGAATATACTGAATATGTGTTTTAATATGTGTTGAAATTGGGAAAGCAAGATCAACAAAACCACTATGCAATTATGTGCATCTACTTCTCACCATAGTGTGGGTTTCACAAAAAGAAAAAAACCATAATAAGCCATACTCATGCTAATTGATGTTAATTATAAAATTCATTTATAATGTATGTTTGTTAAAACTAAAATTCATGTATAATTGTATATTGGTAATGTTTTGATTGATATTATATTGGTAATGTATATGGGTTTGAATTTTTTACTGTTTTAATTTGCATTCAATCGTTATTGTTTTGGTCTTATTGTATTGGAAATTTGTATATTTCTCTTGGTTTGTGTTTTGGGTGCCTAGAAATGTCCATATGTGCATGCCGTCGTGCATGTGGCTAGTCCATATTGTAGGGGAGACTCTGGAGAATTTTTTTAAAGTATTATAAATATAAGTTTGAAAAATGTTCATAAGTATTATAAGTATAAGTTTGTAGTTGAATTGTTTTTACCTCTTTTATTGTGAACAGTTTTAGATTTAAAATATATAATAGCTTTTGGTTATAGGAAAGCTATGCCCATTATTGAAATAAAATGAGAAATTGAATTGTTTGAATATGCGAGTAAATTTAATTTTAGTAATTCTCAAAGAAATTAGGTTCGCTTATATAGAGAGCACTGGGTGTTGCTTATCAAATATATTGGATATAAATATATTGGTGATCCACTAGAGCCTATTAAGGGGTTGTTGGAGGTGATGAAGTCGGATTGGGGCATGAGGCCACGCCAAGCTTAGCTGAGCCTCACGGGACACAAGCTGCTTGGTTGTTAACAGACTATGAAGCTATTAGGGGTTGTTAAGCCAAAATAGGCGAAGGTTAGGGAACCTGTTAGTGCAACAGAGAAGGTAACTAGACACACTTGGTCAATAAAGAAACTGTTAATCATTCGTTCGTTAATCATTCGCTAACATCAAGTATGCTTAAATGTTAATCATATGCTTACAAGTATACTCAAGTCATATGATTACAAGTATGCTCTCAAGTCATATGCTTACAAGTATGCTTAAATGTCATTCATATGCTTACAAGTATACTCAAGTCATATGGTTACAAGTATGATCAACTCATATGCTTACAAGTATGCTTAAATGTTAATCATATGCATGCTTACAAGTATGCTCAAGTCATATGGTTACAAGTATGCTCAAATCATATGCTTACAAGTATGCTTAAATGTTAATCATATGCATGCTTACAAGTATGCTCAAGTCATATGATTGATGAGTATCATATGCTTACAAGTAAGCTTAAAAATTTGTATATTTCTCTTGGTTTGTGTCTTGAGTGCCTAGAAATGTCCATATATGCATGCCATCATGCATGTGGCTAGTCTATATTGTAGGGGAGACTCTGGAATTTTTTTTTTAAGTATTATAAGTATAAGTTTGAAAAATGTTCATAAGTATTATAACTTAGATGTAAATTGCTTTAATATATCTACTTATCGCTGATGTAAATTGTTGTATATTATAGTGATTTTTCAGATAATAAGATCGTCAAGTGCATATCACAAATTGTGTTTACGAATTGGCCTACACACTGTGATTACGTGGCGAAAGACACCTATCGCCCACAAGGATGCTGTTTGGGCTGAATTTCAGTTATGTTTTTTTAAATTATGACAGATAATATAATATTCAAAGGATAATTGTTTAGTAATGTTATTATTGTTATTTTATTTGCAGAAACGGTATAGATAGGAGGACGCACATGCTTCAGTGATATAGACATTATTCTGGCAGAAGTGCGCTGTGACGCCCCCAAAATAGGTTCAATCCATCCAACCTATTCTGGGTCGCCAAATACATGGTACAGAATACAACTACAACTTTATTACTACAATTGTCATGCAAAATACAACAACACATATACTGTGAGTTTTAATACCAACTTAGACTCATGTCCCAACTATGGACAACACCTCACATTGATACATTACATAAACGTACAGTCAATAACTGTTTTAGAAATTAAAATTTTTGGGAAGTGCTCAAGGAAACCTTCGTACATAGGAGGCTATGAATCTAAGTTATGATAGATATCATATGTCCAGAGAATTATCCTTGGTTGACCCAATAGACCCCAAAGAAAAACGAGAAGATTACTATCATGTTCCTTTTAATGGTGAGTCTTCTCTTGACATATAACTATCTCCACTGTCTCCAGTTGAAAATTATATTTCAAATAAACTCCAAGATCATATAGGTAGTGCTCGTAGATATACTCAGCAAGTGGATGTGCACAACCCTGTCTTATGATAACACGAGGTTGTATGTCATTAGACATCTTGTATGATAGTGGTAAAACACCCTTCCAAAGTTGGGTTCGCCTCACCCTATTCGGTTCACCAAAATTAAATATCAAATGACGTATACAATACGACACACTTATCTAAAGTTCTCAATAAAATTATTTCCATACTATTTAGGAAGAACCTCAACGATTATAGACCACCGTTCTATTTTCCTCGTTACCCCCGCCGACTCCAAATACATTCTTGTTACACGAAAGGAATTGTGAAGAAAAGGGTGAGCACAACTAGCCCAATAAAGAATATCATGACTAAAGATAATTAAATTATCAATAGCCTTCATCGAGAATAAATCGTAGATTTAGAACATATGGTAGATGATAAAACTTTTCAACCATAGTTGTAATGAATCAAGCAATCCATTAGAAGAGTCAAATAGACTATAAAGTCTATTATCTTCTCCCACATTAAAAGTCCACCAATAATGTTTTATCCTCGTAACATCAATCAACAGCCCTTTCCACAATCATATTAATAACTCATAATCATAATTGTGATTCTAAATTCTCTTCTCATCTAGGGCCGAAGATAATTTTCATCACCTATCTTTACCAAACATCAAAGATCATGGTTATACCAAATCACGCCTCGCTCATAATCATACTAATAAATTCATCTTTGCTCTACGGGCAAAGATATTCATTAACAGATTCATCTTTTGCACTACACAGCCAAAGATATTCAACAACAAGTCATCTTTGCACTACGGCCAAAGATATTAATATCTCAAATAAATACATAATCATTTCGAATTTATATAAACCATAATTATAACCATGTTGATCAATTCACCTTTTCACTTAAGCTAAAATATTCAATTATAAATTGATGGTCATGATCATACCACCAATGATTCAACTTTACACTACTGGCCAAAGAGAACCCATAGTCACGATCATACCAATAATCTACCCATCTTTACACTCAAGTCAAAGAGAAATTTCTTCACCAAGATTATAAAAATGTTATATATGATAATCAAAACATATAATCAACATATAGATTTAATCTCAAGAGTAAGATTCATAAATCAACGATAATTTGATCAGACAAAGAAACCAATTTGTCATGAATAGTACCCCGTGAATAGTAACTAATGAATAGTAACTCATGAATAGTAACCTCGACATATTAAAGATAAAGTTTCATAATAAAATCTATATCAATATTTATAACACTTTAATCCAAATGTTATAAATCAATTAATAATATCAAAATCTAATATTATTAATATTACAATAATATTTTAATTATTTCTTAAACTTATAAACAATTTATTCCAATTGTTTACACTTTACTATTTAATGCATTTAATCATTCTAAAATGTCAAACTCATAAGATTTCATCACCAATAACCAAAACCCTCATCAACAATCTGCATATACCATATATAGGATTCTCAAGCCATAAAATCCTATTTTCCAATTTTCTTACTTTACATAACATATTTAATTCATTTACTTATAACTAGTCCATTTTTATGAAAAATTCCAAATCAGTCCCATAAAATTTTCTTTTCTGGGATTTAGCAGAATATAGTCCCATATTGAACATATATTTTTCTCGGAATTTTTAAAATTTATTTACTATTTTTCATATGGCCAAAATTGCCGAATATTTAGACATTTATCATAAATTATACTTTTATCCAAAAATTACGAAATTTACAGGATATACTGATGTTATATAGATGTACTCCCAATAAAAATTTCATCAATTTTGGAGTTAACCACAAGAAGTTATAAGGGTTTATTTTTAAAATAGTCTTTTTCCATAAAATTCATAACTCTTAATCTATACATCCAAAAATTGCCATTTTTGGACACAATCAAGAAAACTCATCAAAATATCATTTCAAATTTTTCCAGAATTTTTGAAGGTTCAAAAAAATTTCGAAACTGAAAAATATAATAACCCTTAAAAATCCCTTACCTTGAAAGAAGCAAAGATTTCCGGATCGGAATGTAAAGTCAAGGAACCTTGCAATTGAATAAAGAACTCTCAAAATATCTAAATACTTACAAAATACGCTTGATAATATAGAGAGAAAGAGAAAAGCTTATGTTTACGGTGTGATTTTTAATTCTAACTTAGCTCTCTATTTATAGAAAAATGTTAAGACGTATCAAGCGAGACTTGACACGCTACACGATGGCTTTACCTGCTACTATTGCCACCCACCACATTTGAATTAGAATTTCAGCACATTTCTTCACCAACCATAGGTGGGGCCCACGCATTCTAGAATTTTTCACCAAAATGATAAATTCTCAAACTTCAACAATTTCTCGAACCAACACCTCTTAAAATTCATAACAATTTATACGTTCATTTTTAACGGTTCAAAATTTGTGGACATATACTCAACTTATATATGCATAACATATCTAAAAATCACAACGATCTAACGTTCGGATTAAAAATTATAACTCACGCAATATATCACAAGAACACTGGTTTGATTTTTAATACCTCCTTTCCGATAAAAATACTGATAAAACACCTCAACATTAATTCCTTCAATTATAACCACATAAATAAATCCATCATTTATATCCGCATCAAATAAATATTTCCTTATCAATAATTAATTATTCACAAATAATATTACGTAATCACAATAATGACAACCAGTGCGCCCTGTGAAAGAAGGGGGCTTTCCAATAAGGATTTCTCTTCTTCTTTGGCGCAATTAGGTGACCAAACCTCTCCTCGATGTAACTTTCTAGACATTGCCAATAATGCTATCTAATAATATTATTCAAATAATATGAATTATTGATCTGATAATGGGAAATACTGTGGAGTGACAATTATTGAAACAACAATAATATAAAATATCAACGCAATAATTATTGAATCAATAAAATAGAATATTGAACAGTAATTACTGTAACAATGATTGAGTAGTGTCTTCTTATGTAAGAATCAATAATTCAAAAATACATGTGTACCGCGCGCTCTTGTGCGCAACCACGCCAGACATCATTTTTAACCAACGGGTATTCCAATGTTGTTAACTTAGAATAACTATGTCGTTATTTATAAAAATTCAAACTTGCACTACTAGAAAAACAATAATACGTGATAGAATTTTGTGACAGTTTTTAAAAATAATCACAAAAGATTGTAATTCGTGATGGATTTTTTAAGCAATCACAAAATAATAGTATATATGACGACTCTTAGTGATGACTAATCCTGCCATCAATGTATTATAATTGTGATGGTCATGTCAATCACACCAAATTTTTCATGCAAAATAAATTTTCTTTTTGTGACACACTAAGTCATCACTTATAGATATACCCTTTTTGTGATTGCATTTAAGATATCACTAAAATTTTAATTTAAGAAATAATCAAAATAATATTTTATGACGGTCATGACAATCATTAAAATAGATTGTTTTTTGTGACGACTTTTATGTGCAATTACAAAAAGAATGTATTTTGTGATGGAATTTTCAAGTCATCACAAAACAATAAAATATATGACGGCTTTCAGTGATGACTAATTTTACCATCATTATAGAGTATTTGTGACTGTCATTGCAATCACCAAATCTTATGTGAAAGTAATTTTGTTTAGTAAGTCAACTCACATATGTTTCCTTATATATATATTTTTTAAAATTATAATCATAATCTGGGCTTTGGTGTAGTGACAATACTCGTTATTTAGTTTGCAAATGGGGGGAGGGTTCGAATCCTACAAGTATCATTGGATACAACTAATATAGTAAAATAAATTATACGTAAATTGAGAGTCACATTCTTACCTTTGATCTCTAGTCTTGTTTTTTTGTGATGACTTTGACAATCACAATAGATTACGTGTTTATGTGATTATATTAATCATCACAAAAGCAGTAAGCGTTTGCGTGATTGCCAAAACCATCACATAAAACCTTTCATGATGGACGTATATAAGACGGCTATTGTGATGCTTAAAGCCATCACGTAAACCTTTCGTGATGGTTTTTCTACTTTTTGTGATGGAATTTGGCCATCACAAATGTCTATTTTTTTAGTAATGTTATCGTTTTCTTCATCCGACAATTATTCTGTTATGAGGCCCACAAATGGCTGCGCCGTCGTACGAATATTCCCCGACAACAAGAATATTCCACGACCAAACGAATATTCCCCGACAAAAATGAATATTTTATAACTACTTGCGTATTTTGAAAAATTTCATATATCACCCTTAACTTTAACCTTTTTTTCAATTTAACCATTTACTGAATAATAATTATAAGAAAAATTGAATACTTTTATTTCATAAAATCCGGGGTCTTACATGCGCGGTCCGTACCAAAGACAATTTGAACAAAGAAAGATAAAAAGCCCTTCACAATGCCGAGATCGACCATCCAAAGCTAGGAGGATTACATGCACGTATAGCCTTCTGGTAGGCACTCCCAATCCATGGGTGAGATGTGTGCCCATGTAGAGTTGAGAGTGGGTGAAAAGATGAAAGACCGCCACCACCAATAGATCCTAAAATTTGCCGATGGCGAAAAAGGCTAAAGGACATACAAGGGCTGTAGTATTTCACACTTTGCGCAGATATCATTGCTGTGGTGCGATTTACAAGTTTTAATATGTTTACAATCATGAATCAGTAGAAAATATATCACATTTTACTTAGTAATATTGTACTATTTTTTGTATAGAGTCTCAGCCTCAAGGTCACCTATCCATTGGTCGGATGTGCACGTATTACCCGTGATGGTCTCCGCTTTGATGCTATCCAGATAGTGGTAATAAGTTTTAAATAACTTGATCTTGTTTATCAATGCTTACGTAATTTATTTTAACTATTTAATTGTTAACATGATGACGGGATACTTATAAGCGCTTATTGAATGAAGCGATATCTCAAGGCACTCCACGCCACCCTATCGATCAAGAGCTATGGGAGAGGCGTCAGTTGTGTGAAGAACTACATTAGAGGTCAAGGACAACGACGACGCCCATCCTTCATGGCTCAGTTGCTCTTTTCTACCCATTTCTTCACGATCATTGAGCCATCCAACTGCTCATACTCCTACCGATCAGTGTGAGAGCTATATGTCGAGATCGAGATCTTCAAAGATCTCAAGCGGGCATCTGGGGCTCGAGTCTTTGAGGAGTTAAAAAGATGATGGCCGCAAACAACACACAATATATGGGGATAACGACGAGGTATAAAATCAATTTGTTATATATATTGTCGTAATATACCAATATTAACATAGTTAGTATATATTTGTAACTTGTTTTATTATTTTATTAATTACAGGGTGATCAAGGAGGCGATGATGCTTGACGACCGGTTTAGATCGATTTTGTAGTTATAGTATAAGCTTGTACTTGTATATTCATTCTTTGGATGTCTCAGATGTTACTTAAACAAGTTTTGAAATGTTATTATATTTATTCAAATCATATTGGTTTTTAAAGGTTTATATACTAGTTTGATGTATGTGTTGGTGGACGATGGATGTTTATATTGTTGTGTATGCTGTTTATCTTGTTGTGTATGTGTGTTGAGATAAAGCAGTACAAAATGTATATAGTTTTGGGAATTCTCAAAACAAAGAAAAATCGGTTTTCATTTTGTTTCATATCATCAATCGTGACGCGGTCACCGATAGTATTAATGACGGCTAAACATTTGAGGATATCAAGAATCGCATCGCGGTCAGTCGATAGCGATCCGGCCGACACGTGGACCACGTCAGCTTTGATCCTAGACCATGCTGACTCAGCTTAGCGACCGAATTTATCATTTTGGTCGCTCATATCGATCGCAGATGAGTCAGTCGCTAATAGTGGTCGCTGATGTGCATCCCAAATGATTAGATTTTACGCGACGATTATTAATGATCGCATACTTGATCATGATATAAGCGATCATTGATAAACTTTTTTCTTGTAGTGATTCTAAGAGTTAAGAGAGGGTGTGAGATGTTTTGGGTTTGTGAGAGGGATAGGGTTAGTTTTTTTTTGAAACTTTTAAATTCTATCCAAAATAATTGTACTATAGAAGGGAGGCTTTTACAACTTTTATTTTGTGCAAAAAATTGTGTCATATTATTGTGTAACCTAAAGTTTAAGGACATAAAATTTAGAAAGATTATTGTAATTCTATTATTATTGATATAATGGAAATTTAGATTTTTGTTTGTGATTTTTCCCTTTAAGGGATTTTCACGTTGATGAATAAGAGATTTTACGCTTATTGAGGATCATCACTGCAGTGGCTAAATGAAGATGATGGATATGATGATGAAGATGAAGACAACTATGTTGTTGTTGATGATGATGATGATGCTATTGGAGTTGAAAATGATACTGAAGAAGAAAATGAAGATGTTATTGATACTGTTAAAGATTTGGATTTTTTCGGATGATGCAGATGACACGAATAATGCGGATAGTGGATAATGTTGATAGTGTAGATGACACATATATTATGGATATTATGAATATTGCGAATGACACAGATGATACAAATATTATAGATGACACATATAACACATATTTTAGATAACGCAGATGATGCAGATAGTGCAGATGTTGTAGATGATGGTGATAATTACGATAATGGTGACAGTGATGAAATTGAAGTGTAAAGATATGAATCGAGAAAGGAATTGTTGAGATACTTCTCGAATCCTATTCAAAAATGAAGTTGAAGTATTTGAGGATTTGATTCGAGAGAAGAATTGTTGGGATACTCCTCGAACCATATTTAGAAAAAATTTGCTATTGTAGAAATAAAAAAAGTTCTATTTTTAATAAAAATATTATAACGGAATCTATTTATAGCTAGCTGAGTTTTATTTTGGAAGTGCCATATTTTGAATAAAAAGATGAGAATTTTTGATACTCTATAAATAAAGTCTTATGTTTAATTGTTGAAGTATAACACAATCAAAAGTCATGTAGTATCTTAAGAGTTGAGTACTAAGGGTTTGAGAGGTTTTGGGTTTATGCGAGGGAGAATTTTTTGTAGCTTTTATATTCCGTCCAAAAAAGTTGTATTGTGGGAGGGAGGATTTTGTAGCTTTTATTCTGTGCAAAAAGTTGTGTTGTGGTATTGTGTAACCTCAAATTTTAGGGTATAAAATTTGAGAAGATTATTGTAAACCCATTATTATTGATATAGTGGAGATTAGGAGTTTAACTTGTACTTTTTCTTTTTAAAGGTTTTCCACATTAAATATTGTGTCGAGTTATCTCTCTATATTTTATTTGTTTGGTTTATGTTGACTTAATTGCCAAAACACACACACACATACACACACATACACACACACACACACACACACACACACACATATATATATATATATATATATATATATATATATATATTCCAAAATGATTATCTCATTTACTTATTTGTGTACTTTCCTAAATGAGAATTTCATTCTAAACATAGTTTAAAATTTTAAACAATATATAACGAAAGGTAGTTAAATTAACTTTAGTTCTTTTCATATCAATATAGTTATTTAAAGAAAGGTAGTTAAATAATTGTCATGGTCGTCATAAAATATTGTTTTGATTATTTTTTACATTAAAATATTAGTGATAGCTTAAATGTAATCACAAAAATGGTATATCTATAAGTGATAACTTATTGCGTCACAAAAAGAAAATTTATTTTGTGTGAAAAATTTGGTGTGATTGACATGACCATCACAATTATAATACATTGATGGCAAGATTAGTCATAACCATCAAATATACTATTATTTTGTGATTGATTAAAAAGTCAATCACAAATTACTATCTTTCGTGATTGTTTTTAAAAACTGTCACAAAATTTTGTCACGCATTTTTTTTTCTAGTAGTGTTTGAATTGATTTAAGATGTTAAAGGCGAAATTCACACTTTTTTTAATAGGATAGTTTTTTGACACTAGACTCTCTTTTTGTGACTGTGGGTAAGAAAAATATACATCGTTATAGTTAGGGTTTCGCATTAACTGAGGAACATAGAAATCCACGAAAAGTACAAAATTGATTAAATGAGTTGAAAATAGAAAAGAACAAGTATACAACTACTATAGTAACACGTGGTACAACTCTTAGGATGAAAGAGTCTTATCAGGTGTCGTCGTGGGTCTAGATAGAATCAAAAGTCCCTTCTTCTTGAGTAGGAGTATTTATAGAGTTTCCTGGAAATCGATCACGTGCTTGGAACATATCTGGGTCATGTGCCAGACATGTGACCTTAGGAAAAATTTTAAAAATACACTTATTTACCCGAGTAATGCCCAAATCACCCTGTCCTTCTAGCCGCCAATCCAATCCCTCAACCAATTTTGAAAATGAGTTGCCTCCATAACCCTTTTATCCCTTCTATCTCGAGACTCATGGAGGCCTTTCTCTAGTATCTAATTCCAAGGTTTTTGCTCAATCTATGTCTTCCCGCTCTTCTTTCTTTATCTGAATATCATGTTATTCAATCCCATCGTCGAAAACCTAGCTCAGAGGAGCTCAACACGGGATAAGGGAGGCCATGCCTTAAAGAATGAACCCTAGGAGGAAGGGCCAAACCCTAGGGTGGTCAAACTTTAGGGGATTAAACCCTAGGTTCATGTCTTCTTCGGTCCGATTAGCTCGACTTGGGTTATCTTGATCAATTTTTATCATTTTGTATTGATTCCTGGCCCTGTGAGAAGCTTCTTTTGTCATTGTAGATCTAAGGAAAATCATTTCTAAACCTTCATAAGTTCCCTTGCTTATTTTTGTGGTTAGAGCCTGCTATTCCGTCATCGCACTGCTCAAAGCTTATCCGACACAATTCTTGAGAACATGAAGCGGTGTGCCACCTAAATGACCAACCACTAAGGTGCCCGAACCCAAGGGTGCCTATAGGGGGCACCTTAGCTTTTATTAGCTACAATTTTATTTTCCTTATTTTTTCATTATTTTGTTTTTGTTGTTCAAATCAAGTTTAATTGGGGAAGTTATTGTCGAATTTTGTCTTTTGGTGGGACCACCTAGGGGTGGCCGAACCCTAGGGGGCCAAAACCCGAGGTGTTCCTTATTTTTTTATTTATTACTTATCTTATTTATTTATTTTCGTCTTATTAATTTATTTTTGACATTGTCACCTTTCATTCAATTCTTCAGGTCACATGTGAACCCTAATTTGTGCTTAAGCTCATATTTTCCCCCTGCACGTGAGTCGCGCCTTTAGAGTGGCGATCATGAAAAATACTTCAAGTCTTTAAGTCCCACTTTAATTTTCCGAATAATCCATAGAATTCAATCTTGCAAGCCTCGAAAATGAAGTCCTTAGAAGAGGTATGGCCGAGCCCTAGAGGAGCTCTCCAAATATATCTTGTCCAATCTTTTATCAATTTTTCCAAATACTGCTCAATCTCTTTGTTTCCTTATAATTCTGGAAACTAAATCAAGATGAATCAAATTAAATATGGAAATTATATATTAACAAATAAAATAAGATCTTTATAAAATAAAATAAAATCTTATCTTATTTTATAAACGAAATTGAATCCTTCTTTTTTTAGGAATTGAATATTAGTTTCCATAATCCTTGCAAGCATACTAGGAGCACTATATATATCCACCCCAAGATACTCATCTCTCTTTATTCCTATAGCTTTCTCTTGGAATTTCTTTCTTTCTTCAATGAAGGGTCATCAAGAAAAATTCAAACGAGCATTCAACAAACCAGGGTGAACAAAGGTAAGGAGAGACTTCCCTCCTAGGTGGCCGAGCTCTACGAGCTTAACCCTAGGGGGGGACCGAACCCTAGGGGCCTCTAATGCCTCCTCCCAATAGTTCTCTGGTTCATGCTTCTATCACTTTCAAACGTCCTCCCCCACGAACTTCATCTCGGGTACTTCTTCGAGCTCCTCCCCAGAGATCCTCTACTACCGAGTAGATGAGAGTCACTCACTCTAGAGCGAAGATACCTACTACTATTGTTTTTGAGGTGGTTCCCTCTACAGGCTTTAATGTGGGCCTGATTGGTCATGATGTCATTAAGCGAACGCCGAATGAGACCACCCTTATCTTCAAGTCATTGTCGAAGCGCCCATATGATGATGTTGGTTCTAACGTGCTAACAACTGAGGATTCGGTCAAGAGATGCACAATTTTTTTTTAAGCTTTATGTTATTTTTATTTATCTTTTTTAATATTGCCATGATCGCTTTCATGTTTTCTCATGTCATTATTGCCTTGTTCTTAGATTGTCGAGGATGACGATGAAGGGGATGCTGATGATGAGGTTCCTATTGGATTTCTTATAGGTACTGCTAATGATGCAGCGGACTCCACTACTTGTGAGGTTTCAAAATTTATCATGATTGTCGTCGAGCCTTCCTCTCCGCATGATAATTATGTCAACCTTAATGCTGATGATTCTTTGTCTGATGCGGGCTCTGATGCAGTATAGTTCTATCATTTTACCCATATACAACATCTTCTGATGATAGCCTTGAGTGTACCGGTGACACACGTGCTAGATTTAACAATATTATGGCTGCAAATCCTCCTCCTCTGAGGGAGAATCTTTCAGAGTCTGTTGTTATTTTCAATCCTCCCATGAAGGATTCTGTCAAGTTTTCACCTGATAGGGAGGGTACAATTGCTAGTTATTTGGGTGGAACGTGTGATGCCCCCAAAATAGGTATACAACACCCATTCTGAGTCGCCAAAATACATGGTATAGAAAGCAAACTACAACTTTGATAATACAGATGTCGTGTAGAATACGACAATACAATCTGTGAGTTTAAATACAAATATTATCTTCTGCATAATATATACACCCAAATAAGTTCTCATTAATTATTCATACACTATTTTACGAAATAGTGAGGACAAATAAAACATCTTCCTAGAACCATCACTCCATACCTCGACTCGATCCTCGCTATGTTTCTCACCTCCTGAGAAGAAAAATGGAACAAAAAGGAAAAGGGTGAGCTCAACTAGCCCAGTAAAGAACATTATGACTAAGATAATATACAACAAATTATCGTTAGTCTTCAACAGGGAAAAATCTGATAAATTATAATAGACAACAAGTTTTAGATCAATAAATGCAGCGGAACAACAATCCATTAGAAGAGTCACGTAGAGAAAGAATTCTACTGTCTTCTAAGGTTTAAAAGTCCATCATCAATATTTTATCCCTGTAACAACAATCAATATTCATCTTTGCACTACAGGCCAAAGATATTCATTTAAATCACCAAATAGTCATGTTCATCTCAACACTGCTCATCTTTGCAAAGACAGCCAAAGATATTCATCAGTTAATCGTTCATCTTTGCACTACAGGCCAAAGATATTCATTTATATCATCATTTAAGACTGAGGATGATGAAAAATATTTTTAAAGAAACGAATCCAGTGAAACAAAATGACAAGGATTAAGGATTAAGGATTCGTACTTTGTTTTACCCATGTCCAAAAATACCTCGAAAATAATCATATTGGTGTAAAATTCAAGAATGATCAAAACATGGATACAATCAAAGCTAGTATCCAGAATAGATATTTTGGGCAAAAAGAAAATTTTTATTTTTCTATGAATAAAGTCGTATTCGTGAATAATTAAGTGTCGATATCGTGAATAAAGTCATATATCGTGAATAAAACTCCCGACACAACAAGTTCCAAATTTGATAAAAGTTCAACAAAGATTTTGGCATAATGATATTGAAGAAAATAATATCATTTATGAAAAGAAATAACATCCCTTACCTCAAAATAACCGTATTTCCTGAATTTTTTTCAGATATAGTCGATGTAAACTCGCACCGTATAAAGAACACTCAAAGTATACTCACAAGAATACGCTTCGATAATATAGAGAGAAAAGAGAGAAAACTTTATTTTCGTGTGATTTTCAATTCTAACTTAACCTTCTATTTATAGGAAAATGCTGTAACGCCAGCGAGACTAAAATAATAAAATATTATTTTTTATTTACCAATTCTCTCGATGCTCATTAAGACCAAGACCAGCCACCATCTTGAAAAAATTTCAAGCAACCCACATGCTAATTCCACCAACCAAAAAGTGGGTCCCACCCATAAATTAATAAAAATCATTTTATTTTTTCGAACTTCAACAATTCGTAGAAAATAGCTCGGTTATCAGAAAAATTCAAAACTCATGACTTTCCATGGAAATTCCATTCTCTACAACTTTGCGTAAGAAAGTTTTTCCAAATTCCAAATGTAAATTGACCAAAATCCATAAACTGACGATTTTACGATACATAATCAATTTTAATCAAGAATTGTGTCCACCGACACACAAAACATGTGTTAAACATTTAATGCCACAAAATACTCTACCTCCTCATATACTCATATATCCCACATTCATTATAAAATATCACCGTTAATATATTATTAAAATAATATATTTAAATGAATTATTTTATCGTAAAAAAGATAAAATATTAATTTTCAACAATTGTCGCATTAAAATTTTCTCCATCTATATCCACATAAAAGAAATATTTTCTTTATCATAATAATCAATAATTAATTATTTTAAAATAATATTACTGTAATCACAAGATCGACAACCAGCCGCTCCTCGTGAGAGGGGCTTTCCAATAAGGATTTCTCCTTCTTTGGCCAAGCAATTAGGTGACCAAACCTCTCTTTAAATGAAACTTTCTAGACATTGCCAATAATGTTATCTCGATAATATTATTCAAATAATATGAATTATTGATTTGATAATGGAAAATAATTTGTAAATGACAATTATCAAACAACAAATGATACAAAATATCAACGCAGCGAATTATCAATCAATATAATATTGAATAAAGAATTAACTCGTAATAATTATTGAGGAGTGCCTTTCACGTAAGGATCAATAATTCAACAATATCAGTGTAATACCGGTATCTTCTTTCGTGCAACCACGCATATTATCGTATTTTAACCACCGTGTAACCCAACAATGTTAATTCAGTAATAATTTACTTACCGTTATTTATAAAACTCAATCTTTGTGCTTTCTTCATCCAACCGTTTTCCGCTATGGGGCCCACCAATGATCGGGCCGTCAGACGGAGATTCCCGACACAAAAAGAATATTCCACGACCAAAGCGAATATTCCCCACAATAATGAATATTTTATAACCACTTGCTTATTTTGTAAACTTTGCACATTTCACCCATAACCAAAGAATTATATCAAATTAACCCTTATTAATTTAGAATAATGAATAAAGGAAAATTCAATTTTATTTATAATAAGTTGGGGTCTTACAGAACGACTGATGTTTTACTTTATGTGGAGTTTCATAACACCTTCTCGGTTAGGTACCTTATGAGTATTTTCCTTAGTTGATGTACACCTGTAGTTTAAGTTTTCTTCCTTTCTTTATAATTTATTATGTTGTGTCGTTTCTCTTTTTAGACTGATAAGATGAAGGTTCTGCCTTTTCCTCTTAAGGGGCTTACCTTATTTGATTCTCTTCATCCTTATTCTGTTACCTCACCTTTTAAAGACCATGGTTATCCATCCAACAACCAAGGTCTTGTAGATCCACAGACAGACTAGTAACTCATGATTCGTATAACTCCTTCCCAAATAGATGCCATTGTTATTTCCAAAGTGGCTCCTACTAGAGTTTCCTTCAATCCAACCAAAGAGCTTGTTCCTTGTAGGGGTTTTTAGGTTTCTTCCTCTAGCCAGGAAAGTCTTTAGCATCTCTTAGTTTGATTCTCACAAATTCTCAATCGACTATATGTTCTTGGGGCCTCCTTCCAAACTTTCTTACTTGATCAACTCACGAGCTTTGTTCTCGAGATGCACAGTCTTTCTCTCCATTCTTTGGTAGTATAGGACTTTGATATGCTGAGTTGCGAGGTTGATGACCTTTCTTCTATTGGCCTCGACATGTATCATTTTCGTCTTAGGCTGGATTTCCTTACTTTTAATCATCGTGTTGCTGCACTGCATTCAGAGATCTCCACTCGTCATCATGAGAATGACTTATTTTCGAGATAGCTTTTGGAGCTTCAAGATGCCATGGCTAAATTAAAGATCAAGATTCAACAATATGAGTCTATGTATTGCTTAAAACCTTGAGAGAATGATAACATCAAATACGAAGGCTCGAGATACCGTTATTTCTGACTTGGAGGCTTTAGCTAAGCCTCCTCTTCATTTTGACATTTCATGACCTTTAGATCATAACCTTTTGTAGTCTTTCATTTCCTATTTCTGAAAACTCATTTTCATGTATATTTTTGTTATCAGAATAAAGTTTCTTTAACATTACTAATTGCCTTTAACTTGAATACTTCCTTATGATCCAATATTTAAACATTGAATCGTAAGTCATTTAAATTAATAATCCAAGACAAAAATATGCATAACATAAGAGAAAACATGAAATCTTTAATCAAAAGCATGTTTTTTTGATTTCCCGTAAACTAACACTTGAATCCATACTTTTAAATGTAGAAATTGTCCAAGTATAAGGGAAAGTATGGTATTTTACTAATACTATGTTTGTTTTTAACAAATGTATAATGTTTCAAATTTCATAAAACAAAGTCATAATCTTTTTTATTTATTTATAAAAAATGATCAATCTTTCTTTTGACGAAAAAAACATAACGTTCACCACTTTTAGAGATAAAATATAGCTTTTCGGGTTTGAAAACTAATGAGTGCATATTATTAATTTATTTTAATTCCTTTATATTTAGTTTATTGGATGTTTTGTGATGTAAATGGGCTTATTAGTGTGTTTATTGATTTTAGGAGTAATTAAAGCTGAAAGATGAAAATGGGATGAATCAGAGCTAAAAGACCAAAGTGTTGTTGATCAAGGTCGTGCAACGCACGATCGCTCGTTCCCAAGATAAAAAAGTCGGTCACTACTGTTTGTATTCATCTCGGCAAGCCCAAATGGCTTAGTGGCTTTGCCTCAACGCATTACTCTCTGTAATTCTTCGTCCCAACGCCTACTGAAGCCGCCCGGCCAAGACCTCTCTGTTCGATATGGAGTGGGATTGATATTTGTATTAGATTTAGGATTTCTTTTAAACTGAGATTTGTTTTTCAAATTGATTTTATTTCTTTATAGAAACTAGGGTTGTGATTTGTAATTCCTTTTAAGATTTGGATTTCTAATTCTAATGGGATTTAGGTCTTTGTCTAGCACTATAAATACATTGTAATAGTTAGGGATCAGATGACAGATCTGATATACAACATTAAAGTGAAGACTTACAAGGCATGTCATGCTAATCTTTCCAATTAAGTTATGAAGGGATGTTGAACTTTATTCATAATTAACAATTTGATCAAGTTTACTTTATTTATTCATTTCTGCATGAGATTTATTCTGATTATTTACTTTAACTTCTTATATGTTATTTTATCTGATTGATTTAATGTGGCCAGTTAGATTAATCTAATAAATATAATCTACTAGATTAAGATATGTATTAAGAAAATGATATATATCTGATAATAATTAATAGTTAGTGATACTTGATTGTGGAATTTTTTTTTGTGTATTATTAAGATTTTCAAAAAACAAGTTAAATAATTCCTGATTGTGTAATTGTTGTTTGGAATAACCTAATTCTCATTCTTAATACTGCTATTGTATTAAATCTAGACTGATAGTTCTAGGATGTATGATAGTTATGATCTATTGGAGGCGATCGTCACATTAGATTTACACACAAGGAGAATTTCAGATAATTAGTGATCGCGATTATCTAGGGTTAGTAATCTCATTTAAAGATAAATACTGTATAACTTGATTACTCCATAATTGTGAAAAGATGATACTGAACTGAAAAACTGAAGCTTTTAAATTATTATTTATTTTTATCAGTTTATTATTGCCAATTTAGTTAATCAATTCAAAAACCCCTTTTCTTGGAAACAATGAGATAAATATGAAATAATACACTCTCTGTGGGATCGACCTTTACTTGTCACTATACTAATCTTTGTGTTAATAGAGTAGATCAAGAAATTTAGGAGTGTCAACAAAACCTCCAAATTTTGGCACCGTTGCTGGGGAGTGTTATTTGTTTTTGTTTATTCTTTGTTTTGTTTTTTTTATTTTTTTTTGTTTTATGACTCAATCCTCTCACTCTATTGACTTAAGTTTTGATCAAAAGATAAAGAAAACTAGAAATACAGATGAAGCCCTTGTTCCATCACCTGATCTTAGTATAACATATGAAGAGGAAAAGATGGCAGTGCTAAACAATAACAGAACTTTGAAAGAACTGGCTACTCCTGATCTGAATCAACCATCATTGTGTATTGAATATCCTACTTTAGATGGATGAAGATCCATACAAGCATCTGAAGGAGTTTTATGTGGTGTGTTCCATTATGAAATCACAAGGAGTGACAAAAGAATAGATAAAGCTTAGAATTTTTCCATTCTCATTAGCAGATTTGGCTAAAGACTGGTTATACTATCTACTTTCAGGATCAATATGATCATGGACTGATATGCAAAGGTTATTCTTGAAAAGATATTTTCCTGCATCAAGAGTTGCCAATATACGAAAGGAGATATGTGGAATCAGACAGTTCATTCGAGAGACTCTCTATGAGTATTGGGAAAGGTTTAAGAAGTTGTGTTCCAGCTGTCTACCTCACCAGATTGATGATCATCACTTGATACAGTACTTCTATGAGGGCATGCTACCAATGGATAGAAACATGATTTATGCAACAAGTGAAGGAGCACTGATATATAAAACACCTGAGGATGCAAGGAACTTAATTGCAAACATGGCAGCTAACTCACATCAAAATGGAACCGGAATGGATCATACACCTCAAAGGGTAAATGGGGTAAGCACGAGTAATATTGAGAAAAAAAAGTCCGATTTAACTATTTTGGTTCGATAAATGGCTACACGAAATATGCAAGTTCCAAAGGTGTGTCGAATTGTTCAAAGTCAGGGCATACTACAGATGTTTGTCTAATAAATATTGCAAGAGGATGAAATTGTTCAACAAGTTAATGTTATATGGACATTCTTAGGACAACATCAACATCAATATGGTCCTTGGGCGGAAACTTACAATCTAGGATGGAGAGATCATCCCGACTTAAGCTAGGAAGGTACTAGGCCACCAATGAAACTTGTCTTTTTAAGTATGCAACAAAATTTTCAGCAGACTCAACCTCAGTACCAAACATATATCGAACAAGTACTTTTCAATTCTGGACCATCTCTTGAGGATATGTTCAAAGCTTTCATGAATCAAGCACAACAGTTCTAACAAGGACTTCCGTTCACAATCTGGAGAACCAAGTAAGTCAACTGGCTATCACAGTTGGTAGATTGGATTCTCTGTAATGCCTCAGAAAATTCTATGTAAAATTTTGTTATTATAATGTCAAATTTTGCGTATAATTTTTTTTTGGTGACATTATAATTACTTATTACTTAATAGTTATTAAATATCTTAGATTATGAATGGTAAATAGAGAGATGTTGATATATACATTAATATAATGTTATATAAGCATCAGGAATGAAAAGGAAAGCCAACATGGCTTAGCTATGAAATATTCTTGTCTTGAATATTCTTATGTGATTAATGAAATAATTATGTAATAATTATTTTCATTCAAAAGCATTATTTAATGGTAAATAAGGAAAAATGGTAGATAAAAGTTCCATGTGTGTTAAATTTTTCAAGTGTCCATATTGGGCCTTATTAAAATTTTGCCATGTATGCTTGCAAGTCTCCTTCAATTAAATTAGGAATATGGGTTATGGTATTGGGCCTAAAAATAAAACCAATCTTAGCCTATTTCCTAGCCCAATTTGGCAACCTCAATTGTTAAAAAGAGTGGAATAGTTCAAGCCCCAAAACCCAATCCTGTAAACCATTAGTGTATAGCAAGTTAACAATTAAAACTTTGGGTTAAAGGGACTAGGCCCAAAACAAATCCCTGCCAAGCCTTGCCTTAGGAAATTTCCAGCAGCCCACATGGGTAAACTAAGGAGCTGAGGTTGTTTTGTTGTCAATAGTAGTTAGTTAACAGGTTAGTCAGTTAATAGTTAGCAGACAGTTCTGCAACAGATAAGGCATATCAGAAATGTAACGATCAAGAAATTTGTAATTTAATTTAAATATTTATTGAATTAAATAAATAATTGATGAATTGTGGTGAATTAGAGTAACTAAATTGATTAGTGTTAATTAAATTGAGTAATGATAATTTTATCGTAAGGATTTGATTTAAGGAAATAATTAAATTAAATCAATTACTTAATATATAAAGAAAATAATTAAACTAAATGAATTGTTTAATATTAAAGGAAATAAATAAATTAAATAAAGTGATGTGTCTAATTTATTAATTAAATTAGATATATAATTATTTATTATTCGTAAATATAATTATAATAGAAATTATTTTAATTACCATTACAAGTTATTTAAATTAATTAAGCTAAAGTTATTTAATTAACTAGAGTGTGACACAAAGTAACTATATAATATAAATAATATAAAAAAATAATCTAGTTGGGAGAAATTTTGGTTAGCCAAACAAGGCCTTGTGGCCTTTGGCTTATTCCAACTGACGTAACTCTTTGGTTTTAACCTGATACGTTAAATTAAGAGGCTATAACAGTTTATTTGCGTATTATATCCTAAGCTAAGAGAAAACACAGAGGGTGAGAGAAGTTTAGTGGTTTTGAAGAGAGAATTCTCTGAGATTTCAAGAGGAAGGAGAGGATTGCTAAACCTTGTTGTCATCTTTTGCTAGCATATAATCAAGGATTAAAGGTATACTCTACTCCTATTGTTCATGCTTTGAGTTTTCAAGGATTATTTTCTTTAAATTTCTAAATCACGTGGATTGATATATATATATATATATATATATATATATATATATACATGTATGTAAGGTATATAATCTGTTCATCATCACATGTGAGTGTGGTTTGATGATTAAAATTCATGTAAATGGGTGTGTAGTAAGAAAAATAAATAATAGTGATATGTTTATATGATGTGGCTTTAGAAAGTACCAAATTTTGTGCCCTATATGTGTTATAATATGTTATTGATGTTAGAACGTGTTAGTATGTTAAGAAACGAAAGCGGCGTAGTTGGAATCGTGTCAATTGATGGAGAAACGAATTCGTGGTGATCGAATTCACTAATAATGTAAAATATGATGGAATTTGGAAAATTAGGATTTTGATCATTCAAAATTGAATATTTAAAGTGTTTATGTTGTTATTATGTAGTATTGCATGTTTATAGATGTTATCACAAAGTTTAGTTGATAGGTTTCATGTAAATCGATGGTAATTGGAATGAGTTGGGATCAGCATTGCAGAGTCATGCGCGCTTCGTCTGCATACCTGCGGCGCATTGTATCGTTACCACGCTGGAAAAGCAGCAGCTAAGATTCATAATCGATTTTTTAGGTGAAACCACTAAGCAATTCCACGTGCAAGCAAGGCAAGTGGACAACGCAACACGCTGTGTTACTCGAGCCCAGCGGTGACTTACGCCTATTTACAGTCATGTATCAAACTTATATTAGTTTAGCATGCATGTTAATGATGTCGAGGCATAACATAAACTACAATAATAGATTGTCATGCGTTGTAATACAAAGTGTAAAAGATTTTTAAGTGATTGTTAATTGAGTTATATAATAAAACTAAAAGTGATGTTTTTAAAAGTTAGAGATGAATGATTAAGTTATGTTGGATCGTAATGAGATTTTAGAGGCGTTAAGGATGTCAACCAATATGGTTAGATGTTAGGTTAGTATTATGACCTAACTGATGGGTTAAAACCCATAGTGCTAATATTCATACTGTAGCGCCCCCAAAATAGGTCCACACGACCCATTCTGAGTCGCCAGATCACACTATAAAAATCATTTACAAACTTTATTTATAAAACTGTTGAACTGTCGTGCAGAATACGACAACAGATAAGCTGTGAGTTTTAATAAAATATTGTCTCGTAGACAGTATCAAAACTCAAATTGTTACAACGCCATATAAAATACAGCAGCAAAAATTTTAAGACCTCAAAGAAGAACGAGAAGATTACTATCATGTTCTTTCCAATGGTGAGTCTTCTTCGACATATAACTATCCACCGTTCTGCAATTGAAAATTTTATTTCAACCAAACTCCAAGATCATATAGGTAGTGCTTTCGTAGATATACTCAAAGAAGTGGATGTGCACAACCCTATCTTATGATAACACGAGGTTGTATGTCATTAGACATCTTGTATGATAGTGGCAAAACACCCTTTCAAAAGTTGGGTTCACCTCACCCTATTTGGTTCACCAAAATTAAATATCAAATGACGTATACAATACGACACACACTTATCTAAAGTTCTCAATAAAATTATTTCCATACTATTTAAGGAGAACCTTAATAGCTATGGATCACCGTTCTATTCTCCTTACCCCCTCGTCGACAATCATTTACACTCTTATTACACGAAAGGAATTATGAAGCAAAAAAGGTGAGCACAACTAGCCCAAGAAAGAATATCATGACTAATGATAATCTACATCATCAATAGCCTTCATCGAGAATAAATCGAGATTTAGAACATATGGTAGATGATAAAACTTTTCAACCATAGTTGCATAATGAACGAAAGCAATGCATTAGAAGAGTCAAATAGACCATCGATCTATTATCTTCTTCATGTTAAAAGTCCACCAATAATGTTTTATTCCTATAACATCAATAAATAATTCCTGAGTCTACAATCATATGAATAACTCATAATCATAATTGTGATTCTAAATTCTCTTCGCACCTGTGATTTAAGATAATTTTCATCACCTATCTTCACCTAAAACATCAAAATCATGGTTATACCAAATCACAATTCTTGCTCATAATCATACTAATAAATTCATCTTTGCACTACGACCAAAGATATTCATTAACAATTTATTCTTTGCACTATACAGCCAAAGACATACAACCGTATTTTAGAGAGAGTCAAGTAGAGCATGATATCTACTATCTTTTACGAATTAAAAGTGTATAATCAATATTTTATCGCTGAGACTCAACTTAATAAATAATCCACATCATCGAATCATTCCTGCACTACGGCCAAGGATATTCATGTAATCATCAATGGTCATGATTATACCGAATAATCCCTAGTTATAATCATACCAATAACTGTCCATCAATGCACTACGGGCCAATGAGGACTTTTACCACATCATCTATAACATTACGGGTCATGATTATACCGAATGATCCCTGATCATACTCATACCAATAAATAGTTTATTTATGCACATAAGCCAAAGATACTCATCAATCAATAGTTCATCTTTGCACGTAAGCCAAAGATATACAACTGTAAAACCAATAATCAACAGCTCATCTTTGCACGTAAGCCAAAGATATACAATCAGAAAACTAATAATCAATGAATTCATCTTTGCACGTAAGCCAAAGATGACTTTCATCATAATATAAGCATGATGATGATGACAATGATATAAGCATTAATCAAACGAAAACAAGGATAAATATTAAAGACTTTAAATTTATCCAAATATTATCAATCACTTAAAAAACTCATAATCTAATATTATTAATATTATAACAATATTTAATCACTTCTTAAACTTATAAACAATTTATTTCAATTGTTTACACTTTACCAAATAATGCATTTAATCATTCAAAAATGCCATACTCATAAGATTTCATCACCAATGATCAAATCCTCATCAAAAATCAGATATACCCTATATAGGATTCCCAAGTCATAAAATCCTATTTTCCAATTTTGTTACTTCACATAACATATATAATTCATTTATACATAACTAGTTTATTTTCATGAAAAATACCAAATCAAATCCCAAAAATATTTCTTTTTCTGAATTTAATGTAATATAGTCCCATATTGAACATATATTTTTCTCTAATTTTTTAAAATTCATTTACTATTTTTCATATGGCCAAAAGCTTTTAATATTTAGACATTTATCATAAATTGTACTTTTGTCCAAAAATTCAAATTTATAGGTATATCTTACATTATATACATGTACTCCCAATAAACATTTCACCAATTTTGGAGTTAACTACAAGGACTTATAAGGGTTTACTTTTAAAATAGTCTTTTCCCATAAAATCCATAACTCTTAATCGATACATCCATAAATCGCCATTTTTGGACACAATCTAGAAAACTCATCAAATTATCATTTCAAATTTTTCCAAAATTTTTGAGGGACAGAAAAATTATGAAACTACCCCTAGTAGAAACCCCTTTTGAATGAAAATACTATTCATATGAATACAAAGGATCATTCACCATGCATGCGCGTAATCCACATAGTATGTGTTATTCCAATGAATAATAAAGAATGGAATAATGTAAGAATTCACCATGCATGCGATAAACCGCAGATGAAAGGTTATTCTCAACGAATAATAAAGAATGGAACTCCAGTGTCATGCGTAAACTGCATAGATAGGATATTCCAACAGAAATAATAAAGAATGGAACTGTGTCAATACGTAAATCGTGACCGATGGTGATATTCCAATAGAATAATAAAGAATGGAATAACAATGAATTCACCATGCATGCGATAGATCATCGCATGCATAAAGTTATTCCATAGAATAATAAAGAATGGAATAATAGAAGAATTTTACCATGTATGCGGTTATTTGATGAACAAAGTTATTCCAACATAATAATAAAGAATGGAATAACAATGAAGACTTTTCATGAATACTGAAAGAAATAATACCCCTTACCTTAGAAGGAACCGGATAATCGGAATAGTGAGGTAGCAGACTTCTCTTCTTCTTTCTCTAATATAATAATTGCTCTATAGCTTTAGTGAATTGGTGAGAAATGAAGGAAGAATGAGCTTCTATTTATAGGAAATTATAGTTTCGATAATTGCACGTTTTGGAGCTCAAAATATTACAATTATAATACCTTCAACTTTTCTTTCATTTTTATTTAGTCCCCAAGTATTATCAAACTTGCACCACCTCCCCTAATAGTAAATAATGTGAATTAATAGTACAATCATGTGACTCAATAGTTATAATCATGAAAAATACAATTACAAGATGCAAGACTCCCATCTATACCTATATTTTTAACTTAGTCATGCAAGTATTATCAATCTTGCACCACCTCCCCTAATAGTACATGAATGTGAATCAATAGTACACACATGTGAACAAATAGTTATAATCATGTGAATTAATAGCAATTAATTGCTCAGTTATTCGATTAATTACCCGATTGGTCAATATAACCTCCAGACATCAATTATTATCGAAATAAATGTCGATTTCCACTAACACTAACAATCCTAACACAATGAAAATATTTTTCTCAAAAATTTCATTTTTGAAATTTTGAAGTTTGACTTTTTCTGAAAAAGTCAACTATTGACTCTTTTGACCAAAAAGTCAACCCCGACAAATTTTGTGTTTATAGTCTATTTCTACTAATTTCATCATTCCGGACTCAAAAATATCACGTCTGCATCTCCAAATTCAACTCCGAACTCAAATTTGATTTTTAATAACATTTATCATTAATATTATAACTCACAATATTTAACAACAACTAGGTCGCTCCTGTGAGAAAGAGGGGCTTTTCGATAAGGATTTCTCCTTATCAAGCATAAATTAGGTGACCAAACCTCTCCTCGATGAACTTCTAGACATTGTCAATATTTCAAATAATAATATCACGATGATAATTGTGACAATAATTGAATCAATAATATGAGAGATATGATGCGTTAATTATTGTAATAATTGAGTATTCTTGAGTGACTTCTCACATAAGCATCAATAATCAATACCATGTGTTACTATGCAACCACACGACATCGTACTTTTATCAATTTAACCATTTACTAAATAGAATAATAATTATAAAAATTGAATACTTTCATTTCCTAAAATTCGAGGTCTCACACATACAACTAATTGTTGTTGCGATTTCAATGATATATGTAGGGTAATTGGATATTGTTTTACATTTGTGTAGCTTACAATCAAGGAAAGTTTCTAAACCTTATCTCTTTACAATTGAGCAAGATTTCTAACTTCATTCTTTTCATATTGAATGCAAGTTTCCATTCCTATATTATTATTGTACAAGTTCTTAAAATTGAGCAAGCCTAATCTATCTTGCATATGTTTGTGCAAGCTCTTGTAACCTAATTCGTTACATCGAGTGAGTTTCACTTTCCTAATTATTATACAAAGCATATATTGTTCTAATACGTCGATTCAAATGAGATTGTTCTAACTCTTTTGGATACAGTACTTTGCATGTATATTATGTTTATTCAATTATATAATGTTGATATCCGACCATTGACTTTAATATCCTTGTTCGGTTATACATTCTTGTATTAGACCTTCAATTAGTAAGCAAACTCTTATTGATTAAGTTAATCTATAATTGAATAGTGTTCTAAAATTCTAGAAACACTGATAAACTAATTCCAAACTAAAATTTCTTTAGTGCGGAAATTCTAAATTCAAGCTGAGATGAACAACCCTAACATAGGGGATTTTGTACGTGTAAAGTTTAGATGTTTGTGCACAATACATGGTACAAAGGGCTGATCCCCCCAAAATACGTTAAAAGGGTCCAGTATAGTCTAAATGATTATTAAGGTTGGGTAATAATACCTAAGTATCACAGGAATATAGTTAAGTGGTCTTAAGACCCTCAGATAATTAAAGTTCGAACTTGTTTTCTATTTTGATTTGTAGAACAAGTTCTTTATTGTTCAGCTTTCGTTGTTTACTCTCATGTTACTATCATTACTACTTTCTATATCAGTGAGCATTTGTTTACTCACTCTTGCAATTAACACTGCAGCTAAAGTGGAGAAAGTTGATGAGCCGTCTACTAGCAAAAGAAAGGGCAAATTGTCCAAGTGCTGAAGACTTATGAGAAATTATTTAATTGTTTTACGTTTCAAGACTTGTTTTATTTTATGATGTGTTTCGTAAACTGATGTAATAAATTTAAGGTTAGAATACCTGGGATTATCATTGAGATGATGATGTAACCCTTTAATGGGAGAGATTATTATTTAAGTAATTTAAATTATGTCTTCATCCTTTATGATGGGTAGTTAGATGTAATGGTTTTGGATAGTGAACACCAAATTCTGTGGAAATGGAGTACCTGAATTTGGGGGTGTCACAGGTTGGTATCAAAGCCTTAGGTTATGAACCTTAGGTGGGGAAACCTTAGGAAGTAACCTTTAAGGAAATAGAAAACATAGAGGTGTTCAACTCTTATCGGGATTTAGGAAATGGATTAAGGTATCCATTGAAGCTAAATAATAAAAGACATTATGTGCTATGTGTTAATAACTTATGTGCTCGTGAGTATCAAAAAATATTAAGTAAAACTTAAAATATTTTGTTGTCGGGATGTTAAAAGCGAAGGAGGATCCAAATCCGGTAGTGGAAGCGATACCTCGGGATACCTATGATTTGATGAACCCCGGGATATTTATGTTGTGCGGGAACAGTTGATCCAGGAGGATGTGCCTGTGATCGATCCCGAGGAGGATAGTTCTGAGGAGATAGAGGAGGAGGATGAGGAAGAGGATCTTGAGGAGTTTTCACCAAATTCCATATCAACAGACCGTGTTGAGGCTAAGGTCCAAGTGAAGAAAGCCAAGATGAACGAGATGGATTACACTTTTAATTCTGTGATCGATAGGGCCCAGGATCGAGTCTATTATTACCCACCTTAGTTTAAAGACTCGCTATGGTTCGTGATGAATCGTAGAACGGCCTATCGTATCATGGAACAAGAGCGTCGAGAAGCCTTGCGACGTCTTAATATGCCTAGATAGAATAAGAGTGATAATAGTATGTGGTTAATTATGTGAATAAATAAAATGTGAATCCTTTATTTTGAGATAAATAAAGGGATAGTATAAGTATGTAATCCTAAAACTTATCTAGTTCAGGAAAGAGAATGTTTATAGCGGTTATGCTATGTTTAGTATGTTCTAAAATGTTATGAATGAATAAAAGTTTATTTGAAATGTTATGTGCTATAGCTTTAATCTTGGAATGTTTAAGTTAAACTTCAAATACCCAAGAAGTTGAGTAATGAATTATTAAGCGTATATCTTAACAGAAGATGCCTCCTAGAAGAAGACAACCACGTCAACAAGCACCTCCTGAGGGGGCTACTACTAATAATAACGAGGTCAATGCTAATTCGGTTCAGCAGTTGGTAACTCTGTTGACGGGTGCACTTGCGAATCAACTGCAAGCTCAAGTCATGACCTTTAAGGAATTCAAAGCGGTTGGACCGCCAGAGTTTCAAGGGTCTATGAATCCAATGGAAGCCCAAACCTGGATTATGGAAATGGAGAAAGTGTTTGACATTGCTAGAGTTAACAAGGATCAGAAGACTGCGTTCGCAATGTTCATGCTGAAGTCTGAAGCTAGCTACTGGTGGCAAGCAAATAAGGTTCATGGGGGACAAGGAGTGATAACATGGGATATATTTAAGGAGATGTTCTTTGAAATGTACTTTCCAGTGAGTTCTCGGAATTAGTTGGAAGTGCAATTTACGGAAGTCAAGCAAGAACTATGATTATGCTGTAATATCTTGCCAAAGTTTAACGAATTGGCAAGGTTTGCCACTTATCAAGTCAATACCGATGAGCGTAAAGCGAGGAGGTTCGAACAAGGATTGAAACCTTGGCTGTATAATAATGTTTTAATGTTCTAGTTGAATACATTTGCGGCTGTACTGGAGAAGGCAATTATTGCGGAAGGTGGAAGCGATGCCTTGACCAAGTACAATCAAGAACAAAAGAAGAGGAAAAATGAGAATGAGAATAAGGCTGGTGGAAGTAACAGTCAGAAGAAGAAGTGGAGCGAGAATTTAACTGCGGGAGGACAGTAGGGAAATCAGCAGAAGAAAAAGTTTGAACCTTGCGCGACGTGCGGGAAGAACAATACTGGGGTATGTTTGAATGGAAAGAGGGTGTGTTTCAACTTTGGTCAGGAGGGACACATTTCACCGAACTATTTTAGTCCGAAGAAAGGAGCATGTTTTACCTGCGGTTCAAAGGATCACATGGCTCGTGATTTCCTTAAGAAGCCAGGGAAAAGTGCAAGTGGTGGAAAAGGAAACAACAACGGTGGTGGTGCATTGACTATCACTAGACCATCACAGTCAAGCCGACTTACTGTGAGGACTTTCAATATGACCGTGCAGGATGCTGTACAGTCTAAGGATGTGGTGTCATGTATCATTTCGATTAATGGTATTAATGCTTATGTACTATTTAATTCGGGTGCTACTTTTTTATTTATATCCGATGAATATGCTCAGAACTTAGATTTGCCTCAAGAAGAATTAGAATTTCCCTTAAGCATTGAGATTGCGAATAAGGAAGTGATTCCAGTTAAATTCATATATAGGAATTGTAGAGTAGTTATAAAAGGTCACGGGATGATGGTGGACTTGATACCAATAAGACTTGGTGAATTTGATGTTATACTGGGAATGGATTGGTTATTCAATTACGGAGCAGTAATTGATTGCCAAAGGAAGTGTGTTAACCTTATGACTCCGTCAAAGGTTGTGTTTTATGGCGAAAAATCTCCCCGATGCAAGTTGTCTAACGGTGATCAAGCCAAGTTGTTGAGACAAGGATGTGTAGGATATTTAGCCTACATAGTCGATACACGTAAGAAGAAGAGTTGCAAAGTTAGAAGAAATACCGATCATAAGAGATTTTGCAGATGTATTTCCAGACGATTTGTCTGGTCTTCCAGCGGATCGACAAATCGAGTTTGTGATTGATTTACTACCAGGAACAGCCTCGATATCTAAAGCATCATACAGAATGGCCCCGGTAGAAATGAAAGAGTTGATGGTGCAATTGTAAGAATTGCTCGACAAGAAGTATATTCAGCCGAGTGTGTCGCCATGGGGAGCACCGGTGTTGTTTGTTAAGAAGAAAGATGGATCGATGCGGCTCTGCATTGATTACCGAGAGTTGAATAAAGTCACGATTACAAAAAAGTATACATTACCTATAATCGATGACCTGTTCGATCAGTTGAAGGGAGCGAGGTATTTCTCTAAGATAGACTTGAGAAGTGGTTATCATCAGTTGAAGATGAGGCATGAGGATGTACCAAAAACATCGCTCAGAACTTGGTATGGTCATTACGAGTTTCTGGTTATGTCTTTTGGTTTAACTAATGCACCTGCAGCGTTTATGGATTTGATGAACAGGGTGTTTAAACCATTCTTAGACAAATTTATGGTGGTGTTTATTGATGATATATTGGTATATTTCAAAACCAAAGAAGAACATGTTGAACACTTGAAATTGACGTTAGAGACGTTGAGAAAAGAGAAGTTGTACGCAAAATTTTCAAAATGTGAATTTTGGTTAGAACATGTACAGTTACTCGGACACATTATTGATAAGTATGGAATTTCGGTAGATCCATCAAAGGTTGAAGTTGTAATAAACTAGGATCAGCCAAAGACACCATCAGAAGTAAGGAGTTTCTTGGGATTGGTGGGTTATTACAAGCGTTTTATTCAAGATTTTTCCAAGATCGCGACTCCGTTGACGAATTTAACTAGGAAGGCGGTTAAATTTGTTTAGACGAGAAAGTGTGAGGAAAGTTTTCAAGAGTTAAAGAAGAGGTTTGAGCTCTGCTTGTGTTGTCATCATTGCGATGATACGGAAATTTTGTGGTGTATATTGGACGCATCGCATAAAGGACTAGGTTGTGTATTATGCGAACAGACGAGTTATTGCGGTATGCATCACGTCAGTTGAAAGATTACGAGAAGGGGTATCCGACTCATGATTTAGAGTTGGCGGCAGTGGTGTTTGCCCTGAAAATTTGGAGACATTATCTTTATGGAGAGAGGTTTGAGATATATACTGACCATAAAAGTCTGAAGTATATCTTTACGCAAAAAGATTTGAACATGTGACAAAGAAGATGGTTGGAGCTGATCAAAGATTACGACTGCGAGATTTTCTATCATCCCGGAAAGGCGAATGTTGTTGTTGATGATTTAAGTAGGAAGGGACGGGAGAAGTTAATGTTGTTGACTGTTCAGGAGAAGCTAGTGTCGAAAATGGCTAAGATGGAGTTAGAAATTAAATATCCGACAGAATACGATGAAAAGTTATTCCAGATAGGTAAAGGTTCAACGTTGGTGGATAAGGTGAAAAATGCACAACTTCATGATGAAGACTGCGAAAAGATAAAACAGAACATATCTGAAGATGAGGAAAACAAATTCAAAATTGATTCGGAAGGGTTACTTCGATTCGAAGGGAGAATTTGGGTTCCTCAAGTACCAAAAGTTAAAGAAGAAATTCTGAGTGAAGCTCATAATTCAAGATATTCGATTCACCTTGGGAGTACAAAGATGTATCAGGATCTTAGACATCATTTTGGTGGCCGAATATGAAAAAGGATGTGGCTGAGTGTGTGGCAAAATGTTTAACGTGTCAGAAAGTTAAAGCTGAACATTCAAAGGCCAAGCAGATTATTAAAACCGTTGGAGATACCAGAATAGAAATGGGAGCATATCACAATGGATTTTGTGGCAGGTCTTCCAATGACCCAACAAGGTTACGATGTCATCTGGGTAATTGTCGATCGACTGACGACGTCGGCACACTTTTTGCCAATCAAGCTTCGATTTACACTAGATCGGTTAGCAAAAATGTACATGAAGGAAATTGTGTCAAGACATAAAGTACCTGTGTCCATTGTATCAGACAGAGATCCACGTTTCACATCTAATTTCTGGAAACGATTACAAGAATGTTTGGGAACACAGCTGAGAATGAGCACAACATACCATACTCAAACCGACAGACAAAGTGATAGAACCATCCAAACACTAGAGGATATGCTCAGAGCATGTATCATGGATTTCAAGGGAAATTGGGACGATCATTTATCATTGGTAGAATTTGCTTATAATAATAGTTATCACGCGAGTATTGGCATGCCGCCTTACGAAGCGTTATACGGCAGAAAATGCATAACTAACTCATTATCTTTGGGATGAAAGGTAGTGAACATCAGCTATTGGGTCCAGAATTGGTACAACAGACTGTCGAGATCATCAAGGTTATTCGAGCGAGATTTATCGCAGTACAGGATAAATAGAAGAATATGCCGAACAACATCGACAAAATAGAGAATTCGATGTCGGTAGTTAGGTTTTCTTGAAAGTGTCTCCCTGGAAGGGGAAAATTTGGTTTGGCAAAAAGGGGAAATTGAGCCCAAAATTTATAGGACCTTTCGAAGTGTTTCGACGAGTTAGTGAAGTGGCGTACGAGATAGCTTTACCTCCGGAGTTGGAGCATATTCAGAATGTTTTCCATGTCTCGGTATGGAGACCATATAAGCCTGACTATAAACATGCTATAGAATATGAGCCCTTACAATTTGAGAAAGATTTTTCATATGAAGAAGTTCCTGTTCAAATTGTTGACATAAAAGAGCAAGTACTAAGGAATAAAGTAATACCTTCTGTTAAGGTAATCTGGAGGAACCACAATGCTGAGGAAGGTTCGTGGGAACTTGAAAGCGTTATGATGAAGAATTATCCTCAGTTGTTTGCTTAATTTTGTATAGCGATTTTGTGCATAAAATCTTGTTAAGGAGGGAAGAATGTAACGAATAAATTTTTCGAGTTGTGATTCTGGGGACAGAATCCTTTTAAAGAGGGAAGGATGTAACGATCAAGAAATTTGTAATTTAATTTAAATATTTATTGAATTAAATAAATATTTTAAATAATTTATTTATTGAGGAAAATAAATAATTGATGAATTGTGGTGAATTAATTGAGTAACTAAATTGATTAGTGTTAATTAAATTGAGTAATGATAATTTTATCTGAAGGATTTGATTTAAGGAAATAATTAAATTAAATCAATTGCTTAAATATGTAAGAAAATAATTAAACTAAATGAATTGTTTAATATTAAAGGAAATAAATATATTAAATAAAGTGATGTGTCTAATTTATTAATTAAATTAGATATATAATTATTTAGGCTTAAATATAAATTAGTACCCTAAACTATAGGCCATATTCCACTTTGGTGATTCACCTTTTAATTTTTTCAATCAGATCATTAAACTATCAATTTTTTCCATTCCAGTCTAATTAAACCTGCCATGTCATAAATTAATGATATGGCATCACCACGTGGCAATACAATGCTTATGTGTTAAAAGAAGACTAATTTTTAGATTATTTTATGGACTTGAAAGGGTAAAAGAGTATTATAATATTTTATATTAATTTAAACTAAATTTAAACAAAACTAAAAACCAAACTCAGATCTATCCAACAAT
Source organism: Panax ginseng (assembly GCA_020205605.1). Taxonomy (NCBI): domain Eukaryota; kingdom Viridiplantae; phylum Streptophyta; class Magnoliopsida; order Apiales; family Araliaceae; genus Panax; species Panax ginseng. The sequence goes on along the minus strand of CM035131.1, from coordinate 22,571,908 downwards.
TTCAACAAAAACAGAACCGTAACAATCAAAATCAAAATCCTATATAAATATTCTAAAACAATGTCATTAAATTGACAAATTACCTAAAAAAGTATCAAATAATCAATCAACATCTCTACAGTATACATTTCTGTCCAAAACCCAAACAAAATAATACGAACTCTCTCTTCCTCCTCTCTCTCTATTAGTAATGGTAGAATTAATACCACAAAGCCCTAATTCAAATGTGCCCCAAAGAACATCCGAAGCGACACTCCACCACCCCTTCAACCACTGTCTACCACCGCCACTCCGGCGGTGCTTTCGAGGATTGGCATCTATAATAGCTCGTAGGCCGGTAAATGCAGTGACGCCGCTTCGAAGTTCGACGATGATAGCTCAATGTTCTTCCACAAAGTATCATGCAAGTTAATGGAGAATCTCGCCAAAATCAAGCTCGATTTTGAAACAATATGAAGGGAAAAGTGGCTGACCCTCGATTGAGCTTTACCTCCAAGTACCTCTCTGTTGATTATGATGTTGAAGGGAAGAGCGCTTTGGCTAAGGGGTCCTTTGGGCTCGGTCTGGGTTTGCAAACTATAGGCCATACTCAATCAAAATCCTCTGATACAGGAATATAGGATTTTGATTTTGATTGTTAGGGTTCTATTTTTGTTGAAATTGTTGGATAGATCTGAGTATGGTTTTTATTTTTGTTTAAATTTAGTTTAAATTAATATAAAATATTATATTACTCTTTTACCCTTTCAAGTCCATAAAATAATCTAAAAATTAGTCTTTTTTTAACACATAAGCATTGTATTGCCACGTGGTGATGCCATGTCATTAATTTATGACATGGCAGGTTCAATTAGACTGGAATGGAAAAAATTGATAGTTTAATGATCTGATTGAAAAAATTGAAAGGTGAATAATCGAAGTGGAATATGGCCTATAGTTTAGGGTACTAATTCATATTTAAGCCAATTATTTATTATTCATAAATATAATTATAATAGAAATTATTTTAATTACCATTACAAGTTATTTAAATTAATTAAGCTAAAGTTATTTAATTAACTAGAGTGTGACACAAAGTAACTATATAATATAAATAATATAAAAAAATAATGTATTTGGGGGAAATTTTGGTTAGCCAAACAAGGCCTTGTGGCCTTTGACTTATTCCAACTGACGTAACTCTTTGGTTTTAACCTGATGCATTAAATTAAGAGGCTATAATAGTTTATTTTCATATTATATCCTAAGCTAAGAGAAAAAACAGAGTGTGAGAGAAGTTCAGTGGTTTTGAAGAGAGAATTCTCTGAGATTTCAAGAGGAAGGAGAGGATTGCTAAACCTTGTTGTCATCTTTTGCTAGCATATAATCAAGGATTAAAGGTATACTCTACTCCTATTGTTCATGCTTTGAGTTTTCAAGGAATATTTTCTGTAAATTTCTAAATCACGTGGATTGATATATATACATATATGTAAGGTATATAATCTGTTCATCATGACATGTGAGTGTGGTTTGATGATTAAAATTCATGTAAATGGGTTTGTAGTAAGAAAAATAAATAATAGTGATATGTTTATATGATGTGGCTTTAGAAAGTACCAAATTTTGTGCCCTATATGTGTTATAATCATTATTTGATGTTAGAAGGTGTTAGTATGTTAAGAAACGAAAGTGGCGTAGTTGGAATCGTGTCAATTGATGGAGAAACGAATTCGTGGTAATCGAATTCGCTAGTAGTGTAAAATATGATGAAATTTGGAAAATTGGGATTTTGATCATTCAAAATTGAATATGTTAAGTGTTTATGTTGTTATTATATAGTATTGCATGTTTATAAATGTTATCACAAAGTTTAGTTGCTAGGTTTCATGTAAATTGATGGTAATTGGAATGAGTTGGGTGGTAGATCGTATTCAGCAGAATCTTCATACATTCATTAGCGCACCATTGCTACTACAAACGATCAACGCAGAGTAGCTGCTACTTATAGGTTTTCTGCATAGCGAAGACCAAATAGCAATACACGGCAAAGGCAAGGGACAAGTGAATCGCACCATGCCCTGAGCCAAAGCAGCGGTGACTTCACGATTACAGTCATGTATGTATCGGACTTATATTAGTTTAGCATGCATGTTAACTATGACGCCCCCAAAATAGGTATACATCACCCATCTTGAGTCGCCAAATACATGGTACAAAATTCAAATACAACTTAATAAAACAACTGTCGTGTAAAATACGCCAAAACATAAACTGAGAGTTTTAATAAGAATATTGTCATCTAGACAATATCCACACTCAATGGAGTCCTCATTACATTTATTATCACATTATTTAACAGAATAGTGAGGACTACTAATGCTATCATCTGGACCGTCACTCTGTTCCCCGACTAGTCCCAACTATATTCTCATTTCATAAAGAGAACAATGAAAGCAAAGGGTGAGCTCAACTAGCCTAGTAAGAAATATTATGACTAAGATAATGCAGAATAAATTATCCTTAGCCTTCAACAGTATAACAACTGATAGAATATAATAGACAACAAGTTTTAGATCAACAACTGCAGCGGAATAAGCAATCCATTAGAAGAGTCAGGTAGAGCATAAAATCTACTATCTTCTATGATTACGATCAATGAAGACTTTTACCACATCATTCGTCACATTACTGTTATGATTATACCGAATAATCCCTGGTCATAATCATATCAAGTCCATCTATGCACGTAAGCCAAAGATAACTTTAATCACAATATAAGCATGAGGATGATGACAATGACATAATAATTCAACAAAACAAGTTCAAGGATAAATTTTAAAGATTTATAATTTAATTTATCCAGAAATCAATAACGTCCAAATTGTTAACATGATACTGCTTTGTAGAGTAAAATTCAAGAATGCTCCACATTTGTAACATACGACCGTGATGGCCGTTCTCCTTCCTAACAACAAAGTCTTTGGTCGACGTCTTTCCATCATTGTTGAATCTCCTCTTCTTGAAATGTCCACTCTTATTGTCATGACCATGATTACCACCAAGTGATTACCATTTCGCATGTTGATTCCTCCACGCTTGTTGTCACCCGCTTCATGATCTACTACTTTCGTATTATCATTTTGTTGACTGCTCTCTTTTGGTTGGGTTGACTCATTATCGCGTTCCAATAACTGAGCCCTATTCACAACATCTGAATACAAGCAAAGTTTATGAGAGATAAGGTATTGACGTATCTCAGTTTTCAAACCTCTTAGAAACACCCGCGTCATTTTTTCCTTATTATCAACCAAGTGGGATGTAACCCGAGACAACTTGGCAAACTTAGCTTCGTACTGCGCCACTGTCATATTGTTTTGCTTAAGCTTGATGAACTCTACCTCCTTCATATGACGAATACTTTCAGGAAAGTACTTGTCGTTGAACAGCTCTTGGAACTTTTCCCAAGACATTTTGAGTCTGGCGGTTGAGTACGCTTTCTGATTCCCACCAAGAATCGCCTGCTCATGCAATAACATGAAGGTGGCAAAGGGAACCTTTTTCTCCTCGGAGCCTCCCAAGACATCAAATATCTTGTTGATCTACTTTATCCATGTCTTCACCTTAAGTGGTTTTGGCTCTCCAAAAAACTCCGGTGGTCCCAGCTCCTTGAACTGCTTAGCGGTGACCGTCCGAGAGTTCTCTGTGTTTCCACCTGCATTTTGGACAGGAGCCGCTCTCGTCTTATGATACATGAATTGCATAAAGCCTCTGAACATCCCATAGTTCACCATTTATCGGTGTTATTGTTTATATGAGGATTATTGTCTTCCTGTTGCACATTACCCTGGGTATTGATGGTTGGTGACTCAACGGTCTCATGTGCTTCATTGCTTATCTCAACATTTTCGGATGCCATTTTCAAATACTGCCACAAAATAAGGGTTAATTAACATATCACATATTATCCCTATACTCCTATCACCCAATTAAATACCAAATAAACTTAGGTAGGTCATACTAGCGGAAGGAATTCCCGCTCTCCTTCCTAGTTCTTATCTCACATCTCAGCCAGGGATCATATCCCTAAGCTTTGATACCAACTGTGACGTCCCCAAAATAGGTATACATCACCCATCTTGAGTCGCCAAATACATGGTAAAAAATTCAAATACAACTTAATAATACAACTATCGTGTAAAATACGCCAAAACATAAATGAGAGTTTTAATAAGAATATTGTCATCTAGACAATATCCACACTCTGGAGTCATCATTACATTTATTATCACACTATTTAATAGAATAGTGAGGACTACTAATGCTATCATCATCTCGAGATGATCACTCCGCTTCCCACTAGTTCTAACTATATTCTCATTTACTGAAGAGAACAATGAAAGTAAATGGTGAGCTCAACTAGCCCAGTAAAAAATATTATGACTAAGATAATGCATAATAAATTATCCTTAGCCTTCAACAGTATAACAACTGATAGAATATAATAGACAACAAGTTTTAGATCAACAAATGCAACGGAATAAGCAATCCATTAGAAGAGTCAAGTAGAGCATAAAATCTACTATCTTATATGATTTAAAAAGATTTTCATCAACTTTATTCTTTGAGACTCGACAATAAATAAACCACATCATCCACGCACCACGCCCAAGGATATTCATGTAATCATCAATGGTCAAGATTATACCGGAATAATCCTCGGTCATAATCATACCAACAACTCGTCCCATCAATGAACTACAGGCCAATGAGGACTTTTACCACATCATTCGTCACATTACGATCAAGCGATTATACCGAATAATCCTCGGTCATAATCATACCAAGTCCATCTATGCACGTAAGCCAAAGATGACTTTAATCACAATATAAGCATGAGGATGATGACAATGACATAATAATTCAATAAAACAAGTTCAAGGATAAATTTTAAAGATTTATAATTTAATTTATCCGAAAATCAATAACGCCCAAATTGTCAACATGATCTTGCTTTGTAGAGTAGTAAAATTCAAGAATGCTCAAAAGAATATTTCCATAAAAGATATCGGATGAAGCGCAAATATCAAGGATATTCCACTAATTTCATGGAGTATAGAAGCCAAAACTTTAACCAACCGAGTATAATAGAATATATGAAATCGCAAATGGATTTTACGCGCCATGTTTGAATCCACGAGCGGATCATTTCCATAATTTAATAAGGAATGAATACAAAGGATCATTCACCATGCATGCGTAATCCATATAGACGAGTTATTCCAACGTAATAATAAAGAATTGAATAACGTAAGAATTCACCATGTATGTGATAGACCGTGATAGACAAAGTTATTCCCAATGAATAATAAAGAATGGAACCAGTCATGCGTAATCACTTACGAGAAGGATATTCCAACGTAATAATAAAGAATGGAACCAGTGTCATGCGTAATTATTGCACGGATAGGATATTCCAATGTAATAATAAAGAATGGATAACAACAGAATTCACTGTGCATGCGATAGAAGATTACCAGACATGTTATTCCAATAGAATAATAAAGAATGGAATAATGTAAGAATTTCACCACGATGCAGATTAGATAGACATAAAAGGTTATTCCAACATAATAATAAAGAATGGAATAACAACCCTTACGAGTATTGAAAGAAAATAACTCTCTTCATGAATACGAAAGAATAATACCCCTTACCTTAGAAGAAAACTGGATACTGAAATAGTGAGGTAGTAGACTTCTCTTCTTCTTTCTCTCTATAATTTCTCTCTATAATAATTGTTCTATAGCTTTAGTGAATTGGTGATAAATGAAGGAATAATTAGCTTCTATTTATAGAAAAATATAGTTTCGATAATTGCACGTTTTGGGGCTCAAAATATTACAGTATAATACCTTCCTCTTTTTCTTCATTTTTAATTTAGTCCTGCAAGTATTATCAAACTTGCACCACCTCCCCTAATAGTAAATAATGTGATTCAATAGTTCAATCATGTGAATCAATAGTTATAATCATGTGAAAATACGAATTACAGTATAGTACCTCCATCTATACCTCCATTTTTAACTTAGTCATGCAAGTATTATCAATCTTGCACCACCTCCCCTAATAGTACAAGAATGTGAATCAATAGTGCACACATGTGAACAAATAGTTATAATCATGTGAATTAATAGAAATTAATTACTCCTTTATCCGGTTAATTACCCAATTGGTCAACATTACCTCCAGACATCAATTATTATCGAAATAAATATCGATTTTCACTAACACTAATAATTCTAACACAATGGAACTATCAATTTTATCTTTAATCAACACGAACTTATTCATCATTAATATTATAATTCACAATATTTAACAACGTGTCGTTCCCAAGAAAGAGGGCTTTTCCGATAAGGATTTCTCCTTATTAGGCGTGCGATTAGGTGACCAAACCTCTCCTTGATGTAACTTCTAGACATTGTCAATATTGCAAATAATAATATGAATAATTTTATGGTCTCAATTATTGAGTTAATAATATAACATATTATGCACGAGATGATCTTTGTGACAATAATCAATAATAATATGAGAGATATGATGCAAGAATTCTCGTAGCAATAATTGAGTATAACAGGTGTGACTTCACATGTAAACATCAATAACCAATACCGCAGGTGCTACTACGCAACCACGCCAGACATCAGACTTTTACTACTCTTAAGGCGGTCCAACAGGTTTTAACGGTAACACTTCCGCCGTTATTTTTATAAAAGATAATTTTGTCGTTTTCTTACTACGATAATACTTCCGTTGTGGGGTCCACCAATGATTGTGCCTTCGTACGAATATTCCTTGTCAAAACGAATATTCCCCGACCAATCGAATATTATATAACCACTTGTTTACTTTGTAAAAATTGTAACTATTACCCACAACTATAACATTATATCAAATCCACGCCATAATATTCAAAAAAATATTTCAAGAAAATTATTCTTTATTCATAAAAGTTGGGGTCTTACATTAATGATGTCGAGGTATAACATAAACTACAATAACAGATTGTCATGCGTTGTAATACAAAGTGTAAAAGATTTTTATGTGATTGTTAATTGAGTTATATAATGAAACTAAAAGTGATGTTTTTAAAAGTTAGAGATGAATGATTAAGTTATGTTGGATCGTAAAGAGATTTCAGAGGCGTTAAGGATGTTAACTAATATGGTTAGATGTTAGGTTAGTATTATGACCTAACTGATGGGTTAAAACCCATAGTGCTAATATTCATACAACCTATTATTGTTGCGATTTCAATGATATTTGTAGGGTAATTGGAGATTATTTTACATTTTTGTAGCTTACAATCAAGGCAAGATTCTAAAAATGCAAGTTTCCATTCCTACACTACTACAAAACAGTAAATAGACAACGCGAAAAAAATGTTGTGGTTTCAATCAGAAAAATGTCGTGGTTAAGGGTGTTATCTAATTGACACCCTTACACAACATTTTTAAAATGTTGTAGTTAAGCACAATACACAACGTTTTTTAGAAAAAAAACGTTGTAGATTTATTTTCCAAAAATTAGCAGATGCTTAAAAACGTTGTAGAAGGTATGATTCCACAACGTTTTTTTGGATAAAAATGTTGTTTAGTATATCGGAACAACGTTTTTTAAATGTTGTAGATAAAAAAAAAAAAAAAAAAGGATGTGGTTGTAATCAAATCGATCCCATAAATATTTGTAACATTGTAACCAAATTTATATATCCAAATAAACATAATTCTTATGATAACATTGTAACATTGTAAAACACAAGATAAGCACTCTCGATCCCATAATTCCTAACCAAATTTATATATCCAAATAAACATAAATATTTGTAAAACACAAGATAACTACTACTTTCTTATGATAACATTGTAACATTGTTATCATTGTAACATTGTTGTAACAAGTTGCTTTAATTTTTTCATTTCAGCGATTCAAAGCATTACTCGAATGAACCTTCGAATCCTCCTCCAATCATGCTCTTATCGATTATGCAAGTGAAACATTACAGAATCCGTTGAGTACCTTTTAAGTAAAATGCGAGACACATTTTTAGTCAAAATCAGTATTTGTAGTTAAATACAAACACCTTAGCTACAACATATAACATAAAATGGTGCCAAGAAAACTTAATAAACTAAGTTGGTGGGCATAGATGAGACTCTTTTGTCAGTAATCCAACTAAAAAACCGAAAAACTTAATAATATGAACGAATACATTCTTTGAAAAAAACACATACCTGAAAAAGTACCTGAGACTTTGACCTTTCCCTTATCATTCAAAAATCAATCAACTGAGAAAGTACCTGAGACTTTGACCTTTCCTTTATCATTCAAAAATCAATCAACTGCATAACCCACAATCCAAGTTGGAATTTGCTGACATCCTCTAATCCGAACCAACCATAACCATGGTTATCACAAAGTCATACAGGAAAGAAAAGAAAGCAGATAGCTTACCACCATTACACCTCCTACATGTGACTGAAAATTATTCTCTCGACTTTCTATTATCAAATTTATAAATCCATGTATATCTTCAGAAATGCACGATATCTATCTATCTAGTCATCACTCAAAAAATTACGAAATACATCTATCTATCTAGCATGAAAAATAAATGACATTCAAGAATAGAAATTTCTAACATTGATGTAAATACATCAAAATTGAACCATAGGAAGAGAGAATAAATGACACTGATTCTTGACAGATTTCAACTACCAATGAAAGAAAGAGCTCTCTATGGGGATCAGTAACACTAAACACTTGGTCATTTAAATCTTTATCATAAAAACAATCACACTCAATCATCCGGAGAGAGTATATAACTATATCATTAAATGAGAATTAAAAGGAGAAAGCAGTTAAACCTTAACAATATGCATTTCTAGAATCCCCATATCTTACATGTCCTTCAGAAAGACATTCAAAATTTGCGATACTTTGGTTGTGAAGAAGGCGTACACGATCTTCTCCGCCGATCGTATGTCATTCAAATCCACAACAAATAGATAAAGCACCAAATAAACAATAAATGTTTCTCCTATAATTAATAAAGAAGAAAATTTTACTAACAGAAGAGAGAATGTAAAAGAGGGGGAAAGATGTCAACCTTAGTGGAGCAAAAAGAAGACAAAATACTAGAGATAAAGAACTTAAAAAATTGCGACCACTATTCCCAATGACAATCTGATTTAGAAAGACCATGAAAGCTCCATGGTAGGCACCACAAAGAGGCAAGGTAAAATATTCTTCTAAATATATGCGAAGGAGATCTTTGCTCCCTCGAAAATCCGAGCCTTATGCTCACCCACAATCTCCTAAAAACAATAAATGTATTTGAAAAAGAATAAAATTATCACATATAATGTTAGCATAAAATCAATACAACCTGAGATCATGAGCTAGACTTTTCCTGTATCAGTCAAAGAATCGATGTATCTAGGGCTATAGGTGTAAGAATGCAGGATCATTTTATAACAAAAGCATCTCACATTATAGCCATTCCACTATTTTTCTAAGTGAATGAAGACCCGGAATCACACTAAGACATTGTCACAGTTATTGTAAATCTTGTTTGCAGATAATTTAAGATGCATCCAATACAATCTCGTTCAAATGTGCATCCAACTATGTTGGTTCCCACAACAAATTGCTCACAACATAAGCATATTTAGAAAACACTTGAAAAAGGTTGTTAAGATAACCTCTATTAAGCATTCAATTATTTATATTTACAACTACAACTGCTCATAAAATTATAAACCCCTTTCTCCAATTCAATTTGATCATGGCTACTTTGTAGACAAAGTAGCTATAAAGCAAGTAAAGACAAAGAACTAAACGAAAGACGATTACTAACCTTGATTGCTAACAGTTAACAACGCAAGTTGACAACACAAGGAACTCTCGCCAAGGTCTCCTCAAAGAATAGATTGGAGTCTGCCAAAAAATGAAAATAACAAAGATAATAATCAATTATCCATATAGGAGTTTACACCATTGGAGAGGGGAAAGAAAAAGAAAGAGCTCATGAAATTGGCGCAAATAGCATAAACATACCTTTCTTATCTTGAATATTAGCCTTAACAATGTCTAGAATAACAAATGTTGTCTCGTGGGTTAAGGCATATGCTTCCAAAGCAATCAAAGCAATCAAAACAGATATATTACAACTTAGTTCCAAACATTGAAAAATCCTCAATTTCTCATTGCTCGTCAAACAAAATAGGTCCCCAATTTTAGAACACATGACAAGTGACATTTTTGCTTCAAAACGGATCTTTTGGCCTACAGGATTACTTTGTTCATATGGAACCAAAAGAAATGGAAATGGAAATAGGAAAAACACAGCAAATGATATTTAATACAATAAATAACATAAAATTAATGTTAATCTGGTATTAGAAGACTTCAATTCATACATGCTCTTGTTTCAGTTGAGTAAGTTCTCCTTTACGGCTTCCATAGTAGCTCTAAGTCGTCTTTGTGATGGTTTATTCATACCGCAGAGAAGAGATGTTTTGGCTTGCTTTACACATGCTGATTGGATGAATTCGACTTCGACAGTCACCGTGGTTTCAGAGGATATAGAAGGGATGGTCATCGAGTTACACCTGCATTCTTAGGGCAAAAAAGTTTCCCAAAGAAGATAACACATGCGATTCCTACAAATACGATTTAAAAATATTGCAAGAGTTCAAAATAGAAGACATACCGGTTAGGATTTTCTTAGATTAATCCTCCGATTCGATCGATTTGAGGCGTGGTCGATCAATTTGGCTTCCACCATGAGACAATCAAGAGAAGTTTGACTAAGAACTTCCGATTCGTGCTTCTGCAGTTTTGAAAATGCTCAAGATCTTCTCCGTTTGGATGTTGGAGAGAAGGGCACCCGCTTCCTTTGGTCGTAGAGAGAGAAAGTACAGAGATAAGTGAGAAAGTAGTCTTGTTTTAATTTCAAATTTTGGCTTCCTGTTCCTATTTTTTGCTCTGTATTTTTGTAGATAGATAACGTTTTTTTTTAAAAAACGTTATCTATTTAAAATCAAAAAAATGCCCTTTTAAATAGATAACGTTTTTGCATATATATCTACAACGTTTTTTTAAAAACATTGTAAAAAAAAAACCACAATGTTTTTTTAAAAAACGTTGTGGTTTAAGTGTTGTCTATTAGGTAATTTGTATTGGTACTATATTATTATTGTACAAGTTCTTAAAATTGAGCAAGCCTAATCTATCTTGCGTATGTTTGTGCAAGCTATTGTAACCTAATTCGTTACATCGAGCGAGTTTCACTTTCCTAATTATTATATAAAGCATATATTGTTCTAATACGTCGATTCAAATGAGATTGTTCTAACTCTTTTGGATACAGTACTTTGCATGTCTATCATGTTTATTCAATTATATAATGTTGATATCCGACCTTTGACTTTAATAGCCTTGTTCGGTTATACATTCTTGTATTAGACCTTCAATTAGTAAGAAAACTCTTATTGATTAAGTTAATCTATAATTGAATAGTGTTCTAAAATTCTAGAAACACTGATAAGCTAGTTCTAAACTAAACTTTCTTTAGTGCGGAAATTCTAAATTCAAGCTAAGATGAACAACCCTAACATAGGGGATTTTGTACGTGTAACGTTTAGATGTTTATGCACAATACATGGTACAAAGGGCTGATCCCCCTAAGTACGTTAAGAAGGGTCCCTATAGTCTAAATGATTGTTAAGATTGGGTAATAATACCTAAGTACCGGGGACATAGTTCGTGGTCTTAAGGCCCTCAGATAATTAAAGTTCGAACTTGTTTTCTATTTTGATTCATAGAACAAGTTCTTTATTATTCAGCTTTCGTTGTTCACTCTCATGTTACTATCATTACTACTTTCTATATCAGTGAGCATTTGTTTGCTCACTCTTCAATTAACACCTTCAGCCTAAAGTGGAGAAAGTTGATGGTAGTCTACTAAAGAAAAGGAAAGGCAAAATTGTCCAAGTCTTTGAAGAATTATGAGAAATTATTTAAATGTTTTACGTTTCAAGACTTTTTTTATTTTATGATGTATTCCGCAAACTAATGTAATAAATTTAAGGTTAGAATACCTGGGATTATCTTTGAGATGATGATGTAACCCTTTAATGGGAGAGATTATTGTTTAAGTTATTTAAATTATGTCTTTATCCTTTATGATGGATAGTTAGATGTAATGGTTTTGGATAGTGAACACCAAATTCTGTGGAAATGGAGTACCTGAATTTGGGGGTGTCACAAGAAAGACTAGGGTCCTGTTAGGGTGGTATTTGCAGAGCCAACGCGCAAAAAGTAATCTAACTACTTTAGAGATATTAGAGTGTATGTTAGGGGCCAACTAGAGGTGATGCCATCAACAGTAGAAGGAACCAAGCTCAGCCATAAAAAGGGGCTAAGCTTATTGACTAGTTTAGCTTCATCACTTAACAGAGGCCAAAAGCTATAGCAATTCAATCATATAGAGATAGAGTGGGAGAGCTTCGGTATAGAAGAAGGAGGAAGTAAACAATTAATAGCGCAAATTCTAAGCCACTAAGGTAAACTTTCCAACCTTCCCATTTCTGCTTTTTGGCTACTAGTAATCCACAGTGGCCGGATGGCCTGGGATAGTCAAGTAGGGCTGTATTTTTTTTTTTTTTATGTTGTTGCTGTAAAAAGTAATTCACTAGCATGTTGCTGTAATGTTTATAACTTAGGCACAAGGAGATAGGTGGCTGTGGAGAAATAAGGTGGTTATCATGGATTGATAATGTAAACAAATGACAGTTAGTTTGATAGCACAAAACTATGCACACCACCTGTTTGATAAAAGTCCCCAGTGGACTGTTTTAACAAAAACTGATCATTAGATCACTGTTAAGCATGAGCTGGGTTTATTTGCTACATGTGGTGTTAAATGGAGGTTCTATACTTTCTAAAGATACTTACAGAAGTCATGTGTAACGTATTAAAAAATGGTTATAAACGAACATGTGGGTTAGAAATAAGCAGTGGGCATAGATGAGGAAAAGTTAATGTTTTCCTTCTTGAATTCTTATTGAGTATAGTTAGATTTTAAAATTTTCCTAACTGATGTACTTAGGAAAAATATGAATGTATAACTCTTTATTGTTAACAGGGCATAAAAAGTAAAATAATGACTGGGCCAATCGCCAACAAAAAGGGGTGAAATTGTTGCTCAGGGGCAGCAGTGGCAAATAACAATGTATGCTAGTAAATTAGGCAAATTGGAAAGCATGCTATATAAAGCCTATCATTCTTGGTAATGGACGGTTAATATATAGTGAAATTATTCTAAAAGTTATAATTGAACAAGTTGTATAGAGTAAGTTATTAAATTTCAAAAATGGGAAGGAGGTTCTTTATGACCGGACAACAATGTAAAGCTTGATTCTCGCCATGTCAAAGAAGACGATTGATAACACATGATCGCTAAAAGCGGTTTATGGTGAAATTTGTCAATTAGCAATGGCAAACAACTTTAGCTAATTGGTAATGTAGTATAATGATTGTTAATTTCAGTGGGAGCTCAGTCCAACCAAAGCCATAAGAAACCAATTAAACTCCACAAATTCAGACATTTAGGACTGTTTAAGTTAAAGGTCAGATATTAGACACAAAAGAGGCTAGAAATTGACTCTCATGTATTACATATATTGTTAATTAGCAAGTTAATCCTTTTAGAATGAAATAAAATTTAGTCTTAAGTTAAAGTGAAGAATTTAGAAAATTAGCATGTCAATACACTTGGACAACTGTTTTTGGACATGCAATAGGTAAGCTTGAAATTTAAGCCTCTTAAGTCTCTAAAAGAGACTAATATATTACCTTTATTACCTTTTTAGCCTAAGCAAGATAGAACATCAGAACTTGCTTGAGGCAGGGCTACTGCCTCGGTAGTAGCAGTGGGCATATACACAGTGTCTGAGGGCTCTTCCTAGACTCTCAGACAATACCTTTGTGGCTGTTGCCATGGCTCATGTTTAGCTTACAGAAAAACAATGTTAATAAACCTTAATAAGACTATTTTATAGTATAATGAAATGGCCAACAAAATGGAAGACTAATGAAGAGAACAAGTTACCTAAAGTAAGGGGCAAGGTCTGTGGTTAAAGAGCAGTTACAGGATGTAGCAGTTAGATGACTTATTGGCTCCTCTTGTGTTAGGCAATGCTTTGGATGGTACCTATAAGTATCACTATAATTGGTAAGTTTTATTTTAAAAGACATGTATTAGTGTAAGATTATTGCAAAATCTTTGTAAAGTGTAAAGGGACATGAGTAGGCTGGTTAAGGAAAGGAAGCCACTGCCTATAGGCAGCAGCAGACTAGAACGGACAACTACTATGGCAGTTTTAGAAAAGCCATTTTTTCTTTAAGGAGTGATTAAAAAGCTTGCCTATCATGTACAAATTCTAAGTAAACATCAAGTAAGTGACTGCAGTGTCTTTTGGCAACTAGGTTTGCTTTCTTTTGCTGCAGTTAGTAAGTTAAGATAAAGAATTTAAAAAGAGTAGCAAAATTGGGATCGAGAGAGCAAGCTACTGTCCAAGGACAATAGCTTTTACCAACAACAAGAAGCAACTAAAAATCTCTTATGATTTTGTCCTAGAAAACCAATATTGTGAAGACTGCAGATTCCAGCTATCAATTAACTTAAGACTTAATCAAAGGAGAATCATGGAACTGCCAAGGCAGTTTGGAAGCTAGATTAACTAGACAAAAATAAAAACTAACCATCAAGAATGGTTAAAATACATTCTTGACAAAACTCCTATCTGGTATGTTTAGGCAAAGCAAAAAGGAAAGCCATAAACTAAACAAGGCCAAAAATGAAGGGGGTTGCTTTGCTAGCAAAGAAAGATAGTTGATGTCGTGTATTTCGCTAAAAGCGATCTAGGTAATCATCTTGGTTGAGAATTGAAATTTCTAATAAGCTAATCATCAGGTATAGCTTGAGTATGTGTTGAAAACATATATGTGGACTTTATAATACGTTTAAAAATTGAGGATGAAAATGTGATAAAGAGGGAATCATAGGGCTGCTAGCAGTTAGCTATAATAGGTAACCTCAACTAACTGCTAATGCAGTGTTGGGCTTGTTAGACCTAGTTGAAACTAAAGTCAATTAAAATTGTATTGAATCCATCATCATCAAACAAAAATAACTGTTAATAATACCAATAGGCAGTTAAACACCTTCTGAATAAGGGCCCTAAATTGTCCAAAAGGGTGAACATATATGAATTATAGCTAACTAATTTCAAGTGTTGGAATGAACCGAGGTGGCTAGAAATAATAATTGTAATACGACCCCTATTACATGTTATAAGCATATCGAACCCCATCAAAGTGAAAAATGGCTATTGTAAAAGCATGGATGAGATATTTGAAAAATGTATCAAATATAAGAAATCTATCCATGACCGCTGAAACTACGACTTGACTATGTGACTAACATGCTTGATTAATGCAAATAATAACTGTAATATGATTCCTATTACTTGTTGTAAGCATGTCAAACCCCATCAAAGTGAAAAATGTCTATTGTGAAAGCATGGATGAGATATTTAAAAAATGTATCAAAAATAGGAATTTAACTAAAACCATGATCACTGAAACTATTTTATATGTGAGCTTACAAACTATATAACTTAGCTATATGATTAACATGCTTGTTAATATAAATAATTGTGTAGGATTTTGTGAGAACACTTCAATTAAGCTGAAATCCTAACAATAGACTACAAACAAGGCAAGTTTCCAACTCTTACTCTTTATTGAGTAACTATTACTGCGATTGGACGAGTTCTCTAATTTAAAGGCATCTCTCCTTAATTATGAATAATATAAGGTTAATTAGCCTTTTTATTCCAATCAGCTTCAAAAGAATATAAGGTTAAATAGTATATTAAACTTCGGTTAGACAACTGTTGAGCTATATTGATATTGTTCATGAAATTATCAGTTTATATTTTTCCAAAAACCTTTTTTTTGTGGTATGGATTCTTATATAATGTTGTGAACGAACAACCCTTTTATAGGGGCATATTGTACCGGACATATGATTCTGAAGGACATGTAAAGTGTAATTAGACTGTTATGTTGTGCACAATATAAGTACTTAAATTGATCCCCAAAAATCTGAGTCTAGGATATAAAATAGCTTTTATAACTGTTTGTATTCTTGGATTACAGTATTATTAATGTTAATTCTAGTACAGAGTTCATTGGTTATTTGACCTTACAGCATGCTAAAGTTTGATTTTTATACTCAACACTCTTAAAGAATTATATTGTTCAGTATCTATTACATTGTAACCTCTTTGATATAAATATTTCTGTTCCATTATATTTAACTGCTTATTTCCTTGCTGAACAAGATGTTGCTCACCCTTGTGTTAAATATAATGTTTTCAGTTAAAACTGAGGTTGCTGGTCCATCTGGAAAAGACAAAGGAAAAGGCAAAGTTGTTGAGTAGTCATTTATTAAGCGTCTGTGCTTAAGTGAACTTAAGAAATGAATGTAATAAATATTGTTAGTACTATGTCGTGTAATAAGATTTGGTTTGTATTGTATGTAAAGGTCTATAGAACCTGGGATTTAAGTACAATGTTTATGTAATATAAGACAGTTTTCTTTTAGTATGAACAGCTATTCGAGTATCGTGAGCACCAAATTCAAGTTAAAGTTAACCCGGATTTGGGGGCGTCACATTCTCAAAGCTCAGGGAAGTTACCTTCTCAAACTGTTGTTACACCAAGAGAGAATTTAAGTGCAATTACTTTGAGAAGTGGTTTAGAGGTATGGAAGCAAGAAGATTTAGTTCTTACTTAAGGAACATGCAGTAGTGCTATATGTGAAAGTGTAGTGTCTAGAGCCAACATTGAATTTGATGAGGAGGAACAAAAGGTAGATGAGAATGAACTGATGATTTATGCATATTTCTACAAAGAGGATATGGATGATGGTACATCTTCATCTGTGCAAACAACAAAAACATTGAATAATAAACACCATGTCCATTCAGCATATATGAGGCTAAGAGGTATCTTGGTAATGTTAATTATGTTTTACCTATTGATATTGTGGACTATTCAGTGCAGGAATCTTTTGATCGAATACAAATATACAAGGAGGATTTGAGGTCTAGAATAGAGAAGACTCAAGATCTAAAGGATGCTCCTAATTTAGAGCTGAGACTGTTATCAATCCACTTACAGTACACAAGTCCAATTATATAGAATGATAAGGATAATGTCAAGCCAATAAAAATAAACAAGGACAACTATTTGCAACCCAAGAATTCAGATTTGATCTTTTTAACCCCTTCTTTTTAGTTTATTAGTTGCATGTTAGTTAGTAGTTATTTTACTCTTTGCGTGATTTTCTTACATTATGGACAATGTAAGGTTTGAGTGAGGGGGGGAGGGAGATTTAGATTTTATTTAGGGATAGTAATCCATTTTTGGCGAGAATTTTGAAAAAATGGATGGTTTTGAATTTTTTGGCTTTGGTTCCATGATTCTATTTGACTAAGTGTTTAAAAGGTTAAAGTCAAAGATTGAAAATTAATGCTAAAATATAGATTCTGTTTGATACTTAATTAGTTAATGAGTGAGGAGAACTAAGCCAAGACACATAGTAATTGATTTGAATTGAATTTGTGATATACAAGAGTACTTGAATATGAGAAACATGTTTATTTGGCTATGTTATTTGTGGAGTTGTCTATGTGCACTGATTTCATGATTTATAACTATTTAACTGCTTATGTTGTTGTAAAACCATGTGGAGAAAAAGTTGAAAAATGATGAATGAAAAAAGAGAAAAAAAGAAAGAGAAACTGAAAATATGCTTCAATGTCCATTGTACGAATTAACTGGCTATCTAAGCCTCGGGAAGCATCAGTATTGTGACGTCCCCAAAATAGGTATTCATCACCCATCTTGAGTCGCCAGATACAAGGTTCATAAATTCAAATACAACTTAATTATACAACAGTTGTGCAAAATACGACGACATATATACTGTGAGTTTTAATACAAATATTGTAACGTATATAATACGATAATATTCATACTCAAATTAATACATGCCATATAAAGTGAATCAGCAAATATTTTAAGTCTCCAAAGGGACACGAGAAGATTTTGTTCTCTTCATTTCTTTGCGATTGAACTTTTGGCGCTTTGGGGTTGAGTTCTCATCACCTTATTGTTGTTCACCAAAATCAATTATTAAGCGGCGTATAAAATCGACACACACATCTTAGGTCCTCAATACAATTATATATTGCATGTCATGCCATAGTGAGGACTACTAATCTTATCATCACGAATGAGTCACTCTGCTTTCCCGATTAGTCCCATTCATTTCGTTCTCATTTCTGAAGAGAATAATGAAAGAAAGGGTGAGCTCGACTAGCCCGAAGAAATATTATGACTAAGATAATGCGAGAATAAATTATCATTAGTCTTTAACAATGTTAAACCGATAAAATACAATAGACATCAAGTTTAATGGTGGTGAACAAAGCAATCCATAGAAAAGTCAAGTAGAGCATAAAATCTACTATTTTCTATTATTTAAAAATTTTTCATCAACTTAATCATTTGAGACTCGACAATAAATAAACTACATCATCAAGTCATCCTGCTTTTATGGGCCAGGATATTCATTAAATTATCAAAGAATTAAACTACTATACCGAATAATCCATGGTCATAATCATACCAAAAAGCGTCCATCAATGCACTACAAGCCATTGATGACTTTTACCACATCATTCGTCACATTACGGTCATGATTATATACCGAATAATCCTCGATCATAATCACACCAAGTCCACCTATACACGTAAGCGAAGATGACTTTTTATCCTGAATATAAACATGAGAATGATGACAATGATATAAGCATTAATCAAACGAAAACAAGGATAAATATTAAAGACTTTAAATTTATCCAAATATTATAAACTCATAATCTAATATTATTAATATTATAACAATATTTTAATCACTTCTTAAACTTATAAACAATTTATTTCAATTGTCTACACTTTACCAAATAATGCATTTAATCATTCAAAAATGCCATACTCATAAGATTTCATCACCAATGATCAAATCCCTTATCAAAAATCTGCATATACCCTATATAGGATTCCCAAGCCATAAAATCCTATTTTTCCAACTTTGTTACTTCACATAACATGTTTAACTCATTTACTCATAACTAGATCATTTTCATGAAAAATACCAAATCAGTTCCAAAAATATTTTTTTTCTGGGATTTAGCAGAATATAGTGCCATGTTGAACATATATTTTTCTCGGAATTTTTAAAATTCATTTACTATTTTTCATAAATCAATTTCTAATTAATTCCTTAAGAAATTAGCTACCTCAAGTTTAACTCCAGAAATTCCCAAATCTTGGCAGGATCTTACACATGTTAACGTGAACTTCCAGTTTAAATTTTATGGTCATCGGAGTTATAGAACTCCGGTTATAGCGTTTTTCGTCGGAAAACACTAAATATTGAAATGGTCATAACTTGCTCATTTTAAGTCAGAATGAGCTCATTTTTGGACAGGAGGTACTTTATACCATAAATTTTCATGTCCCAAAAGGCCGGAATTTTTCTCACAAATTAAGTGGCCGAAAATGCCCTTTCAAATTTCTGGGCACTAGCTTTTTCCTAATTCACAGCTTTTGACTCCTTTGCTAAAATCAGTCCACACGAAAATCTACTACACCTTTTCTAGTGATTCCACTTGGATAAGTTATAAAACTCATAGATCTATCTCTAGAACTTTACCACACTCAAAAATTCAAAATATAATAGGAGATATGGTCAATTGAATTTCATGTTCCATTTTTACCAAAATCTGATTTTCAACCCTTTGTGATTTCTAAGAAACTTTCATGTTTTCACATAATAACCAACATAACTCATCATGAAAATGACATATTAATTAAATAAAACAAGTTCAAGAATTAATTTATCCAGGAACCAATAACGTCCAAATTGTCAACATGATACTGCTTTGTGGAGAAAAATTCAAGAATGCTCAGAAGAATATTTCCACGAAAAAGATCTTTGGATGAAGCATGAAATATCCGGGATATTCCACTAATTTCAAGGAATATAGAAGCCAAAGCTCTAAACAAGCGTGTATAATAGAATATATGAAGCGCAAATGGATTTTTAGCGCCCATGCATTAATCCGCGTATAGCATATCATTTCAATAATTTAATAAAGAAGCGAATACTGAAGGATCATTCACCATGCATGTGGTAATCCACATAAGCAAGTTATTCAATGAGAATAATAAAGAATGGAATAACGAAGGATTCACCATAAATGCGATAGAACTGCATGAGCGAGTTATTCCCAACGAATAATAATAAGAATGGAACCAAAAATCATGCGTAATAGCATGCAGACGAGGATATTCCGGCGAGAATAATAAAGAAAGCGGAACCAAACGAGTCGGTAAAAAATTATGCACGGCGGGATATTCCAATAGAATAATAAAGAATGGGATAACAACAGAAATCACCATGCATGCGATAGAACGCATAGAATAATAATTAATGGAACCAGGTCAGGCGTAATACGCACCGACAGGATATTCCAACAGAATGATAAAGAATGGAATAACAGAAGAATTTCACCATGTATGCGGTACTTCTCATAGACAGGTTATTCCAACATAATGATAAAGAATGGAATAACAAAAGAATTTTACCAAGTATAGGGTAGCTCGCGTATATAGGTTATTCAAACAGAATAATAAAGAATGGAATAACAGAAGTTATCTTCATGAATACGAAAGAATAATACCCCTTACGAGTACAACAAATAATATCCCTTACCTTAGAAGAAAAGCTGGATCTGGAATAGTGAGGTAGCGGACTTTTATTTCTTTTTTTCTCTCTATAGATTTTCTCTCTATAGCTTCTCTCTATAATTTCTCTCTATAATTTCTCTCTCTAGAGTTTCATTGAATTCGTAAGAAATAATGAAGGAATGAGCTTTTATTTATAGAAGGATGAACTAAATAGTAACTAATTCATGAACGGTCCAGATTGATTTACTTTTAAACGGACGGTCCAGATTAGTTTACAATAAAATATTCTAATAAAACAAAATCTTTTAAATAAAATATAATATATTCTATTTATAATCTAATAAAATGAATAACTTTATAAAAGTATTCTATTTTATATAAAAAAGATTTTACTATCTGAAATACTATATCTGCACTATGCAAACACTATGCGTAATAAAATATATTACTATTCTAATTATTGTCTAATAAAACAAATAACTTTATAAAAGTATTCTATTTTATATAAAAAAATTACTATCTGAAACACTATACATAATAAAATATATTATATTCTAATTATTATTCTAATAAAACAAATAACTTTATAAAAGTATTACATTTTTATATAAAAAAGCTTTTACTATTTTATTACATTAATAATACTAATAACACAAAACTTCATCATCATTATTATAATTCACACTTATTAATCGACTTGCAGGTCGTTCCCGGAAAGAAGGGGCTTTCAATAAGGATTTCTCCTTATTGGCGCTGAATTAGGTGACCAAACCTCTCCTTGGCGTAACTTACAGACATCGTTAATATTGCAAATAATAACATTAATAACTTTATTATCTCAATTATTGATTTAATAATATATAAAATATCGACAATAATTGAATCAAATAACGTGAGATACTTGTCAACAATTACTAAAGCAATAATTGAACAAAAGCGAGTGACTTCTCACGTAAGCATAAATAATCAATACCGTAAGGTAATACTTTCTTATGCAACCCATGGCGTATTCTTACACATTCTTCTGAGAAGTTCAGCGGTTTTAGCGGTAAAACTTTCGTAGATTATTTTCATAAAAATATTTTTGTCATTTTCTCGGTCAAATGATAATTTCCGTTGTGGGGTCCACAATGATTGTCTTGTCGTATATGGATATTCCAAACAAAAGAATATTTTCCGGACCCAATCGAATATTATATAACAACTTGCATACTTTGCAAAATTTATAAATATTACCCACAACTATAACATTATCTCAAATCCACACCATAATTTTAAAAAAAATATTTCGAGAAAATTAAATCTTTATTCATAAAATTTGGGGTCTCACAGGTATTCAAGCTGAAAAGTGTGATAGATAAAAGCAACTTGACTA
The DNA here is from genome assembly GCA_020205605.1 of Panax ginseng. Classification (NCBI taxonomy): domain Eukaryota; kingdom Viridiplantae; phylum Streptophyta; class Magnoliopsida; order Apiales; family Araliaceae; genus Panax; species Panax ginseng. The sequence goes on along the minus strand of CM035131.1, from coordinate 22,549,593 downwards.
GTCGACTTTTGTGGCCTTTGTTACTTGAATAAGTAAACCCTATGGGTGTCTCTACATCCAGCGCCCTAAAATTATTTGGTTTGGGAGACGTTCGTGGAAAACTCGCTACATGGGTAACATTGAAAATCTTAAGAAAATAAGACATTTCACATGTCAAGAAAAGGGAGAAATATGAGAAAACTATGAAAATATATTCATCTGTGCTAAATAGAAGGTTCTATGAAAAATAAGTGAAAAGTAAGGGAAGTTTGTTCTGGTTGTGAATTAGTGTGCATGATTTTGTTCTATGATAACTAATTAAGTTGACTGAGTATGTGGACTGTAGGAAAAGTTGTTTATGTGGCTATAGTTTGATTTGATGAAATTCATTGGTGAAAGGGGAATGTTGTTAATTGTGAGTTGATTGATGAGGCATTGATTAGATTTCTGTGAAATTAGTGTTGATAATCATGATTTGTACCTTGAAACCTTTTGACACTATGGTTGAATAACATTTTTTTGAAAATTAAACTTTTGGTTTGCACGAGGACGTGTAAAGGTTAAGTGTGGGAGAATTTGATGAGTGTATATTATTCATTTATTTTAATTCCTTTATATTTAGTTTATTGCATGTTTTGTGATGTAAATGAGCTTATTAGTGTGTTTATTGATTTTAGAAGTAATTCAATCTGAAAGATGAAAACGGAATGAATCGAAGCTAAAAGACCAAAGTGTTCTTCAATCAAAGTCGGTATGACACGCGCTTTGTTCCAAAGATAAAAGTAAGCCTTAAAGGTCTTGACTTCTTGTAACGAGCCCAAATGGCTTGAGTGATGACGTTACTCTTTTTAATTCTTCGCCCCATCACCTGCTGAAGGCACCCCGACAAAGACCTCTTTTTTCTTGAACGCGACCGCTCCGTTCCCTAGTTCAAATGAGGCGAAATTGCGCTATATCGAGAAATTTGGAAAATTTTGGAAACTTTACAAAGCAAATTTTGATATTTCTATTAGATTTAGGATTTCTTTTAGACTGAGATTTTCTTTACAAATTGTTTTTATTTCTTTATAGAAACTAGGGTTGTGATTTGTAATTCCTTTCAAGATTTAGGACTTTGTCTAGCACTATAAATACATTATAATAGTCAGGGATCAGATGTCAGATCTGATACACAACATTGATGTGCAGACTTACAAAACATGTCATGTTAATCTTTAATCCAATTTAGTTCTGAAGGGATGTTGAACCTTATTCCTAATTAACGGTTTGATCAAGTTTACTTTATTTATTCTTTCGTGCATGAGATTTATTATGATTATCTACTTTAACTTCTTGTATATTATTTTATCTGATTGATTTAATGTGGCCAGTTTGATTAATCTGATAAATATCATCTGCTAGATTAAGCTATTTATTAAGCAAATGATATATATCTGATCATAAGTAGCAATTAGTGATACTTGATTGTGGACAAGCTTTTGGGTATTATTAAGATTTTCAGAAGACAAATTAAATGATTCTTGATTGTGTAATTGGTGCTTGGAATAACCTATTTCTCATTCTTCATGTTGCTATTGTATTAAATTTAGACTCATAGTTCTAGGTTGTATGATAGTTAGGATCTATTGGAGGTGATCGTCACATTAGATTTACACATAAGGATAATTTCGGATAATTAGCGATTGTGGTTATCTAGGGTTATTAATCTCATTTAAGGAACTGAAGCTTTTAAATCAATTTTTTGTTTGAAAATAAAGTTTAACATATAAAATGAAAAAAAACTACTTTTTTTTAAAAAAATCAAGTTTTATTTTACTTTTTTTGAATCTATATTTTATGAAACTTAACTCTTTTTGGAAAAAAAAGTTTCTAATTTTTTTTCCTTAGAATAATAATTATTTTTATAACTTTTAAAAAAATATTTTATTTTTATTTTAAAAAATATATTTAAATATAAAATATTAAAATAATTATTAGTTTCAAATTATTTTAAAATATTATATTTTAAAATATTAAATATATTGTTATTTTAAAATAAAATTTTCTTCTAAAATAATAATTATTTTAATAAATATTTATTTAAAATTTTAATACAATTATTATTTTAATATTTTTAAAAATAAAATTTAAATTTAAATATTAAAAATAATGATTTTATTTTAAAATATTAAAAATAGTTATTATTTTAAAATAATTATTTATTTTAAAATATTTAATATATATTATTTTAATAATAATATTTGTTTTTTTAAAATATTAAAAATTAGGGTTGGATCAATTTGGGTCGCGTTGGGTTAAAATGGGTCGGGTTGGATCAATTTAGAGACGACTTTGCAAGTGTGTGGCAACTTGAGGGATAAAAGTTTCATTCAGCCTTCTACAAATACCCTTAGTTACTTGAGTAATGCCCAAATTGCCCTATCTTTCTAGTCGTTAGTTCAATCTCTCAATCAATTCCTAAAATGAGTTACCTTCATAAGACTTCTAACTCGGAACTCATGGAGACCTATCTCAAATCTCGTATTCCAAGGTTTTTGCTGCTTAATCCATGTTTCCTCGCTCTTCTTTTTTTATCCGAATATCATGTCATGCAATCCCATCGTGGGGACCACTAGGAAAAAATGAACCCTAAGTCGAGCCTCATTCAGTCCTCTTCGCTCGACTTAACTTTTTTCAATCAAATTTCATCATTTTTTCTTGATTCTAGGCCCCTATGAGATGCTTATTTTATCATGGTTGATCCAAGAAAAACCATTTCTAGCTAGACTCTCACAAGTTCCCTTGCTTCTTTTTGTTGTTCGGTCTCGTTATTCCGATATCATTGCACCGCTCAAAGTTTGTCCGGCACGATTCTCAAAAACATGAGACCAACCCTAGGGTGGCCGAACTCTAGGGTGCCATCCCCAAGCACGTTAGCCTTTTGTTCCTTATTTATTTGTTTTCCTTGTTTTGTCTTTATTTTATTCCTGTATTTCAAATCAAGTTCAATCGAAAAAGTTGTTCTCTAAATTTGTCTTGAGGTGTGACCACCTAGGGGTGGCCGAACTATATGGGACAAAACCCTAGGTGTTCTCCCTTTAGTTATTTATTATTTATCTTGTGCATTTATTTTCATCTTATTCATTTATTTTTAACTTTTTATTCTTTCATTTAATTCTTTAAATCACATATAAATCTTAATTTAGACTTAGACCTAGAGTGACAAAGAAAATTAAATTTCTCTTCACTTCACTTCTTTCTTTTCTTTTCTCGTCTTTATTGACATATCTATAATTTTAATGTATGTAAATTTTTACCAATTTATTACTCCTCCACCATCAAACATTTTATGGATAGCCCGACATTAGTAATGGCACCACAGGATGGACCTTTTTGGTTCATAGTGTTCTTTGTTACTCTATTATTATTATTATTATTATTATTATTATTATTATTATTATTATTATTATTATTATTTATTATTATTATTATTATTATTATTATTATTATTATTATTATTATTATTATTATTATTATTATTATTATTATTATTATTATTATTATTATTATTATTATTATTATTATTATTATTATTATTATTATTATTATTATTATTATTATTATTATTATTATTATTATTATTATTATTATTATTATTATTATTATTATTATTATTATTATTATTATTATTATTATTATTATTATTATTATTATTATTATTATTATTATTATTATTATTATTATTATTATTATTATTATTATTATTATTATTATTATTATTATTATTATTATTATTATTATTATTATTATTATTATTATTATTATTATTATTATTATTATTATTATTATTATTATTATTATTATTATTATTATTATTATTATTATTATTATTATTATTATTATTATTATTATTATTATTATTATTATTATTATTATTATTATTATTATTATTATTATTATTATTATTATTATTATTATTATTATTATTATTATTATTATTATTATTATTATTATTATTATTATTATTATTATTATTATTATTATTATTATTATTATTATTATTATTATTATTATTATTATTATTATTATTATTATTATTATTATTATTATTATTATTATTATTATTATTATTATTATTATTATTATTATTATTATTATTATTATTATTATTATTATTATTATTATTATTATTATTATTATTATTATTATTATTATTATTATTATTATTATTATTATTATTATTATTATTATTATTATTATTATTATTATTATTATTATTATTATTATTATTATTATTATTATTATTATTATTATTATTATTATTATTATTATTATTATTATTATTATTATTATTATTATTATTATTATTATTATTATTATTATTATTATTATTATTATTATTATTATTATTATTATTATTATTATTATTATTATTATTATTATTATTATTATTATTATTATTATTATTATTATTATTATTATTATTATTATTATTATTATTATTATTATTATTATTATTATTATTATTATTATTATTATTATTATTATTATTATTATTATTATTATTATTATTATTATTATTATTATTATTATTATTATTATTATTATTATTATTATTATTATTATTATTATTATTATTATTATTATTATTATTATTATTATTATTATTATTATTATTATTATTATTATTATTATTATTATTATTATTATTATTATTATTATTATTATTATTATTATTATTATTATTATTATTATTATTATTATTATTATTATTATTATTATTATTATTATTATTATTATTATTATTATTATTATTATTATTATTATTATTATTATTATTATTATTATTATTATTATTATTATTATTATTATTATTATTATTATTATTATTATTATTATTATTATTATTATTATTATTATTATTATTATTATTATTATTATTATTATTATTATTATTATTATTATTATTATTATTATTATTATTATTATTATTATTATTATTATTATTATTATTATTATTATTATTATTATTATTATTATTATTATTATTATTATTATTATTATTATTATTATTATTATTATTATTATTATTATTATTATTATTATTATTATTATTATTATTATTATTATTATTATTATTATTATTATTATTATTATTATTATTATTATTATTATTATTATTATTATTATTATTATTATTATTATTATTATTATTATTATTATTATTATTATTATTATTATTATTATTATTATTATTATTATTATTATTATTATTATTATTATTATTATTATTATTATTATTATTTATTATTATTATTATTATTATTATTATTATTATTATTATTATTATTATTATTATTATTATTATTATTATTATTATTATTATTATTATTATTATTATTATTATTATTATTATTATTATTATTATTATTATTATTATTATTATTATTATTATTATTATTATTATTATTATTATTATTATTATTATTATTATTATTATTATTATTATTATTATTATTATTATTATTATTATTATTATTATTATTATTATTATTATTATTATTATTATTATTATTATTATTATTATTATTATTATTATTATTATTATTATTATTATTATTATTATTATTATTATTATTATTATTATTATTATTATTATTATTATTATTATTATTATTATTATTATTATTATTATTATTATTATTATTATTATTATTATTATTATTATTATTATTATTATTATTATTATTATTATTATTATTATTATTATTATTATTATTATTATTATTATTATTATTATTATTATTATTATTATTATTATTATTATTATTATTATTATTATTATTATTATTATTATTATTATTATTATTATTATTATTATTATTATTATTATTATTATTATTATTATTATTATTATTATTATTATTATTATTATTATTATTATTATTATTATTATTATTATTATTATTATTATTATTATTATTATTATTATTATTATTATTATTGTGAGACCCCAAATTTTATGAATAAAGATTTAATTTTTTCGAATTTTTTTTTTTTAAAATTATGGTGTGGATTTGAGATAATGTTATAGTTGTGGATAATATTTATAGATTTTGCAAAGTATGCAAATTGTTATATAATATTCGATTGGTCGAGGAATATTCTTTTTGTCAGGGAATATCCGTACAACGGTACAATCATTGGTGGACCCCACAACGGAAGTATTATCGGATTGAAAAAACGACAAAAATATTTTTATGAAAATAACGGCGGAAGTTTTACCGTTAAAACTGTTGAACTACTCGGTAGTAAAATTACAGTAACGGCGGAAGTTTTACCATTAACGGTGGACTGTTGATTATTGGTTTTATAGTTGTATATCTTTGGATTACGTGCAGAGATGGACTTGGTATGATGATGACTAGGGATCATTCTTCATAATCATGACTTCAGTAATGTTATAAAAGATGTGGTAAAAGTCCTCGATGGCACATAGTGCATTGATGGGCGCTTTTTTGGTATGATTATAACCGAGAATTATTCGGTATAGTCATGACCATTGATGATTTAATAAATATCCTTGGCAGAAGTGCGAGGATGACTTGATGATGTGGTTTATTTATTAAAATTTGAGTCTCAAATATAAAAATTGATGAAAACATTTTAAATCATAGAAGATAGTAGATATCATGCTCTACTTGACTTTTCTAATGGATTGTTTGTTCGATCCGCTGCAGTTAAACTTGATGTCTATTGTATTTTATCAGTTTAACATTGTTAAAGATTAATGATAATTTATTCTTCATTATCTAGTAATAATATTTCTTACTGGGCTAGTTGAGCTCACCCTTTCTTTCACTGTTTTCTTCAGGAAATGAGAACGTAGTCGGGACTAGTCGAAAAACATAGTGACGGTCCAGATGATAGCATTAGTATTCATCACTATGGCATGACATGCAATATATAATTGTATTGAGGACCTAAGATGTGTGTGTCATATTTTATACATCACTTAATAATTAATTTTGGTGAACAACAATAGGGTGATGAGAACTCAACCTTGAAAGCGTCAAAAGTGCACCGCAGTGAAATGAAGAGAACATAAATCTTCTCGTGTTCCTTTGGAGACTTGAAGTATTTGCTGCTGTACTTTATATGGCATGTATTAATTTGAGTATGAATATTGTCGTATTATATACATTACAATATTTGTATTGAAACTCACAGTATATATGTTATCGTATTTTGCACGACTATTGTATAATTAAGTTGTATTTAAATTTATGTACCATGTATCTGGCGACTCAAGATGGGTGATGAATACCTATTTTTGGGGGCGTCTCTAAGCATGTGAAATCGGGAGAAACTAGTACATTCGTTATTCATAAATTATTGATAGAGGTGGTATTGTCCTTTGCATGCAGAATATATTTCTCATTTTTCTACAAGGAAAAACACAAAGTATATATATATATATATATATATATATATATATATATATATATATATATATATATATATATATAGGTCTTCAACTATAGCAATGGTTGTTATAATTACTATTTTAGTAATCAATTTGTTAGTCGTAGATCAATTAAATGGAAGACTAAGATTGGAAAAAATATATACCCAGTCGCTACATGTTGCAGCGGACTTTATTTTAATAATTGTCAAATTAACTTTATAGCATGGGACCACTTTGTCACAAAGAAAGATAAAAAAAGTAATTTTTTTATATACTGCATGCCGCTATTTATGGCGAGCTTAATAATAATGACAATAATAATAATATAATAATAATAATAATAATAATAATAATAATATATTATTATTATTATTATTATTATTATTATTATTGTTATTGTCATTGTCATTGTCATTGTCATTGTTATAGTTGTAATCATGTTTATTGTTGTGATTATTGTTATAATAATAATAATAATATATATTATTATTATTATTATATTAATTTGTTTCATGTTTATCTTAATTTTTTTTAATGTTTAGTTATTTTTAACTTTAATTAAGATTGCTTATTAACTTAGTAACTTTGACACAGAATTATTAAATGAAAAAATGATGGACCTTAAATATTTAATTAAGTCACAATTGCATTAGACAACCACTAAATCCAAGACGCTACATGTTGTAGCGGTTGGTATCTTTCTTTTCCCATTCATTTCTTTTCCCTTTTGAATTTAGTTTGACCATGTGTTGTGCTACAAAAGAAGGCAGGTAAAAAAATATATATTTAAGATCAAACCGCTACAACTTATAGCAGTTAGTATATAAAAAATATAATTTCCCTTTTAATCTTTTTGACAAAGTGGGACAATGGAAGGCATGTAAAAAAATAAAAAAAAATAAAGATCAAGCCGCTACAGCTTGTAGCGGTTGGTATATAAAAAATGACCTTTTTATCTTTCTTTCTGACAAAGTGGGTCCATGTTATAAAATTAATTTGACAATTATTAAAATAGAGGTTGCTACAACATGTAGCGGTTGAGTATATATTTTTTTCAATCTCAGTCTTCTATTTAATTGATCTACGGCTGACAAATTAGTTACTGGAATAGTGTCTATAACAACTGGTTGCAAGCCAGGAGCCAAGTCAGTTTTATAATTTTATTCCCTACCCTACTGTCAAATATATATATATATATATATATATGCAATCATGAACTAAGAAAAAAGAGAAGGAAATCAAAATGAAATGATAACTTAATTATATGTTTTCCCGATGAAGTCGTGAATTATAAAAGTAATTCTAGGGGGACAGTGGGGACAGTTTGTACAATCATGTTTCTTGTATGTATCCAATTTTTACTTAAAACATTATTTTTTGAGAGGTACTACAAAAAAAAACCTAAAAACAAAATGTCGCCAGAAAATGTCCCCAAAAAATGTTCCCCTAGAAGAACTGGAATTATAATTATTTAATTGATTTTCTACTACGTTATTAGCAATTTTTTCTTTGCATGAATATCACATTCCTTTTGGATCAATTATAATTTTTAGGCACCTTTGTATCAATTTACGACAAAAAAATGTTGCATAAAAATGCATATATAATCAAACACTTGACTATGATCATAACAAAAGATGAGTAGTGGAACTATAACCCTTTTTCTTTTCCATAGGTTAAAGTTGCTTTTTAGGGAGGGGCAAGTGTTCCTTCTCCATATAATTAATTAGTTATTCTCATTTATTAGTTTGGTCTCACCAATACATATATATATATATATATATATATATATATATATATATATATATATAGTCCATTTCTTAGGCTCACCTTATTGAGCTCACCGAAGCTACTGCAATTTTTTTTTTTAAAAAAAATATAACTAATAAAAATGTATAATAATTTTTGGAATTGAAAGTTTTTTTAAAAAGTGTTTTGGGTGTGATTTGGGTACATATAACAAAACACTTTTTTTTAAAAAACTTTCAATTCCAAAAAGTATTATACATTTTTATTAGTTATGTTTTTTTTATAAAAAAAAAAAATTGCGAGGTGAGTTCGGGGTGAGCTCAACAAGGGTGAGCCTAAGATCTTTTTCGTGTATATATATATATATATATATATATATTGCCAGAAGAACAATATTGTAGTGATAATTGTACTACCTTTAGCCTATACATATTTCAATTAAAAATTTTCTATACACGTGCGGGAAAAAAATCGGATTTCGTTAGGGTTTCGTGAAGATTGAGGTGAAGAGAAATTCACAAAAAATACGGAATTAATTGATAGATGAAGAGAAGACAAGAATATATGTGGGTAATTATACCAATAACACGTGACAGAACTCTTGGGAGAAAATAACCTTTCTCAGGTTTAGAGAGAATCCAAAAAGTCCCTTCTTTAGGAGTGGAATGAATATTTATAGAGTTTTCTAGAAAGTAATCACATGCGTGGCACATATTTGGGTCATGTTTCTGGCATGTGACCTTGGAGAAAATCTATGTATATTAATATATAATGTGAGTCCATATTTAATTCTTGGGCCACATTAAATTTTGTTATGTACTTGCAAATGTGTTATATTGGTTTTAATATTATAGACCTGTGAGCCCAAGTACAAATTAGGGTTCACATACGACCTAAAGAATTGAATGACAAACAGAAAAGTCGAAAATAAATGTGCTAGACCCGAGAAAAGCCTCCACGTGTCCCGAGGTAGAAGACTCGTGGATGCGACTCATTTTGGGAATTAATTGAGGGATTGGATTGGTGGCTAGAAGAACAGGACGATCTGGGCATTACTTTGATGACTAAGGATAAATTTGGAATTTCCCCGAGGGCATGTGCCTAACACATGACCACTATCCAGAAAATCCTATAAATTCCCCTTCCATTCCATTAGGAAGGGGGACCTCACTTTGGACTCTTGGACCTTTTGGAAGACTAGGAGACTTGAAGATTCTCTCTCAACCCGAAGACTCAAGAAGGCTCTCCGAATCCTTGCTACCCTAACAAGGTTCTCGGATTCTAAGAGTTCTGCCACGTGTCGTTGGAGTAATCGCTCACCTGTTCTTCTCTCCTCTTCAATCAATCAATCAATTCCGTACTTTTCGTGGATTTCTCTCCTCCTCAGCCAACACGAAACCCTAACCCTAGCGAGGTATGATTTCTTTGCCCACATTTCTTTGGCGACTCTGCTGGGGAGGTGTAGAATTCATGAAGGGTATGCCTACAACTCGAAGTGGGAGAACTATAGGAAGAGCTGCTTCACCAACAAATAGCATTACCTCATCAGATTCAGTTCTAAGGTAAGCAACTCAAGCTTTCCAAGGTGCAAATATGGATTTTGACCAACCAATTATTGAAGATGCTTCAGAAGGGAGTTCAATAACACCATACATGGCCAATCAATAATAAACCAACGCAGGAAGGCAAGGCGAGGTTACAAGCAGAGAGCAGAAGAATGTTGTGAAACTGGAGATGCTCAAGGCATTGAAGGAAGCACGAGAAGGACAAGGGATGATGATGGCCATGATGCTGGAGATACAGATGAAGCAAGAGGAAATGGGAAATTTTTGCCAGCAGTTGATGCAGATTCCCACCTTCAAGGCCATGTTCCCAGGCAGTTCACAAGGGGGAATAAGCAAGAGTGGAAGACAACAACAATGGCAGCAACAACAAAGAGAACTAGATTGTACCTCCATCGACGGAGAATCAATCGGTTCCAATCATCAACTTGGAGCCCTAGAACAGTGGCGACGCGCCACAACCCAGGTTGGAAGCAAGCCAACCTCAGACACACATCATCCCAACCGCTCTTCCAGCATTTTCACAAGTATATATACCAACCATTCCAAGCCATGTCCAACGAGTGAGCCAGCAACTGACAAGTGTCAGCTTTGCACGATGCAAGTATGCAACAAGCAATCTCTTTACTATACACACCGCCTATACAGTAGTATATCACAACACCCTCAGAGAGTTCACGCCACGAGCCAATATGTGACAAAGGATGATATTATCGATGTGATCAATCAACTTCACAGGCAGACATCCCGACCTTTGGAGTTAGACTTTACTCCACATTACCCGGCACATATTCGGAGACAACCTTACCCGACAGGGTATATTGAGTATCCCCCGTAATTTCCAAAATACAATGGGAGAAAGGAAATGCCAGGGAACACATTTCCAGGTTCATGGAGTCGATATCTCCATGGTTAGGATATGATGAAATGAGCAATCACAATTTGTTGATGAGAGAATTCAACAAGACTTTGATGGATAATGCCTTTAGTTGGTACTACAACTTGGAGAAGGGATCAGTCCATGATTGGGATGATTTAAAATTATAATTTTTTAAGAAATTTTTCAATGTGAAGAAACAGGTAACCATCGTAGAGCTCATGCGATTCAAGCAAAAGCCAAACGAGGAGCTATCAGATTATGTGGATAGGTTCAGGGCCCAAGCACAGAAGTGTGCAGAGCCAATTGAAGAAAAGAACTTGGTTATCATATGCAACAATGGTGCTTTAGACGCCTTCAAGCCCCACCTCATTACCAAGGCTTGTGATTCATTTGCGACCCTCTCATCTTTTGCATAAAACTTAGGAGGAAGCATGACATTGTCCACCAGCCATGCGATGGTTACATGGAAGGGCAAGAGGACAGCAACTGTGGCTTTGGCAGATTAATCTTAGTCAAAACCACAAGAGGGCAAGAGGGAGAAGAATGAGAAATCACAATTTGCCTGTACGAACAATGGGTCGATCACGGAGTGGTGAAGCCTCCAAGGCCCAGATTGGTAGTAACGGAACAGATGAAAAGAAGGCCGAACTTCTGTGTATACCACCAATACGCAAGGCACTCCACTATAGACTGTTACAGTCTGTGGAGGATATACCATGAGAAGTTGGCAGTCGGGGAGATTGAACTAGGAAACGAAATGTGCAACACTATCACCCATGGTGCAGTCCCGGAAGTTAAGATGATGGACAACCCAAACACTGGCTCTACCATAGAAAGAACTCTGAACTATAGATACAAGAATTGACAAATTAAAAATCCACCCAAAATGGTGGTCCACCAAAAATGGTGGTTTAAGTCCTCAGGAGTATTCCTTGCCAAGTAATTGGATGACCAAGAGAGGAGGCACAAGAATTGACGGAAAAAAAAATTGACCCAAGATGGTGGTCCAATCTAAATGGTGGCCAAGTCCTCGTGAAATACATTTGCCAAGAAATTGGATGACTCAAGTAACGAGGAACCTGATTTCAAGTCCTTGTAGACTGCACTTGCCAAGAAATTGGATGACCCAAGTGACGAGGCACCCGATTTTAAGTCCTCGTAGACCGCACTTGCTACAAATTGGATGACCCAAGTGACGAGGCACCCGAGTGTTACACTTTATCATCAAAAGTGAATGAGGCACCTGACTATAAGTCCTCAGACCAAAAAGTTATACTTTTAACTTCAACAGTAATTGAGGCACCTGACTAAAAGTCCTCCTAAGTTATACTTTCAACTTCAAAAGTAATTGAGGCACCTGAGTATAAGCCCTCAACCCCGAAAGTTACACTTCATCTTTAAAAGTGACGAACGTTATGCTTTCTTCGACAAAAGTAAGAAAGTTACACTTTATCTCTAAAAGTGCTGAACGTTATGCTTTCTTCGACAAAAGCAAGATTTAATATATGAAACGTTATGCTTTTCGTTAAAAGCAATTTGATTATTAATGAATTGACAAACTTTCACTTATACTTGAATGTTTTCTTGATTTCTTAAAAAAAGAAGTATAAATTTAAGTGTTGGTTTGTGGAAAATATATATACATGTTTTTAACAAAATTCACGCTTACTTGTTTATAATACTTATTGTTGTCTTGGAGTATTAATTTGAATAACTTGAGATTCAATGTTAAATATTAATTTTTAAGGAATCACTCAAATTAAAGGAAATCAATAAAGATAAAAAAAAACTACCATTGGATGAATGAAATATATTTAAATGAATTTTCTGATACAGGAAATGGAAAAAACTACAAAAGTTCATGATCTAAAGGCCATGACATGTCGACCTAAAGAAAGAGGAATAGCTAAAGCCTCCAAGTTTGAGGCTATCAGGCCTTCGAGGTCTTGGGCAGCTGACTTAATTTCATAAAAGCTTGGTCTTCAGTTTATCCAGGGCATCTTAAAGCTCCTAAAGCTCTACATAAAGTAAGTCATTCTCATGGTGACGTGAAGAGACTCCCCAACAAAGTACTACAACATGATGATAGGAAATAAAGAGATACAACCTAGCATGGAAGGAAGACATTTCCAAAGAGAGTTAGGAGATGCCACGGGAGACGGAAGGTGGTTCAACCCACCCAAAGTGATATCCACAATACCTTCCCGAGCAATCACCAACTCGGAGGAATCCTCCTTAGGAGCATGAACATCAATAATAGTCTCAGAAGGATTCCGCCTCAAAGAAGTAGGAGTCTCATCGGCACCCTCAAAACTGTCAAGTGGAGAAGTTGTAGAAAGGCGTAAAGAGAGCGTTACACCACCCACAGTAGGTCATCAAAGCTTACATCAGATAAAGAATCCTTAGCATCAAGATTGACACAATCATCATGTGGTGAAGAAAACTCGATCCAAATAGTGAAATGCCGAGACATCTCACAAGTAATGGAAGCCATTGTCGCTGCTGCCACCATTTGCAATACTCATAAAGAGCCCAATGGGAACATCATCATCATCCTCTTCATCAGCATTGGTCTTCTCAATGACTTCTTGATTATAAAGAAAAGAGAAATTTCAAAAGAGGGTAAGAAGGATTAGATCGAAGATTTTCCAAGATATCACAGGAGAACTCCTTTAAGGCTCACCCTCCTAAGGTTTGCTCCAGTAGAGGTTTCCTCTCTTAGGACTTTCATTTTTGAGGCTTGTAAAACATTAAGCTCCGCGAAGTGTAGACTTCAACATTTAAAATATTTGCGCGATCATCTCACCAAAGGTGTGACTCACGCGCAGGGGGCAAAAGGGAGAAAAAAAATAGATGAAACAATCACGAAAAAGTGACCAAACGAAAATCAGATTACTTATTCCAATGGTGATGTATTTAGAAATATTTATGATTGTGATTGAATTTGGTCTGATTCAAAACAAAACTAGACTGAAAAAGTGTTAATTAGTTTCGTGTAATCATCACTATAAAATGAGTCCTTGTGAGTAGTCGGTTGCCTATATATAAGCACGGTGGGAAATCAAAATTGGATTCAAACCCTAGCAAGGTCTATTGTCCTTAAATCAAGTCTCACTAGTGTAGTCCCATTTTGGTGGACACATCACACAGATCAATAAGGAGATACAAGCTATGTGGGGAAGGAAAGAATTTTAGAGTAGACAAATATAAATATATATCTAATGTTGTTGATCCTTCCAAGGAGCGCCATTCTCTCTCCCTATGAAGGGTATATTCATAAACTAAAATGCCAAGAGGGGAAGATGAGAGCAAAGAATAATGGATGAAAATTTTTCCACTCACCTCTTGATCAAGGGACTTAATCACGGATTTCAATAATTCAAGAAATAGTGCGGTTGTGGCTTAATGTAGGAATCACACGAAGGCTCTCATGGTACACGCCTGTCTGCATTGCGATGAAACCTCCTTCCTTACCTTATTCGGTTAATTATGAAATTAATATTGGGATTGACTTTGGACGAGAGTTTTAATTCATTGAAAAAAAAATTGATTTGGAAATTATATATGATACTTGCGTCAAGATCTCCACCGATGCCTCAATTAAAGAGATGATCCCCTTTGGTGCTCTTGTCATGCTTACCCTTTTCATTGTGGGATTTTTCTTCGGTGTGGAAACATTTTTTTTTTGGCGTCCCTGCAGGAGCACTCATCTCTGGTGAACATGTAATGCCCTAAACTGAAGCTAGATGAATCTTGAAATAGGTGACCCTATGAGTCACTTGGTGGGTAAAAGGAGAAGACATGAGTTTTATTATTTTATATCACTCAACGGACTCCTATTTAAAATAAGATTTGATCTTGGTTCCAAAATAAAATAAGAAAAGATTTGATTTTAGTTCCTAAAATAAAACAAGAAAAGATTTTATTTTATTTTTTATAAAAAAAAGGAGACAGAATTGATTTTTAAGTTTCCAAATTTAATTTAATTTATCATGATTTAGTTTTTAAATATATATATATATAAATTAAATAATATATATTATGGAAACAAATATTCTATTCCTAAAAAGAAATTATTTGATTTTATATAAAGAAAGATTTTTTTTCAAAATAAAATAAGAATTTATTTACTTAGTAATATATATATATATATATATATATATATATATATATATATTATCAAGGAAACAAAGATTGAGCAGGATTTGGGGAAGATCTTCAAGATCTCTAGGGAGAGCTCTTTTAAGGGTCCCCTCTCCAAGGATTTTCTGTTTTCAGGACTTGCAAGATCGAGCTCCGCGGATTGTTCATAAATTTTAAACAGGACTCATAGAGTCGAAGTAATTTGCACAATCACTACTCCAAAGGTGTGACTCACGTGCAGAGGGCAAATGTGAGCCCAAGTATAAATTAGGGTTCACATACGACCTAAAAAATTGAATGACAAATAAAAAAGTCAGAAATAAATGTGCGAGACCCGAGAGAAGCCTCCACGTGTCCCGAGGCAGAAGACACGTGGATGCGACTCATTTTGGGAATTGATTGAAGGATTGGATTGGTGGCTAGAAGGGCAGGACGATCTGGGCATTACTTTAATGACTAAGGGTAAATTTAGAATTTCCCCGAAGGCATGTGCCTAATACATGACCACTCTTCAAAAAACCCTATAAATACCCCTTCCACTCTATTGGGAAGGGGGACCTCACTTTGGACTCTTGGACATTTTAGAAGACTAGGAGACTTGGAGATTCTCTCTCAACTCAAAGACTCAAGAGGGCTCTCTGAATCCTTGCTACCCTAACAAGGTTCTCGGATTCTAAGAGTTCTGCCATGTGTCGTTGGAGTAATCGCTCACCTGTTCTTCTCCCCTCTTCAATCAATCAATCAATTCCAAACTTTTCATAGATTTCTCTCCTTCTCAGCCAACATGAAACCCTAACCCTAGCGAGGTACGATTTCCTTGCCCACAAGACCCTTACTTTACTTAAAGAGATGTATTGAAAGTCCAATTTGAATATTGGACTACCTTAATTTTTCCATGAAAACTTGCAAGCCTTCTCTCTATTTTGTCTCTAAAGTATGAATTATTGCTTATTGAGATGAGTACAATGAGTCCAAATTAAAACCATGTTCAGCCCTTTTTCTTAGCCCAATCTAGCAACCCATATGGTGTGCAGCAAGGGAACTATTTTAGCTTAATTAGATAAAGCAGTTAGTAGTTAGTTAATTTAGTAATTATTTGGTAGCAACCAAGTAGACTGCTAGGGGCTAATGCAAAAGGGAAATAGCATATAAGCCTTATAGAGGCCAATAAAGAGGGCCAAATAGGCTGGATAGGGGCCAAGTAGGGTGCAGAATAGTAAGAGGCTACTAAGCTTTGTAGGGGCTGTGTAATGGTGATGATGAAGGCCAAACTAGGGTCCGGGTAGGAGCTAAAGAGAGCAGTCAGGTATAGATATTGATGAAGAGCAGCAATAAGCCAAGTAGGCTAATTGAAAGAGAGAGAAAGCTTAGCCATTTATGGATAAACATTTACCCGAAACCAGCTAGACATTTCCATTGTTGAGTTTTCTTACTAGTAGTAATATAGAGTGGGAGAAGGAGAGCTTCGGTTGGGTTAGGTTAGTGAGGAGTGCAACAGTGAGACCATTAGATATTGTTAAAAGAAGAAGTTATCAAGCTTAAGCTCCATCAGGGTAAGCCACACTTAAGCCCCTTTTCTATTCCATTCCATTGTAAGTTTCATTTGATGGAAAACCACTATTAGTGGCTATAGATCTAAATAGGAGTTGTGATGGTTGTTATATTATGTTGCCATTGTTGTTGTTGTGCTAGAATAAATGAAGGTTCATTGATAAATTAAACCAAAAGGCTGGGGAAAATGGATAGGAAAATGATTATTTCAAGTAAATAAAAAGCATGGACACCAACTGTTTGAGTAAATGATTATGTGAGGGCTGATTTGGAGAAATTAATTACCCACTATGAAGTCAAGAACAAGGACTATAATATCATGCTAGAAATCATATAATGACATGTATACTTATATCTGATATAATGTGTAGAGAGTAACTTGAATATTATGCTAAGTTCCATGTATGGATTAAATTAACTAATTGGGATTGTGAGTAAGTGTAGAAATTGAGAAGTTAATTTCATTGATCTTGTCTCTTTCTATTACATAGATATATATATATATATATATATATATATATATATATATATATATACATAAAACACCCTAATTACATTTATGGTAATTCCTAAATTATAATAATGTGTACACACTGATTAAAGAAGCTACAATTATGGTATATTCTGTCATATCTTCTAACACTCCCCCTCAAGTTGGTGTATATATGTCTCGCATACCCAAATTGAAACATAGTGGATGAAACATCTTACTACTAAAGACCCTTGGTCAAAATATCAGCAAACTGATTTTCTGTTTTGACAAAAGGTAAGCAAATAACACCGCTAGTTAACTTTTCTTTGATAAAGTGTCTGTCAATCTCAATGTGCTTCGTTCTATCATGTTGTACTAGGTCATTCGTAATACTAATGGATGCCTTATTATCACAAAATAACTGCATAGGCCTATTAGTTGTAACACCCAAATCTTCTAACATGGTTCGAAGCCATATTAGTTCACATATACCCAAGGCAATAGCTCGATATTCTGCTTTAGCACTAGATCTTGCTACCACGGATTGTTTCTTACTACGCCAAGTAACAAGATTACCTCCAACAAATGAACAGTAACATGATGTAGAACGACGATCCTCTATAGAGCTTGCCCAATCTGAGTCAGAAAAAGCTTCAACTCTCATATGACCATGTGATGCGAACAATAACCCTTTTCTGGGAGCAGACTTGAGATACCTCAGAATTCTGTAAATAGTTTCCATGTGACAATGTCGAGGATCATGCATATACTGACTCACTATTCCTACAACATAAGATATGTCAGGTCTAGTATGAAAAAGATATATCAATAGTCCCACCAAATGTTTATATCTTTCTTTATCAACCGTAGGTATAAGACCCCAACTTTTTATGAATAAAGATTTAATTTCTCTAATTATTATTTTGAATAATAAGGTGTTGATTTGATATAATGTTTTAGTTCTGGGTGAAATGTACAAATTTTGCAAAGTAAGCAAGTGATCATAAAATATTCGTTTGGTCGGGAAATATCTATACGACGACGCAATCATTGGTGGAACACATAACGGAATAACTGTTGGATATAGGAAGCGAAAGAAATAACCTTTTTATAAAAATAACGGCAAAACTTTTACCGTTAACTGTTGAAATACCCTTGATAAAAATATGATGTCTGGCGTGGTTGCACAAAGAATACCAGGTATTACATACAAGATTTTTGATTATCGATTCTTTCGTAAGAAGTCATTCAGCTTTTATTCAATAATTACCACGATGGTTGTTGCACAAAGATCTCATATTATTGATTCAATTATTGTCACAAAGATCATCTCGCACAATATTTTATATTATTAAATCAATAATTGACACGACACAATTATTCATATTATTAGTTAGCATTATTGGCAATGTCTAGAAAATTCAATCGAGGAAAGGGGTTAGGTTATATACTTTTGCACCAATAAGGATAAATCCTTATCAGAAAGCCCCCGCTTTCTTGGGAATGATCTGGTTGTTAATATTGTGAGCTTATAATATTATTTTTGAAAAATTATTATGTGGTGGATATTGGTTCAATTTTGATATAAATGAAGGAATTTAGCATGAAATATTTGTTAAAAGTTTGGCAATTATTTTCTCCGATATAATATTCATTCAAATATAGTATTATAATATTACAATTTTTTTATAATTTAAATGGTAATATTATTATAATAATATATAATTTTTAACATGTGAATAAAAATGGAGTAAAGGTTATCATTTTTATTTTTTCTTCCGTGCACGTTTTGAATTCTGCACATTATTTCTTAAGTGAATGCATGTTTATTCTCCTGCAAAGCTTGTTTTCTCAAAAGTGGGCCCTCAATCTTGGAATTGAGTGGTTAGATAGAGAAATTGATATGTTAGGCATGATTAACAATGTGAGTTACGCAAAAGTAGGCAGAAGAGTTAGACGGATGGTTTAAAATTTCCTTCGTGATGCAGTATAAATAGGGGGTAACCCCTCCTTCCTCAACACACCATTACAATATCAGAAATTCTTATCCTATAGTATTGTGAGTATTTTTCTTTAGTATAATGATACTTTGAGTGTAGCTTTTTGTGAAAGATTTTCTCAAAATAATATCCGATATTTCAGTCAAATCAAGTTTCTACTAAGGTAAATGATATTGTTTTATTACAATATTCGTAAGAAATATTATTTTATTTCATACTCCATATAATGTAAGGGATATTATTTCATTTTATATTCCTAAATTTACACTAACTATGATAAGTATTGCTTCTATAATTCCTGAAATGATTAAAAATTCTTTAAATTTTGCGTTTCATCTAATATTATTTCACTGGAATATTGGTCTGACCTTTCTTATTAAATTTTAAATTTTTCATGTATGGGTACTATTCATACGGTACTATTCATGGACACTATTTATATGGTACTATTCATACATACGGTATTATATATACATACAGTACTATTCATGAGTATTATTCACAGCATAATTTAATTTTCTTTTCTGTCCAAATTATTTTGATACATAAATATCATTCTTGAATTTTACTTCATAAATAGTTATCATGTTGACAATTTGGACATTTTTGAACTCTGAATAAATGGAATTAGAATTCTCTAATATTTATCCTTTATCTCACTTGATTGAATCTTTATATCATTGTTATCATTCTCATGCTTATATTAAAAGTCATCTTTGGTCGTAGTGCAAAAATGGACTGTTGATTGGTATGATTATGACCAGGAATTGTGTATTGGTATAATCATAACCTTTAATGTTACAAATAAGGTTTGTGGTGAAAGTTCTCTTTGGCCCGTAGTGCATAGATGGATAGATGTTTGGCATGATCATGACCACTGGTGATACTAATGAATATTCTTGGCCCGTAGTGCATAAATAATTCGTTGATTTGAAATATTTATTGAATGATGTTACAGGGATAAAATATTGATAAAGAACTTTTAAATCATAGAAGATAGTAGATATCATGCTCTACTTGACTCTTCTAATAGATTGATGTTTTCGCTGTAATTATATTCTAAAACTTGTTGTCTATTGTATTCTGTCAGATTTTTTCCTGTTAAGGACTAAGGATAATTTGTTCTATATTATCTTAGTCATAATATTCTTTACTGGGCTAGTTGAGCGCACCCTTTTTCCTTTTTGTTCCATTGTTCTTCTCAGGAGGCAGAATGTAGATGGGACTAGTCGGGGAGTAGAGTAAGGGTCCAAGATGGTTATTATAGCAGTCCTCACTATTTTGTAAAATAGTGTAACAATAATTTTAATGATGACTTTATTTGAGTTTGGATATTATCTACAAGACAATATTTGTATTAAAACTCTCAGCGTGTGTGTTGTCGTATTTTGCCTGACAGTTGTATGAATGAAGTTTGTATTTGGTTTATGTGCATGGTATTTGGCGACTCAGCCTATTTTGGGGGAGTTATAGTAGGTCATCTGACACCTACTAGATGATGATTAACTTCAATAGGAGAATCAGCAGGCTTACATCCCATCATACCAGTTTCTGTTAAAAGATCAAGGATATACTTTCTTTAAGATAGAAAAATCACACTGGTAGATCTTGAAACTTCAATACCAAGGACCAAGATCTTTGATCTCAAATTCTTAGGCCAAACTTGCTTTGAGATTAACTATCTCATGTATATTATCCCCTGTCACCACAATGTCATCAATATAAACAATAAGAATGGTAGTCTTACTGTTTATCTGTTTGACAAATAGAGTATGATCCACTCTACTCTGCTTGTACCCAAATCTTATCATTGCTTTGTGGAATCTGCCAAACCAAGCTCTGGGAGATTACTTCAACCCATATAAAGCCTTTCGTAGTTTACAAACCTTGCCCTTGGTGGTAGATGAACAAAACCAGAGGGTATTTTCATATATACTTCCTCTTCTAAGTCACCATGCATGAAGGAATGCATTTTTCACATCCAACTGTTGAACATCCCGGCCAAAGTTTGCTGCACATGAAATTATGGTACGAACAGAGTTCATCTTTGCCACATGAGTAAATGCCTCATGGTAATCAATCCCATGAGTTTGAGTGTACCCTTTTGCAACTAATCTGTCTTTCAATTTCTCAACTGTCACATCTGGCTTCTGTTTGACTGTATATACCCATTTGTAACCAACTGGTCTTTTTTCGTAAAAAAGTGAGACTAGTTCCCATGTATCATTCCTTTTTATGGCATTCATCTCCTCTATCATAGCCTGTTTCTAATTCTCATCACTCATTGCTTCTTTCCATCCCTAAGGTACAGATATTGAAGACAAGGGGGAAACAAAAGAGAGATAGGATGCAGATAATTTATCATAGGCTACAAAATTAGAAATCGAATGTTGAGTACAAGCTTTAACCCCTTTTCTAAGAGCAATAGAAATATCAGTATCATCAGATGAACAAGTAGGATTAGTATTCTCATCATTAGCATTATCAAGACTAGGTTCTAAGCAGGGTTGGAGTAGTGGTGCATAAATAGTGACCTTATGCTTGCCTCTTCGAATATAGGTTCTCAACCCAGGTTCATTCTGTAACTCCCCCTGTGTAGAATTATCAGAAACATCAATAGGAACAAGGGAAGATGGAACATGAAAAGAGGGTAGAATAGAACTTGTGATGCCAGCCTCAAAAGGAAGCTTCTCCTCATCAATAACATCCTCCCCCTGAGGAGAAGGTGAAGGAGAATAAAAATGTTCTAATTCCCAAAAGGTTACATCCCGAGTGACGAACACTTTGTGTGAAGGAGGATGATAGCATTTATACCCTTTTTGGGCTGGAGAGTAACCAATGAAAACACACCGAAGAGACTTAGGATCTAATTTTCTCGAGTGGGAGATTTATCATGAACATAGCATATACAACCAAAGACCCGAGGGGAAGGAGAAGGACTGGGCATGTGTGGAAGCAAAGAGATTAGACTTTTGTTCCCAAGAATTCTAGAACAAAGTCGATTTATCAGAAAAATAGTAGTTAATACAACATCTCCCCATAGAAATTTAGGGGTGTGTATAGTGAACATAAGGGTGCGGGCTACCTTTAGTAACACAAGAAGTTTAAAGAATAAAGTGGGGTTGTTAAAAACCATGTTTTAGAGCAAAAAGTGGAATGTTTTGGATAATTTTGAACACCTGGTCTTAATGGAATGTAATGAGCTTATATAAAGATGTTAATACATGTTATTAGTGATTCTCAATCATGGTCTTGACAAAAGCTATCAAGAGAACCAAGTTACGATCTCTTTTATAAGCCTAAAGTGTGTTTTAATAGGTCAAATTTGGCCAGTTGATTAAACAAAGTGATGTTATGATAAAAGTAACCTTAGGAAACTAGAATACACATGAAACGCCCCCAAAATAGGTATACATCACCCATTCTGAGTCGCTAAATACATGGTACAAAATACAAATACAAACTTAATTATACAATATGATCTGAAAGTTTTTACATGAATATTGTCTTCTAGACAATATACAAACTCAAATGGAGTCCTCATTACAATTATTATCACACTATTTTATAGAATAGTGAGGACTACTATAACACCATATCGGACCATCACTCCTTTCCCCGACTAGTCCCGGCTATGTTCTCATTTTCTGAAGAGAATATTGAAAGCAAAAGGGTGAGCTCAACTAGCTCAGTAAGAAATATTATGACTAAGATAATGCAGAATAAATTATCGTTAGCCTTCAACAGTGTTAAACTGATAAAATATAATAAACATCAAGATTAACAGCAATAGAACAAGCAATCCATTAGAAGAGTCAAGTAGAGCATGATATCTACTATCTTCTATGATTTAAAAAGTTGATCATCAATTTTATCGCTGAGACTCAGCTCAATAAATAATCCACATCACTGAATTATCCATGCATTACGGGCCAAGGATATTCATTAGTATCACAACCATGAATTATCCATGCATTACGGGTCAAGGATATTCATGTTTTCACCAATGGTTATGATCATGCCAACCACTGTCCATCAATGCACTATGGGCCAATGAGAACTTTTACCACATTATTTATAACATTATGGTCATGATTATACCAAATAACCCCTAGCCATAATCATACCAATCAACAATCCATCTATGCATTACGGCCAAAGATGACTTTCATCATAATATAAGCATAAGGATGATGACAATGATATAAGAATTCAATTAAAAGAAAGCAAAGGATAAATTTTTAAAGATTTATAATTTAATTTATCCAGAATTCAATAATGTTCAAATTGTCAACATGATACTGCTTTGTGGAGTAAAATTCAAGAATAATATTGTATCAAAAATAATTTGGACAGAAAAGAAATCAATTTTGTCATGAATATTACTCCGGGTGAATAGTAACTAAGTAAATAGTACCCTGTGAATAGTACTTCGAGAATAGTACTTTGTGAATAGTACCTTATGAATAGTACTTCATGAATAGTACCTTATGAATAGTACACCGGCATGAAAAGCTTAAAATTTAACAAGAATGTTCAAAAAAATATCCTTTTAAACAATACTAGATGAAGCACTACAAGGATATTCCACTAATTTCACGGAGTATAGAAGCAATACTTTCACAAAATAAGTGTAGAATTAGGAATACGAAACGAAGTAATATTACTTACATACTACAGAGTATGGAAGAAAATATTATTTCACACGAATACTGATAAAAATAATATCCCTTACCTTAGAAGAAGACTGGATACTGGAATAGTAAAGTAGTAGAATACTCTTCTTCTTTCTCTCTATAGCTTCTATCTCTATAATTGCTCTTGTGAGACTTAGTGAATTTGTGAGAATGAAAGAAGAATGAGCTTCTATTTATAGGAAAACATAGTTTTGATAATTGCATGTTTTGGGGCTCGAATTATTACAGTATATTACCTTCATCTTTTCCTCTATTTTTAATTTAGTCCTACAAGTATTATCAAACTTGCACCACATCTCCTAATATTACATGTATGTGAATCAATAGTTCCATTCATGTGAACAAATAGTTATATGCATGTGAACTAATAGCAATTAATTGCTCATTTATCCGATTAATTACCCGATTGGTCAATTTAACCTCCAGAAATCAATTATTATCGAAATAATTATCGATTTCCACCAACACTAATAATCCGAACACAATAGAAATATCAATTTCATCTTTAATCTTTAAGTGTCAATAATCAAAGATACTATACAATACCGTGTGCTACTATGCAACCACGCGTATTACTGTACTTTTACCGCCGGTTATTTCAACAGTTAACGGTAAAACATTCATCATTAATTTTATAAAAGATATTTATGTCGTTTTCTAACTCTAACAATACTTCATTGTGGGTCCACTTAATGATTTTGCCGTAAATATTTAATATTCCCTCGTTAAAACGAATATTTCCCGACCAATCGAATATTTTATAACAACTTGCTTACTTCGTAAAATTTGTAAATATTACCCACAACTATAACATTATATCGAATCCACACCATAATATTCAAAAATATATTTCGAGAAAAATTAATCTTTATTCATAAAAGTTGGGGTCTTACAACACATGCCTAGACTATCTAAATAGTCAAAATTGGGAAAAATTAAAAAGTGTGAAACAAGCTAGTTTGAGCATCAATTAAATGAGGCCTAATTTATATAAATAAGAAACCTAAACCTTGTTTAAAATACCTTAGTGTATGGTCTATAATTAAGGTTAAATGGTTGAGCCAAGAACCTAACCCAAAAATTCAAACAAATGACCAAACTAGCTCGGAAAATAACTAAAACTGCATGAATTACAGTTAACAAAAAGAAAATGTTAGATTTTACCATTTTTCTTAAAAGTCAGTTTTAACTTCTAAAACAAGTGAGTTAGAAGTATGTTAGACTATTCCAAGTGTTGGAATGTTAATACATACAAGAAAATGAGATTTGAGTATGTAAAGTCTTAAAAATGCTAGGTTTAGAGGGTCAAAACCAAATCTATGCATAGCAAAGTTAGGGGAATGCTAAAACTAGTCATAACTTGTTATAATTCAAATGTTGAAATGAACCCAAGTGGCAAAAAATGAAATTGGCAAGAATTGACCAAAGTTAGTAAAACTAAAAATTGTGGTGAATAGCCTAGTTTGGGCACCAGTTTCAAGAAGCTTAAATTTCTTGCTTGAGAAACTAAACCAATAGAAAAATACTTTAATATATAGTCTATATGTATGTCTAGAGTTCATGTCTAAAAGCCTAATACAAAAATTCATAAAAATCTCCAAAATAGCCTTGAAAATCACAAAGTATGCAGTTTTGCCTAGTGACTGTTAAAATAGCCCTGTTAAAGCTTACGTTTATAAGGCATGGCTTGATGGTTTTAATTAAAGACCTAAATCATGGATAAAATACTTTTTTATGGGTTATATAAGATTTCATAAATGAGAAACTAAAAAGACTACTACAAAAATTCCTATAAATCCTTAAAAGTACCTCAAAAATCATATGTTTGTGTTTTTGAGCTATGTTATAAAAAGTGAAGTTTAAAGCTTAATTGTGTCATAGCATGACTTAAGATGGTATTTGAAGTGTATAATGATCAAGAAGCTGTAAAATGTTATGTTCGGGACAAAATGAGCCTGTTAAGAATATATAGGAACTTAGTCTGTAATGTATACTATGTGTGTATATTTACAAAGTGATGAATGAAGGCTATATGCATAATCTAATTTTTAGGAACTGTGTGCCCAAATAAAAATTAGGGTTCACATGACCTAATTGAATTAAATGCATAATTAGAGTTCTGTGACCTCATTAAATGTATAATTTAGGGTTCGCACGACCTAATTGAATGAAGATGGGAAAATTAGAAATAAATATACTAGACCCGAGAGAAGTCTCCACGTGTCCCGAGGCAGAAGGCTCGTGGAGGCGTCTCATTTTGGGAATTGATTGAGGATTGGATTGGTGGATAGAAGGACATGATGATATGGGCATTATTCTAATGACTAAAGGGTATTTTTGAAATTTCTCTAAAGACATGTGCCTGACATATGACTACTTAAGTTCCAGGGAATTCTATAAATACCCATTCCATTCGATGAAGGAGGGGACTCTTTTTGGACTTTAGACTTTGGAGCTGAGACCTCTTGCTGAACTTGGAAGCTTGATTCTCTTGGAATCCCTGTTACCCTAACAAGGTTTCCGGATTCTTAGGGTTCTTGGACATTCTCTTTCAACCCGAAGCACTTAAAAAGGCTCCATAAATGTCTGTTACCCTAATAAGTTTTCTGGATTCTTGGAGTTCTGCCACGTGTCATTGGAGTAATTGCCCACCTGTTCTTCTCCCCTATTCAATCAATTTCATGCTCTTCGTGGATTTCTCTCCTCCTTAGCCAACACAAAACCTTAACTAGAAAGGCACGATTTTCTTGCCCATATTTCTTTGGCGACTCGGCTAGGGAGGTGTAAAATTTGTGAAGGGTATGCCCACAACTCAAAGTGGGAGAACTACCAGAAGAATTTCATCGACAACAAGTATTACTTCACTGGATCCAGTCCAAGGCAAGCAAATCAAGCTTTCCAAGGCATGAATCTAGATCTTGATCAACTCATCCTTGAAGACTCCTCAGAAGGAAGTTCAACATCACCATACATGGTTGATCAACAACCAATGAATGTCAGGCAGATAGGCGCAGGAAGGCAAGGCGTGGAAAAAAGTGGAGAGCAAGCAAATGTTGTGCAACTGGAGATGCTCAAGGCATTGAAGGAAGAATGGGAAGGACAAGGGATGATGATGGCTATGATGTTTGAGATGCAGAGCAAGTAAGAAGAAATGCGGAATTTCTGCCAGAAGTTGATGCAAATCCCCACTTTCAAGGTAATTCGCAGGGAGAACAAGCAGGAGTAAAGGAAAATAACAACGATAATAACAATAAGTAGAATCAGATTGCACCTCCATTAACGAAGAAGCAGTCTATTCCGATCATCCACTTGGAACCTCAAAACAAGGGTTATGTGCCACAACCCAGACTAGAAGTCAGCCAGCCTCAAACAAACATCATTCCAACCAATATCCCTGTATTTTCATAAGTGTAGATACCAACCATCCCAATCCTCGTCCAACAAACCAGCCCACAAGCAAAACCGATACAGAATTTATATGATACCGGTGTACATCAGCTAATTTTTGTACCATACACACGGCCAATGCAGCCATACATCACAACATCACAGAGAGTCCACACCACGAGCCAATATATAACAAAGGATGATATGATCGATGTGATCAATCAAGTTCACTAGAAGACATCCCGATCATCGGAGTTAAAATTTACTCCACCTTACCCGACATATATTAGGAGACAACCTTACCCGGCATTGTATATCAAGCATCCCCCATAATTTCCTAAATACAATGGGGAGAAAGGAAATGTCAAGGAACACATTTCCAGGTTCGTGCATTCGATGTCTCCATGGTTAGGATATGATGAAATTAATAATCACAATTTTTTGATGAGGGAATTTAACAAGACTTTGACGGATAGCGCCTTCAGTTGGGACTACAACTTGGAGAAGGGATCAGTCCATAATTGGGATAATCTAAAATTGTAACTTTTTAAGAAATTTTTCTATGTGCAGAAACAGGTAACCATTGTATAGCTCATGCAATTCAAGCAAAAGCCAAATGAGGAGTTGTCAGATTACGTGGATAGGTTCAGGGCTCAAGCATAGAAGTGTGCAGAGCCAATTGAAGAAAAGAACTTAGTCAGCATATGCAACAATGGTGTTTTAGACACCTTCTAGCCCCACCTCATTACCAAGGCTTGTGATTCATTTACGACCCTCTCATCTTTCGCACAAGACTTGGGAGGAATCATGACATTGCCCACCATCCATGTGACGATTACATGGAAGGTCAAGAGGACAACAATTATGGCTTTGCCGGATTCTCAGTCAAAACCAAGGGAGCAAGAAGGAGAAGAATGAGAAATTTGAGCGAAGTAGAGGAAAGTATGGGGACAAGTATACCAGAATGCCAGTTTCGGAGGCTATCACATGCAGTGAGAAGGCATTCAGGGGACTGTATGAACAATGGGTCGAGCACGGAGTGGTGAAACCTCCAAGGCCCTGGTTAGTTATGACAGAAGAGATGAAAAGAAGATCGGACTTCTATGTATACCATAAATACGTAGGACATTCCACTATGGACTGTTACAATCTGCGAAGGATATATCATGAGAAGTTGGCGGCCGGAGATATTGAACTAGGAAAAGAAACGTGCAACACTATCACCCATGGTGCAGTCCCAGAAGTCAAGATAATGGACAACCCAAATACTGGCTCTATCATCGAAAGAACTCTGAACTATAGATACAAGAATTGACGAATTAAAAATCTACACAAGATGGTGGTCCACCAAAAATGGTGATTGAAGTCCTCAGGAGTATCCATTGCCAAGAAATTGGATGACCAAGGGAAGAGGCACTAGAATTGATGAATTTTAAAATAAATAAAAAATCCACCCAAGATGGTGCTCAAGTCCTCGTAAAGTACACTTACCAAGAAATTAGAAGACTCAAGTGACGAGGCACCCAATTTTAAGTCCTCATAGACCGCACTTGCCAAGAAATTGGATGACCCAAGTGACGAGGCACCCAATTTCAAGTCCTCGTAGACCACTCTTGCCAAGAAATTGGACGACCCAAGTGACGAGGCACCTGAGTGTTACACTTTATCATTAAAAGTGAATGAGGCACCTGAATATAAGTCCTCAGACCCGAAAATTTATACTTTCAACTTTAAAAGTAATCGAAGCATCTGACTATAAGTCCTCGGACCATAAAAGTTATATTTTAAACTTCAAAAGTAATCGAATCACCTGACTATAAGCCCTCGGAAGTTATACTTTCAACTTCAAAAGTGATTGACGCACCCGAGTATAAGCTTTCAACCCCGAAAGTTACACTTTATCTTTAAAAGTGGCGAACATTATGCTTTCTTCGACAAAAGCAGGAAAGTTAAAGTTTATCTCTAAAAGTGGCGAACGTTATGCTTTCTCCAACAAAAGCAAGATTTATTATTTAAAACGTTATGCTTTTGGTTAAAATTAATCTGATTATCAATGAATTAACAAACTCTCACTTATACTTGAATGTTTTCCTGATTTCTTAAAAAAAATATAAATTCAAGTGTTGGTTAGTGAAAAATATATATACATGTTTTTGACAAAATTCATGTTTACTTGTTTATAATACCTGTTGTTGTCTTGGAGTATTAATTTGAATAACTTGAGATTCAATAATAAATATTGAGTTTTAATGAATCATTCAAATTAAAGGCAATTAACAAGGTTAAAGAAACTACATTTTGATAAATGAAATATATGTAAATGAATTTTCTGATACAGAAAATGGAAAAACTATAAAAGTTTATGATCTAAAGGCTACGACATGTCTAGCAGCTAAAGCCTCCAAGTCGACAATGGTGGTACCCCGAGCCTTCGTATTTGAGGCTATCAGGCCTTCAAGGTCTTAGGCAGCTGACTCAATTTCTCAAAAGAATTGTTTTCAATTTATCCATGGCATCTTAAAGTTCCTAAAGCTCTACATAAAGTTAGTCATTCTCATAATGACGTGAAGTGACTTCCGAACGAAGTGCAACAACATGATGATTGGAAATAAAGAGATCCAACCTAGCACGGAGGGGAGACATGTTAAGGCGCACAAAGGAGAAGTCATCAACCTTACAACTAAAACTATTTAAGTCCTCCATTCGCAAAGAATAGAAAGAAAGACTGTGCATTTCGAGAATAAGGCTTGCAAGTCCATCTAACAAGAAGGTCTGGATGAGGGCCTTGCAAATATGTATACGATCAAGTATCTATGGGAACCAAGATAGAAGACGTCCAAGATTCACCTTAAAAGAAAAGGAATGAAAAAATGAAAGAAGAGGCCAAAGTCTCTTAGGGTTCAGCCCCTAGGGTTCGAACACCTAGGGGGCTCTCCCTTCTTACCTTTAACTTCTCTTAACTTGTCGATCAAGTCCCCAGAGTTTGGCCACCTAAGGGAAAGATCTTCTTCATATTTTATTCACCCCGATTTGAAGCACGCTCGCTTGATTGATGCCTTTTCGATAACTCCTTGATTTTAAAGAAGAGAGAAATTTTAAGAAAGAGTAATATTTAGAAAGATTAAATAGAAGATTTTTCATGATGTTCAAGGAGATTTAAGAGATGCCACAGGAGACGGAAGGTCATTCAACCCACCCAAAGTGTTATCCACGATACCCTTTCGAGCAATCACCAACTTGGTGGAATCCTCCTTGGGAAGGTGAACATCAGCAATAATCTCAAAAGGATTCCTCCTCGAAGAAGCAGGAGTCTCATTGGTACCCTCAAAATTGTCATGGAGAAGTTGTAGGAAGACTCGCAAAGAGCCCAATGGAAACATCATCATCCTCTTCATCAGCATTAGTCTTTGCGATAACTCCTTGATTCTAAAGAAAAAGGAAATTTCAAGATAGGGTAAAATGGATTAGATCAAAGATTTTCCAAGATATCTAGGGAGAGCTCCTCTAGGGCTCGCTCTTATAGGGTTTTCCCCCTAGAGGTTCCCTCTCATAGGACTTTCATTTTCGAGACTTACAAAAATCAAGCTCCTCGAATTGTTTAGAAACTTGAATCAAGACTTCAACACTTAAAACATTTTACGCGATTATCCCACCAAAGGCGTGACTCACGTGCAGGGGGAAAATTCTTACTGGTAGATGACATAGACATCCTCCAGAGTAGAGGTGAATTCCCCCCAAGTAGTAACGAATGTGCATGTAGAGGAGCACTAAAGTGAAATCAACATAATAGGAGCATCATGGTCCTGTTGGATACAAATGTCCTTACACAGCTGGATGCAACGAAGAATGCCAGCCCTCTCTTTAGTATATCTATATAATCAGCATTCACAAGTATCTCGTCGACTCTCTTTAGTATATCCACATAATCAGCATTCCCAAGTATCTCGTCGGTTCAATACTGCCATTCCTAAAGGTGGCTAGATGAATTAGACAAGAAGTGAAGGAGACTAAAATGGTACACTTATTTCTTTATTCATATACGGGGAATACTATCGGAATGGGAAAAGTCATCCCAACCTCCGTAAGCTGCTGCATTAGAAACAAGTCTTCATTCTCTAACAAAAAAGAATTGGACGGCCATAAGCCTGAACTTGCTCCCAAAAAAATATCGAAAGGACCAAAAGAGGGGAGCCCTTCCCAAATCACTGAGGAATGAGGCCTCCTTGGTTGTTTTCGGGTCTGCAGAATGTTCAACGGAGAGGACCTGCAAGCAAGAAGAATTCAGCATAAGGGTTCTCTAAAGAGCAAGTAAAGGATGACAAAGAAAGCATTTGAACTTCAAATGCTTATCATGGTAAAGAAGAAAGTCTGAGATTTAAGCTTAAAGACACCTGAAAAGAAGAAAAAATAATGTCAGAAAAAGTTAGGAATCACAATCATGCAAGAAAAAAATTTCCAAAATTTTTTAAAAAAAACTTCGAACATCCCAAAAGCATTCTTTAAAGCCTTTTTTGGACTTATAACGGTATCTATCATGGCCAAAGGCCATAATTTTTGAAGGGTTCGTTGCTAGCTTTATTTTGATATATTATGGGCCCCGAAACTCCAAACGGATCAAAAGTTATGATCAAAATAGTAACTACTCCTCCAGGACTTTATTTTTTCCATCTAATCGCTGATGTCCCCATAGGGTTCAGTCCCCCTAGGGTTCGCCCCTTAGGGTTTGGCCACCTAGGGTTCGTCCACCTAGGGTGGTTTCGCTGCATGCAGAGCATTTTTCTTCCTTCGGGTTTTCGTCGAAAAAACACCAAATCTTTCTTTATTATCTGAGGGAAAAAACCAAGATGTAATTAAGGTAATGGGGCTCGAAAGAAAAAAGAAAGATTGGAGGTACCTGGAAAAAAACCTCTAGGGTTCGGCCCCTATAGAGTTCGACCACCTAGGGGGTTATCCCTTATATTCCCTTGAGGTCATGTTGCTCCACAAATCAACTGCTTGGAACGAATACTTCTTCGCATCAAAAATTATAGCCTTTTTTGATGAATTCTGAGGGAAAAAACCAAGATATGATCAAAGTGATGAGTCTCAGAAATAAAGAAAGACTACAATTGCCTAAAACAGAAAAAAGAAATAGAGGAATTAAGTCAAGAGAAATCTGACAGAAAGCGTGCAAGTAAGCAAATTGAAAAGCGAAGACGAGAAAAAAGAATGGATTCCCAAGGGTTCGGGTCCCCCATAGGGTTCGGCCCTATAGGGTTCAACCCCTAGGGTTCGGCTCTATAGGGAGGAATCTTCTTTGTTACCTCTCGCTCGGATTGAAGAAAGTCTCTTTGCTGCTCCCTTGATAATTTTCTTAGCTCGTAGGAAGAGAGAAAATCCAAAATGAAGCAAGACAAAAAGTAAAGTGTGAATGGCTTGGGAGATGCATATATATGAATACGTGTATAATCCCCTAAAGTATACTTGCAACAGAAAAGGAAGCAATCACTCTTCTTCTATTAAGAAAAAGATTCAATCTGGTTTCCAAAAGATAAGTATATTTGATTTTGTTTTTAAATAGTAATATATAAAGATATTATTTTCTAAATATAAGGAAAAAAAAAGATTTAATTTTTACTCCCAATAAAGTGAAATTTCAAAATTTGATTTTCCTTCTAAATAATAATGATAAGGAAGGATATTGTCTTCAAAATCAAATAAAGAAAAATTTAATAATTAATAAAATTAAATTTTAATTTGATAAAAAGGAAAGATTTAGTTTACCAAAAGAAAGATCTTATTAGATTGAATTTTTATTTGGTCATATGTGATGATCTTCCTTGTTTTAATTTTCAAAAAAAAATAACAAAACAAATATTGGGCAAGCTATGGAAAGATTTTTAGAAGATTTTCCAAATATGTCTAAGAAAAAGCCCTGTTGGGTTTTGTCTCCCTAGGGTTTAACCCTAAGGGTTTGGCTACCTAGGAGTTCCCTCTTCTAAGACCCTTGTCTTCAAAGACCTGTAAAGTAGAGTCCCATGAAATCGTTCAAAAGCTAGAAGTATTCTTGCACGATCGTCTCTTTAGAAACGTGACTCTCGCACAGGGGGGGAAATGTGGGCCCAAGTGAAAATTAGGGTTCACGTGACCTAATTGAATTAAATGTGTTCGCATAGCCTAATTGAATGAAGATGAAAAAACTAAAAATAAATATACTAGACTCGAGAGAAGTCTCCACGTGTCCCGAGGTAGAAGGCTCGTGAAGGCTGCTCGTTTTGGGAATTGATTGAGGGATTGGATTGGTGGCTAGAAGGACATGACGATATGGGCATTATTTTAATGACTAAAGAGTATTTTTAAAATTTTCCTGAAGACATGTGCCTGACATGTGACTACTTAAGTTCTAGGAAACTCTATAAATACCCCTTCCATTCTATGAAGGAGGGGACTTTTTTTTGGACTTTAGACTTTGGAGCTTAGACCTCTTGCTAGACTTGGAAGCTTGAATCTCTTGGAATCCCTGCTATCCTAACAAGGTTTCCGAATTCTAAGGGTTCTTGGACATTCTCTCTCAACCCGAAGCACTCAAGAAGGCTCCCTAAATGCATGTTACCCTAACAAGGTTTTTGGATTCTAGTAGTTCTGTCACGTGTCATTGGAGTAATCGCCCACCTGTTCTTCTTCCCTCTTCAATTAATCAATTTTGTGCTCTTTGTGGATTTCTCTCCTCCTCAACCAACACAAAACCCTAACTAAAAAGACATGATTTCCTTGCCCACATGAACTTAAATGAGCAATATTTAACCAATTATGGTATGTTATAATGGTGTGATACACACACAGTACGTAACTATAAGTGCGATAAGCTAGCACGTGTGGTGATGAAAGGGAAATAAAACTGAGTTATATAAATAATGAAGTCGAAGGTCTACATTATTAGATATGAATATAATACAAGGAAGATAATAAGTTAAGATAAGTTTTTAAAGTAATCTCACACTAATATATAGTAGAACTTTGACTGATAATGTATTTTGTTATCAATCCCACATACAATGTAGGTTGTGCAAGGAACGCAAAAGTTGGTTTAATGGTAAAACTCTGGTACAGGCAAGTTTTTCAGAACTTGCTCATATGTGTGAAATGTTGTATGTGCTAATGTATTGTTATGTTATCATATGTTATAAACTACTGTTGTTAGCTGTTATATGTAGTTGAACTGTTCTTCTTGAACTTTATACTATGAAATGAAAAGCATAATAAGGTGAATCATGGTATGGTATGTGGAACATGTATTGCATACGAATTATATGATACATGATCAAAATATCAAGTGTACATATAACTACGATACATGAATATTATGCATAAAACGTATGGAAAATATGAACATTTTGTTAAGTTATAACTGTTAAACTTGTTGAGCCATCATGTTCACCCTTGCTTAAACAAATGTTTTTAGCTATGTATGAGGCATCTGAGTTTTCAGTACAGACCAAAGAACAAAGAATGATTGTTGAATATCACAGGATTAGAAAATATCTTGATAAAACCTTTTTGGGGGTAAACAGTATTACCAAAAGGTATAAGCTGTAATGACATGTTAGAATAATATTTAAAGTAGATAAATACCGCAATAATATGTGCTGAACATTTATGTTTATGAGTCACAGGTTGGTACGGACTATTAATGTAATCAAATTGATCATAATATATATGACCTCGAGTTGTATTGAAATGTATAAAGATTGCAATTCTGGAATAGAGTAAAGTTATAAGTTTTAATCAAACATAAAAGGTTAATTACCTAAGAAAATATAAGGATATATTGTAATAAATATATTTACTTACTGTCGTTAAGTTAAATATAACTAGTTATAACTCATGGATGTGTAGTATCGTGATGCACCGGATCTGCGGTTCAAGGCACCCGAATTTAGGGGCGTTACAGATGTTGGTTCTAGCATGCCGACAACTAAGAATCCGGTCAAAAGACATAGAAAACTTTTGATAAACCTTATGTTATTTGCGTTTATCTCTTTCAATATTGTCATGACCTTCATATTTTCTCATGTCATTAACGTTATTGCCTTGTCTTTTAGATCGTCGATGATGATGAACGAGATGATGATGATGTTCTCATTGAATTTTTTATAGGGACTGCGAGTGAGGCGGCAAAATTCACTACTTGTGAGGCTTCTTGACCTATTATAATTGTCGTCGAGCCTTCTTCTCCGCATGATAATTATGTAAGCCTTTTTTTCGCATGAGGCTTCTTGTAGTGTTGTGTGGGGGTATAAAATTAGAACTTTATAATTTAGTGAAAAAAAATAATTAGAATTTTATAAAATTTAAAGGATTAAATAGAAAAATAAAAAAGTAAATTAAAAAAGATAAAATAGTAACATATTTAAAATTGTAGGGCCAAAAGAGAAAATAGGAAAAGAAAAATAAATATGAAACCCAAAATAGCTTCCGTGAAAAGCTAATAGCACTAAACCTAATAGTAATTGAGGCCTTGTTTGGAATGACAATGGTACCTGTTATTTTGGTCGGTTGATGTTGAATCATCAGTGTTATTTTCAACTTTTCCGAATAATATACTATATTCCAAAATTGACATTATCTTATAATATACCAAAAAAATTTAAACTATTTATATCGATCATCATCGATTAGGCATAGATTTTTATGGAATGTATCGGAGATACCCTATATGGAACATTAACATATCTAGAATATAAATATCTAATTGTGCCATAAAAATGATAAGATAGTATGACGAATAAAATTATTTACATGTTGATTTGAGATTGACAAAGAAGATCGAGGGATCTAGGGGGTAATGATTTTATAAATATATTTTTGGTCAGTAGAGTGTCATAATCAGCAATACCCAAGAATTAAGACACCAAATCTATGATTTTATTTAAGAAAATAGGAGGTTAATTATTTAATTTCTTTTTAAAATTTCCTTAAAGTCATAATAAGCTTTAGAAGAAGAAATCAAGAAAACATTACTAGACCTAATAATTTAAAACTTTATTAAAACAGTTTTGAACTGACATTCCAGAAAGATAACTGGGAAGCACTTCATGAGATTAAATTCACCATCCACTTTTATATATATATATATATACATATATATATATATATATACCAACCTAATTAAAACAGAATGTGAACCAAATCAAGAATATTCCTCGAAGAAAAATGGGAAGCAAAACCTACTATTTGAGTATGACAGGGAAAGTAGAATTTGCTGGTGTGTCACTTTCAGTTCCAAATTAACTTGCTTTACTACTCCCCAATACACAGAGGAAGAAATAGTCCAGGTTAATATATAAAGTATTAGTAAAACTTGAGATTAATAAAGATCGATGTCCAATATTGATGACCAAAAAGTTTGTTAAGATATTTTCCGTAATTTTACTAAAGG
Organism: Panax ginseng; assembly: GCA_020205605.1. NCBI lineage: Eukaryota > Viridiplantae > Streptophyta > Magnoliopsida > Apiales > Araliaceae > Panax > Panax ginseng. The sequence goes on along the minus strand of CM035131.1, from coordinate 22,512,308 downwards.
GTAAAATCGAGTTCACCAAGCTCTTTACTTCTTTTTTTCTTCTGAATGCCCGACTTCAAAGTGATATGAGTACAAGTATAATAAATTCAACAATTTCTAAATCTCTCAATATTTTAAATATATCTCACGGTCTATGTATAAGAATACAAATATTATACTAAAGAGAAAATAAAATCACCTTGTTGTACAGGTCTTAATTATCATGAGCTCTTCACCTTGTTGTATGCACTTATACGCGCGTAATATGTAAATTTTGAGAAAGATGAAAGGTTCAGTCATGAGTTCAACTACACCATACCATTTTCCTTGGCTATATTCAATTCATTAAAGTTGATTTCTAGGGGTGAGGAAAGACATCCTTTCTTCATGCAGGCAATAAATAAGGGCAAAAGACAAATTCGATATCCCCACTTTTAAATAGAATAGAGACTAGTTAGCACTTAGCATTCAACACCACACTTATTTGGCAAGGAGGCGTTCAAAAACACAATTATTAGAGAGAGAGAGAGTGTGTGTAGGTTTCTAATAAAATACAATAGTTATAATTGCTCCTACAAGATGCCTTCTTAGCTAGTGTAAACTAGATCTTTCTTGGGGTTCATCCCATCAGTTCTAAAGCCAACAATATATATATATATAATTGAAGAAAGCCCTATATTAGGTCTTTGATTTTGTGTAGACAGAGTAGTGCAATTGCTTGCTGTTGAGCAAAAATGGGTGATGGTGAAAGAAGAAGAGCTTTTAGTTTTAGCTGTGAATTGTGATGGTGACAATTTTGTTATTGTTAGGAAAACTAAGTTTCCCCTTTAGGGTAATAATATGAGCAATTTGTCATACATGAACAGTTCTGACTCGCTCAGTTTTTCTTTGGATTCTTCCCCTTTTTGAGAGGTGGGGAATGGAGGCTGGAAATGTTAAACGACACACACACACACACACACACACACACACACACACACACACACACACACATATATATATATATATATATATATATATATATATATATATATATATATATATATATATATATATAGCTGAAACTTTGAGCATCCACTTTCTATTTATATTTGATTATCGTATATTATAATATATAAAAAATTGCAATATCCAAATGGGTATTATTCCTCAATATGGTGAATTAGGATTTCCACATAATATGGACAGAGGAAAAGTAAACATATATAAAAAAACGCATTTAGGATATTTAAGATGGCAAACTTAATTTAATTTGTTGGATGAGGGACTTTAATTATATTTTGAAATGTATATAAATTAGAAGATCGATAAAGAGAAAAAGGACACAAAGTATAGGCCTCCTATATACACTCGACCTTTAAGTTTTTTGCATTTAGAACTTAAAACATAATATTTTTAATTTTAAGGTATTGAACCTTAATATTTTTAAATTTCTTTACACAATACCTTCTAGCCAAATATGGGGTGATTGGTAAGGGTATTTTGAATAATTTCACTCATAAATATCTTTAGAAGTATAAAATGTGATATGCATGTGACTAGCAGGTATTATGAAAAAAAAGAGACAAAATTGGAGCCAAAATTAAACGGTATATATTCTTAAAGACTAAATTTCTTTTTCTTTTTGAGTCACATGACTTATTTTAGCAAAAAAATATTAAATTTGCTGGCCAAAAAAATTTATTTACAAAAATTTAGAAATATTAAATTTTAATATGTTAAAGCTTAAATATTAGTGTTTAAATTTTAAAATATAAAAATTAAATTTAAAGTACATTCAAGCCAACTTTAAATTTCCACATGCAACATTTGTGCACTATAAATGTTACGTTATAGAATATTACCAAGAGAAAATGGTTAAACGAATATAGTCATATATATATGATTGACATTATTATATATAAAAATAAAAATAAAAACTTTCTTTTGTAGTATAAAACTGGAGGAAATTGCTGCAACCCCAATTATCTACTCATCTAGTGCCCCTCCCACACGAACAAACTAATACAGCCACTCATATACATATACAGATATATTCATTAATGTATGAATATATATATACACCAACCCATTCAACCGAATTGATGACATTAATTAATTTCCTCTTTCCATCCTAATATAACAACACTGTACAGTTAGATTCATTTAACAAATTATACATACAGACACAAAACCACACTCAACACTCAGAAAGGGGAAATAAAAAAATAAAAAAAAAAGATTTTTTTTTTAGCCCTTTGAAGAAAAAGAGAAAGGGCTAAAAATGAAATAACAAAAAAAAAACATGCACATTAATTAATTTATTCAACCCTAATAATTCCACAACAAAGATTGAAAAGAACCGGAAAGTACACTATCCGGTGCCGGTAACTTGTCGTAAAAATACCCACCATCATCAGCACTATCGATGGACCACGGCGGCGGATAGAACCACCCGTCTACCGAGTCAATAAACACGAAATCATCCTTCAACTCAACCGAGTCAAATCCCGTTTCCAAACTTGGTAACTCGACGATTTCGCTCAGCTCATCAGAAGTTGACATGTCTGTAGCTGAAACCAAAGACGATAATGAAGATGACGATGATAAAGTCGACGAGGAAGACGTTGATGAAGATGTTGATATCGACGGCGCGTCAAACTTTTCCATTGCTGCGGCTTTGGCGGCAGCAGCTTGAACATCCCGAGGAGAGAGAGAAACTGGACGAGGAAATGAGCCCACGAGTTCGGGAAAATTAAGAATCGCGGAGTTACCCTTAATGCTCAACGCTGCCACGTCATGTGCCCGAGCCGCCATTTCTGGTGTAGTGAAAGTTCCGAGCCATATCCGGGATTTCTTTCGCGGCTCACGGATTTCGGATACCCATTTGCCCCAGTTACGCATTCGGACGCCCTGGTAGACCGGATGTTTGCTGCTGTCTCGTATTCTTTTCTTCTTCTTGGGCTCCGAGTCTTGTGGGTTCGGGTTTTTTGCTGAGTTTGGGAGTGAATTCGCGAGTTGCTGAGTTAACTCGGGTGAGGACGGTGAGGATGAGGACGAGTTGGAGCTGGTTTCCGGGTCGGAGTTTTGAGTTTCTGTAGTCATTTTTGTTTTGTGTGTAATGCTGAATTGTTTTATTGTTTGTTATAAAAGGAACTAAAACATGGAGGAGAATTAGCGACGGTTTGTAACACAAGGATGGCAGCTAAAAGGGATAAATTAATGGATGTAGAGAAAGAAAAAGGAAAGGAAAGGAAAGGAAAGGAAAGAAAAATGAAGGAATGGAAGGTTTTCAGCAAATGAAATGAGTCGTGTGAGACTTATAAGGGGGGACGTAGGAGGAGGGTGGGGGGGTGGGGGCAGGGGATAGAGCGGGGGAGGTGGGGGGGACCTACTGAAGAAATGGGTCACACGGCAAGATCGACCCTGTAATGGGGTCCCCTATATGCTATTGTATTACTCAACCCCTCATTAATAATACTTATTTCTTTCTACATTCATTTATATTTTAATCAAATTATAAAAATGTCCCTTTTTGTGTAAACGTCAATATTTTATTTTTTGTAATGTCATAATATAATTAATGTTTTAATTATTTATTTTATCAAATAATTTAATTTAAATATATATATATATATATATATACTATCCTGAGGATCTTAATTAAAATTTCACCTTTATCTAACATATCTTGCTCACCTTCTTTAATGATTTAACCAAGCGATTGATCGATTCGATTATATATGTTCAATCTGTCGCTATATATTGTTTATCGTTATATGTTGTCAAAATCGTTAAAAGCTAAGACGACGGTTCTATATATATACGACAGGCCAGAATCGTCGTCGGTCAAATTCATTAAAGGGGGTGAAGCAAGGTATGTTAGATAAGGAGTGATCGAGCTTAAGATCTGAATCGTGTGTATATATATATATATATATATACACACACACACACACACACATACACACGATAAAATCCACGACATGCTTGTATGATCATATATATATGCTCATGAGGTGCTCATCGTCCGGATCGTTTCTAACAAAATTATAGGATAAAATATTATTTGCAATACCTTAACTCCTCGCCTATATGTGACGCCCCCAAAACAGGTATACATCACCCATCTTGAATTGCCAGATACATGGTACAGAACTCAACTACAAACTTAATTATACAACTGTCGTGCAAAATACGACAAAACATAGCTGAGAGTTTAAACACGAATATTGTCTTCTAGACATTATCCACACTCAATGGAGTCCTCATTACAATTATTATCACACTATTTCACAGAATAGTGAGGACTACTAAAACAAACATCTGGATCGTCACTCCGTTCCCCGACCAATCCCAGCTATATTCTCATTTCCTGAAGAGAACAGTGAAAGAAAAGGGTGAGCTCAACTAGCCCAGTAAAAAATATTATGACTAAGATAATACAGAAAAAATTATCCTTAACCTTCAAAAGTATAACAACTGATAGAATACAAATAGACAACAAGTTTTAGATCGACAACTGCAGCGGAATAAGCAATCCATTAGAAGAGTCAAGTAGAACATAATGTCTACTATCTCCTCTAGATTAAAAGTCCATCGTTAATATTTCATTCTGTAATACTCATCAATGAGTTTTCTTTGTTATACCCATGACAAAAAAAACTCTCATCACATGTCTTCACCTGAACCACCAAAGATTATAGTTAAATCCACAATTCATATTTATAATCATGTAAATCAACAGTTTCTCATTGCCACAAAGGCTTAATAGAACGTTTACTCAATATCCTTACCCCAAAGGCTAAAGATATTCAAATGTAATAACAATGATCATACCAATCAGTTGTCTACCTTTGCACTACGGGCCAAAGATATTCAACTATAAAATCAATGGTCATGATCATACCAATCAATTGTCTGTCAATGAACTACAGCTAAAGACATTCAACTATTAACTAATGTTCATGATCCCGCCAATCACATCATCGAATTATCCATGCACAACGGGCCAAGGATATTCGTTATTATCACCGGTGGTCATGATCATGTCATACACATGTCCATCTTTGCACTACGGGCCAAAGCTATCAATCTATAGTTCGTCTTTGCACATAAGCCAAAGATATACAACTATAAAACCAATAATCAATAGTCCATCTTTGCACGTAAGCCAAAGATATACAACTGTAAAACCAATAATCAACAGTCCATCTTTGCACCTAAGCCAAATATATACAACTGTAAAACCAATAATCAACAGTCCATCTTTGCACGTAAGCCAAAGATGACTTTTATCACAATATAAGCATGAGGATGATGACAATGATATAAGCATTAATCAAACGAAATCAAGGATAAATATTAAATACTTTAAATTTATCCAGAGTTTAAAAATATCCAAATTGTCAACATGATATTACTTTGTGGAGTAAAATTCAAGAATAATATTCATGTATCAAAAATAATTTGGACAGAAAATAAATATATTTTTCGGGTGAATAGTATCTCGTGAATAGTACCCTGTGAATAGTACTTTAGGAATAGTACTTCGTGAATAGTACCCCCGGCATGAAAAGTGCCCCAAATACCCTAGTGAATAATATTTGAGTGAATAGTAATTGGGTGAATAGTAACCCATAAATAGTAACTCGTGAATAGTACCCCGGCATGAAAAGTGCCCCGAATACCCGAGTGAATAATATTTGAGTGAATAGTAATCGGGTGAATAGTTGTGACGCCCCCAAAATAGGTATACATCACCTATTCTGAGTCGCCAAATACATGGTACAGAATACAAATACAATCTTTAATATACAATAAGAGAGCTGCGAGTTTTAATACAAACATTGTCTTCTAGGCAATATCCACTCTCAGAATAAGTCATCATTACATTTATTAACACACTATTTAACAGAATAGTGAGGACTACTAATACTATGATCTGGACCGTCACTCCATTCCCCGACTAGTCCAGGCTACGTTCTCATTTCACGAAGAATAAAGTGAAAGAAAGGGTGAGCTCAACTAGCCCGAAGAAGAAATATTATGACTAAGATAATGCGAGAATAAATTATCATTAGTCTTCAATAGTGTTAAACTGATAAAATACAATAGACATCAAGTTTAACCGCAGCAGAACATGCAATCCATTAAAAGAGTCAAGTAGAGAATAAAATCTACTATCTTTTATGATTTAAAAGGTTTTCATCACTTTTATATCTAGGACTCACCTTAATCAATAATCCACATCATCCATGCACTACGGCCAAGGATATTCATTAGTATCACAACCACAATTTATCCATGCCTTAAGTGCGGGCAAGGATATTTGTGTATTCATCGATGGTCATGATCATGCCAACAATCGTCCCATCAATGTACTACGAGGCCGATGAAGACTTTTACCACATCATTTGTAACATTACGGTCCATGATTACAAATCGAATAATCCTCGTCATAATCATATCAAGTTCATCTATACGCACTACGGGCCACGAGATGACTTTCAACAAAATATAAATATGAGGATGATGACAATGATATAAGAATTCAATAAAACAAGTTCAAGAATTAATTTATCCAGAACTAATAACGTCCAAATTGTCAACATGATACTTCTTTGCGAGTAAAATTTAAGAATGCTCGGAAGAATATTTTCATGAAAAGATCTTTGGATGAAGCGCAAATATCAAGGATATTCCACTAATTTCATGGAGTATAAAGTCAAAACTTTAACCAACCGAGTATAATAAAGAATGGAATAACAAAAGAAATCACCAAGCATCGATAGACCGCACGAATGTGTCATTCCAATAGAATAATAAATAACGGAACCAGTCGGATTTAAATTACACCCGATAGGATATTCCAATAGAATAATAAAGAATGGAATAACAACGAATCACCATGCATGCGGTACTTGGCGTGAGCGAGTTATTCTAACGTAATAATAAATAATCGAATTAGGTCCAAATTAAAAGCATGCAGACGAGATATTCCAACAGAATAATAAAGATTTTAACCGAATTCCCATGATAACGCATGCATGTGATGTTCCAAATGAAATAATAACGAATGGAATAACAATGCGAAATAACCAAGTATAGGTGTAGATCGGATATATACAAGGTTATTCCAATAGAATAATAAAGAATGGAATAATGTAAGTTCTCTTCATGAATATAAAAAAATAATACCCTTACCTTATAAACAAGAGTACTACGACGGTAGAAGCGAGGATATACTTGAAGAAACTTGCACTACGCTTCAAAGATTTCTTAAAAGCTAAAGAAATACGCCAAGATAGAAGAATAATTCTCTACGGTTTCTCTCTCTAGAGTTTTACCAATTCGTAAGAAATAATGAAGGAATGAGCTTCATTTATAGAAGAATGGATCAATAAGAACCAATCCATGAAACGGTCGGATCGATTTATTTTAAACAGACGGTCCAGATTGGTTTATAATAAAATATAATATATTCTATTTATAATCTAATAAAATGAATAACTTTTAAAAAAGATTTTACTATACAAACACTATGTAGGCCTATGCAAACACTTATGCATAATAAAATATAATATATTCTAATTATTGTCTAATAAAATGAATAACTTTATAAAAGTATTTTGTTTTATATAAAAAGATTTTACTATTAGCTTTAATAAAACGAATAACTTTATAAAAGTATTACGCTTTATATAAAAAGTTTTTTCTGCTTTATTACATTAATAATACTAATAAAATAAAACTTCATCATCATTATTTTTATTCACACTATTAATCGACTAGGTGTCGTTCTGAGAAAGAGGGGCTTTCAATAAGGATTTCTCCTGTATAGGCGCGCAATTAGGTGACCAAACCTCTCCTTGGCGTAATTTCTAGACATCGTTAATATTGCAAATAATAATATTAATAACTTTGTCATCTCAATATAAAATATCAATAATAATTGAATCAATTAACGTGAGATACTATGCAACAATTCTTTGAAGCAATAATTGAACAAAACCGAGTGACTTCTCACGTAAGCATCAATAATCAATACCGTGTATTACTATGCAACCACGCAGTATTTACATTTCTTTAACACCGGTGTTTCAACAGTTAACGGTAAAACTTCATCCGTTATATTCATAAAAAAATATTTTTGTCGTTTTCTCGATCCGATGATAATTCCGTTAGGGGTCCACCAATGATTGTGTGCCGTCGTACTATATATTTCCCCGCTTAAAAGCGAATATTCCCAGGCCAATCGAATATTATATAACAACTTGCGTCTTTTGCAAAATTTCTAAATATTACCCACAACTATAACATTATATCAAATTCATTCCATAATATTTAAAAATGATAATTATAGAAAATTTATCTTTATTCATAAAAGTTGGGGTCTTACAATCCCCTTCTTATGAAATTTCGTCCCTCGAAATTAGGGTGCGATACTGTATGTCGAAGAGGTAAGGATACCTTGATTTTATTTGATTCTAACTCCCGTGTCATTTCCTCAACATCATGGTTCCTCCATAAAACTTTGACTTGAGGTATAACCTTGGGCGTAGAATATGTTCCTTCTTATCCAAGATTTGAACAGAACCTCTTCATACGTTAAATCTTCCGCTATTTAAATCCGGTTCTAACTCAATAATGTGGTTCGGTCTTTCACATATTTAAGTAACATGGATATATGAAAAACATTACTGAACGCGAGATATACTTAAGGTAAAAGCGAGTCTATAGGCTACGATTCCTACCGATCGAGGATTAAAATGGGCCAATGAATCGAGGATTGAGCTTTCCTCTCTTTCCAAATCTCAGTAACTCCTTTCCATGGAGAAAATGTAACAACACATGATCTCCAATATCAATTTCACGTCCTTTCGATGAAGATCGATAACTCTTTTATCGGTCTTATGAGGTTTTTATACGTTATCGGATCATTTGAATCTTTTTAAGTAGTCATACGCATCCAACTCTGGTCCCAACAACGTTGCTTCACCCACCTCATCCCAAAGATATTGGAGAACGACACTTTCTTCCATACAACGCTTGAATGGAGCCATGTCAATGCTTGCTTGATAAGCTCGTTGTTGTAGGAAAACTCCACCAATGGTAGGAACTTGTCCCAACTTCCTTGAAGTCAAGGACACGAGTCTTAATAAATCTTTAAGAGTTTGAATAGTCCTCTCGATTGTCGAGTCCATTTGAGGATGATATCTTTGAACTAAATCGTAAATCCGTGCCCATAGCTTTTTGCAAACTAACCCAAAATCGTGAAGTGAATCTTGGGTCTCGATCAGAAACTATGGATACTGGCATACCATGCAATCTTACAACCTCATTTATGTACATACGAGCAAGACGTTCAAGTGTATAAGTTTCTCGTCTAGGTAAGAAATGAGCAGACTTGGTCAATCTATCAACAATGACCCAAATTGCATCTATGCCTTGAGAAACCTTGGGAAGACCAGTAACGAAATCCATGGTAATGTACTCCCACTTCCATTCTAGAATTTCAAGTGATTGCAATGGACCTTTTTGTACTTGATGTTCCGCCTTGACTTCTTGACAGGTTAAACACCTTGAGATAAACAGCGCTATCTCCCTCTTCATATTGCCCCACCAAAATGTATGTCAAAGATCATGATACATTTTGGTACTCCCAGGATGGATTACAAACAGTGTGTTGTGCACCTCCATCATGATTTTATACTTTAAATCAGGGTCGTTAGGAACACAAAGTCTGGAGTTGACTCAAAGTATTCCTTCTTCATCGATTCTTGCTTCCGGCATAGCACCTTCTTGTACTTTCTTCCTCATATGCATCACCTCGTGTTTGTAGCTTGAGCGACTTTAACTTTATCGATTAAAGTCGGTTCTACTCGTATATTCGCCATCATCATCACGTGGGTCCACAGGTTTTTTTATCTCTATCTCCATCATTTGCAAGTCATACAAAATGGGCCTTTTCGTTGACAATATCGCACTTGTACTGCATATGATCTTTCACTCAATGCGTCGACTACCACGCTTGCTTTTCGGGATGATATTAGATGGTATGATCATAATCTTTCAACAGTTCAAGCCAACGTCATTGCCGCATGCGTGTTGAGTTCCTTTTGAGTGAAGAAATATTTGAGGCTTTTATGATCCGTAAAGATCTCCACTTTCTCCCCCATACAAGTAATGCCTCCAAATTTTAAGTGCGAAGACAACAGCTGCCAACTCTAGATCATGAGTAGAATAATTCATCTCATATTCTTTGAGTTGTCGAGAGGCATAGGCTATGACTTTCCCATGTTGCATGAGAACACATCCTAACCCTTTGCACAATCATCATGTGTAGATGACAAATCCCTCCGAGCCAGATGGTATTGTCAGAACAGGTGCTGAAATGAGTCTTCTCTTGAGTTCTTGAAAACTCTTCTCACATTCCTCACTCCAACCAAATTTTGTATATTTCCGAGTTAGCTGAGTTAATGGAGTAGCGATTCGAGAAAACCCTTCTACGAATCTCCGATAATAACCAAATTAAGCCGAGAAAGCTACGATTTCTGATCAACGATTTAGGTTGTTCCCGACTTTGAATGGCTTCAATCTTTGGTCAGTCAATGATATTCCATGACTTGATACCACGTGCCCAAGGAATGCTACTTCCTCAAGCCAGAACTCGCATTTCTTTAACTTGGCCTAAAGCTTATATCCACGAAGCTTTTGGTGTATCAGCCTCAAGTGTTGCTCATGATCTTCACGGCTTTTGGAATAAATAAGGATATCATCAATAAAGACGACCACAAAGTGATCCAAATATTCCTTGAATACTCGGTTCATCATATCCATGAAGGCAGCATGAGCATTAGTCAATCCAAAAGACATGACTAGGAATTCATAATGCTGTCTTAGGAGTTCTGGCGCCGTCTTTGGAATGTCATCGGTTCTAATCTTCAATTGGTGATATCTAGAACGAAGATCAATCTTTGAAAAGTATTTGGCGCCTGAACCGGGTCAAACAGGTCATCAATACGTGGCAATGGGTACCTATTTTTGATGGTGACATGATTCAACTCCCGATAATCAATACAAAGTCGCATACTCCCATCTTTCTTCTTCACGAATAGAACAAGAGCACCTCAAGGAGAAGTACTAGGATGAATAAAGCCAATGTCTAACAATTCCTGCAATTGGGTCTTTAACTCATAAAGTTCAATAGGAGCCATTCGATATGGGGCTTTGGAAATGGGTTTTGTACCAGGTTCAATGTCGATATAAAATTCAATTTCACGCTCTGGGGGTAGGCCAGGAAGTTCTTCAGGGAATACGGCAGGAAATTCATTAATAATAGAAATATCATTCAAAACTGACGTATTTTTGTTTAGATCCGTGACATGAGCTAAGAAAGCTTAACAACCGTTTTTCAATAAACGAATAACTTTATGGCTTTAAATGACAGTGATTGATTTTAATGGTTTGGTTGTTTGAATTCGCATAATAGGTTGGTTAGGAATATGAAAGCTAACAACCTTACGAAAACAATCAATTTTTGCATGATGAGTAGTTAACCAATCAATCCCTAGAATTACGTTAAATGCAAGTATTTTCAATGAAATAAGATCGACAGGTAATGTGAGGGTACCGATTTTAACCAAACAAGACTTATAAACAGTAGATGTAATGAAGGTTTCTCCCAACGGAGTTTCAATGAGATAAGTCAAAGTCCAATTTCTTGAGTCAAATTTAAATGTTGAGCGCAAGTAGGAGAAATAAAAGAGTGGGGTAGAACCGGTATCAAATAAGGTATATACTTCGCTAGACTTTATGATAAGCTTACCGTGATGACCTCATTCGGGTTCCTTGCTTTCTGGGAGGTCACGACAAACGCCTCCTCTTATCTTCTTGGCTTTGACTTTTCCGGGACGTCCTTTGGTACCTCCATCCTAAATTGAACTTGTCTTGATGAACGATAAAATCGGCTAGGTGACCTTCTCTTCCACAATTATAACATGCTTTGGGCTAGATCGCCAGCTTTTAGACCGATGTGTCCTTCCTCCGCATTTGAAGCATATGATGGTGGTCGTTCTCCTTCCTTAACCACGGTCTTTGGTCTTGACGTCTTTCTATCATTGTTGAATCTCCTCTTCTTGAAATGTCCATTCTTATTGTTTTGGCCATGATTACCACCAAAGTGGTTACCATTTCTGGCATGTTCATTCCCTCCACGCTTATTGTTACCACTTCGATGACTGTTATCACTGATATTATCATTTTGCCCGCTGCTCTCTTTTGGTTGGGTTGACTCATTATTGCGCTCCAATAACTGAATACAAACATAGTTTATTAACAACATCTGAATACAAACACAGTTTATGAGAGATAAGATATTGACGTATATCGGGTTTTAAACCTCTTAGAAACATTCGCGTCATTCTCTCCTCATTATCAACCAAATGGGACGCAAACCGGGACAACTCGGCAAACTTGGCTTCGTACTGCGACACAGTCATGTTGTTTTATTCCAGTTTAATGAACTCTACCTCTTTCATGTGACAAATACTTTTGGGAAAGTACTTGTCGTTGAACAGTTCTTGGAACTTCTCCCAAGACATCTTCATCATGACAGGAGTTGAGTACACTTTCTGATTCCCAACGATGAATCTGCCTTTGCACTTAACATGAAGGTGGCAAAGGAACCTTTTGCTCCTCGTGAGCATCCCAAGACATCAAATATCTTGTTGATCTCATTTATCCACGTCTCACTTTAAGTGGTTTGGCTCTCCAAAAACTCCGGTGGTCCCAGCTCTTTGAACTGCTTTGGCGGTGGCCGTCAGAGAGTTGCCAGTGTTCCACCCGTATTTTGGGCGAGAGCCGCTCTACTTTGATGTTGCATGAATTGCATGAAGCCTCTGAACATTCCATCATTCATCATTTGGTCAGTGTTGTTGTTTGCATTAGTATTATTGCCTTTCTGATGCACATTATCCTGATTATTGATCTGTGGAGACTCAATGGTCTCTTGTGCTCCATTGATGTTCTCAACATTCTCGGATGCCATTTTTAAATACTGCCGCAAACAAGGGTTAATTAACATATCACATATAATCCCTATACTCTGACCAACCAATTAAATATCAAATAAACTTAGGTAGGTCATACTAGCGAAGGAATTCCCCGTCTCTCCCCTCCTAGTTCTTGTCTCACATCTCAGCTAGGGATCATATCCCTAACCTTTGATACCAACTGTGACGCCCCCAAAATAGGTATACATCACCTATTCTAAGTTGCCAAATACATGGTACAGAATACAAATACAATCTTTAATATACAACAAGAGAGCTGCGAGTTTTAATACAAACATTGTCTTCTAGACAATATCCACTCTCAGAATAAGTCCTCGTTACATTTATTAACACACTATTTAACGGAATAGTGAGGACTACTAATATTATGATCTGGACCGTCACTCTAATTCCCGACTAGTCCCGTCTACGTTCTCATTTCCTGAAGAGAACATTGAAAGAAAGGGTGAGCTCAACTAGCCCAGTAAGAAATATTATGACTAAGATAATGCAGAATAAATTATCATTAGTCTTCAACAGTGTTAAACTGATAAAATACAATAGACATCAAGTTTAACCGCAGGGGAATATGCAATCCATTAAAAGAGTCAAGTAGAGAATAAAATCTACTATCTTTTTATGATTTAAAAGGTTTTCATCACTTTTATCGCTGGGACTCAGCTTAATCAATAATCCACATCATCCCTGCACTACGGCCAAGGATATTCATTAGTATCATAACCATAATTTATCTATGCACTACGGGCCAAGGATATTTGTGTATTCATCGATGGTCATGATCATGCCAACAACTGTCCATCAATGCACTACAGGCCAATGAAGACTTTTACCACATCATTTGTAACATTACGGTCATGATTACATCGAATAATCCCTGGTCATAATCATACCAAGTCCATCTATGCACTACAGGCCACAGATAACTTTCAATAAAATATAAATATGAGGATGATGACAATGATATAAGAATTCAATAAAACAAGTTCAAGAATTAATTTATCCAGGAAATAATAACGTCCAAATTGTCAACATGATACTTCTTTGCAGAGTAAAATTTAAGAATGCTCGTAAGAATATTTTCATGAAAAGATCTTTGGATGAAGCGCAAAATATCAAGGATATTCCACTAATTTCATGGAGTATAGAAGTCAAAACTTTAACCAACTAAGTATAATAAAGAATGGAGTAACAAAAGAAATCACCAAGCATGCGATAGATCAAGCATGCATACGGTTATTCCAATGAATAATAAATAACGGAAACGGTCAAAGTAAATTACAGACCGAAGCGGATATTCCAATGAATAATAAAGAATGGAATAACAATGAAATCACCATGCATGCGGTGCTTGGCATGTAGGTGTTTTTCTAACGAGAATAATAAATAACGTAATCGAGTTCGGCATAAAACGCATGCGAGTGAGGATATTCTAACGAGAATAATAAAAGATTTTAACCAGTCGAGCATAAAACGCATACATGCATGTGATATTCCAACCTGAATAATAAAGATTTTAACCAAGTCCGGGCGATAACGCATGCATGTGATGTTCCAACAGAATAATAACGAATGGAACAACAAATGAAATCACCAAGTATAGGGTAGATCACAGCATATCTGAGTTATTCCAACAGAATAATAAAGAATGGAATAATGAAGTTCTCTTCATGGATATGAAAAAATAATACCCTTACCTTATAAAGAAGAGTACTTTCACCGGTAGAAGCGAGGATATACTGAAGAAACTTGCACTATGCTCAAAGCTTTCTTAAACGCTAAGAAAATACGCTCAAGATAGAAGAATAATTCTCTCTACAGTTTCTCTCTTTAGAGTTTCAGTGAATTCATAAGAAATAATGAAGAAATGAGCTTCTATTTATAGAAGAATGGACTGAATAGTAACCAATCCATGAATGGTCCAGATTGATTTACTTTAAACGGACTGTCCAGATTGGTTTACAATAAAATATAATATATTCTATTTATAATCTAATAAAACGAATAACTTTTAAAAAGATTTTACTATGCAAACACTATACATAATAAAATATAATATATTCTAATTATTGTCTAATAAAATGAATAACTTTATAAAAGTATTTTGTTTTATATAAAAAAAATTTACTATTAGCCTAATAAAACGATTAACTTTATAAAAGTATTCTGTTTTATATAAAAAGCTTTTCTGTTTTATTACATTAATAATACTAATAAAACAAAACTCCATCATCATTATTATTATTCACACTATTAATCGACCGAGTCGTTCCTGTGAGAAAGGGGGGCTTTCAATAAGGATTTCTCCCTATTGGCGCGCAATTAGGTGACCAAACCTCTCCTTGGCAGAACTTCTAGACATCGTTAATATTGCAAATAATAATATTAATAACTTCGTCATCTCAATATAAAATAGCAATAATAATTGAATCAATTAACGTGAGATACTATGCAACAATTACTGAAGTAATAATTGAACAAAACTGAGTGACTTCTCACGTAAGCATCAATAATTAATACCGTGTGCTACTATGCAACCACGTGTATTCCTGTACTTTTAACACCGGGTGTTTCAACAGTTAACGGTAAAACTTCCGCCGTTATGTTCATAAAAAAATATTTTTGTCGTTTTCTCAATCCGACAATAATTCCGTTGTGGGGTCCACCAATGATTGTGCCGTCGTACGAATATTCCCTGTTTAAAATGAATTTTCCCCAACCAATCGAATATTATATAACAACTTGCGTACTTTGTAAAATTTCTAAATATTACCCACAACTATAACATTATATCAAATTCATTCCATAATATTTAAAAATGATAATTATAGAAAATTCATCTTTATTCATAAAAGTTGGGGTCTTACAATAGTAACCTATGAATAGTAACTCGTGAATAGTACTCCATCATGAAAAGATCAATAATTATCAAGAAAGCTCAGAATAATATTTTCATGAAAAGATACTGGATGATGCGCAAATATCAAGGATATTCTACTAATTTCACGGAGTATAGAAGCAATACTTTAACAGAATGAGGGTATAATATTACTCACATACTTCAAAGTATGGAAGAAAATATTATTCCTATGAATACCGAACAAAATAATATCCCTTACGACTGTTGAACGAAAATAATATTCCTAGATGATATTCCTTACGAATATTGAACGAAAATAATATTCATACGAATACGAAAAATAATATCTCTTCAGAATATGAAATAAATAATACCCTTTTACATTGAATCGAAAATAATATTCCTACGAATATTGAATGAAGAAGATATTCTTTATGAATATTGAACGAAAATAATATTCATACGAATATGAAAAATAATTTCTCTTCAGAATATGAAATAAATAATACCCCTTACCTCAGAAGAAGACTGGATACTGGAATAGTGAAGTAGCAGACTTCTCTTCTTCTTTCTCTTTATAGATTCTCTCTCTATAATTGCTCTTGTGAGTCTTAGTGAATTGGTGAGAATGAAGGAAGAATGAGCTTCTATTTATAGGGAAATATAGTTTCGATAATTGCACGTTTTGGAGCTCGAAATATTATAATATAATACCTTCATATTTTTCTTTATTTTTAATTTAGTCATGCAAGTATTATTAAACTTGCACCACCTCCCCTAATAGTATATCATGTGAATCAATAGTACAATCATGTGACTCAATAGTTCTATACATGTGAAAAAAATAATTACAGTATAGTACCTTCATCTATACCTCTATTTTTAATTTAGTCATGCAAGTATTATCAATCTTGCATCACCTCCCCTAATAGTACATACATGTGAATCAATAGTACACACATGTGAACATATAGTTATAAGCATATGAATTAATAGAAATTAATTGCTCATTTATCCGATTAATTACCCGATTGATCAATATAACCTCCAGACATCAATTATTATCGGAATAGATGTCGATTTCCACTAACACTAATAATCCCAGCACAATAGAAATATCAATTTCATCTTTAATCAACACGAACTTATTAATCATTAATATTATAACTCACAATATTTAACAACCAGATCATTCCCAGGAAAGAAGGGGCTTTCCGATAAGGATTTCTCCCTATTGGCACGCAATTAGGTGACCAAACCTCTCCTTGATAGAACTTTTTAGACATCGTTAATATTGCAAATAATAATATGAATTACATTGTCGTTTCAATTATTGATATAATAATAATAAATATTATGCAGATGATACTGTGACAATAATTGAATCAATAATATGAGAGATATTATCAGCAATTACTGTAACAATAATTGAGTATAACTGAGTGACTTCTCACGTAAGCATCAATAATCAATACCGCGTGCTACTATGCAACCATGCATATTACTATACTTTTACTACCGGGTAGTTCAACGGTAAAACTTTCGCCGTTATTTTTAAAAAAAAAATTTAGTCATTTTCTAACTACGACAGTACCTCCGTTGTGGGGTTCACCAATGATTGTGCCATCATACGAATATTCCCTGTTAAAATGAATATTCCTCGACCAATAGAATATTCCCCGACACAACGAATATTTTATATCAACTTGCATACTTTGCAAAATTTTCACATATCACCCTTAACTTTAACCCTTTATCAATTTAACCATTTACTAAATAGAATAATAATTATAAGAAACTTGAATACTTTCATTTCATAAAATTTGGGATCTCACAATCTCCCCTCCTTATGAAATTTTGTCCTCGAAATTTACGTACCTGGTAGTTCGAAGAGATGAGAATACCTTGCTTTCTTTTCTGATTGTACCTTCCCGGTTATTTCCTCTGTATCATGATTTTCCTATTGCTCATCTCCTGTATTTCAGATATCATTCTAGAATACATCTTCAAAACAAAGGTTAATTGACATGCCACATATTATCCTTATACTCTGACCGACCAATTAAATAACAAATAAACTTAGGTAGGTCATACTAGCGAAGGAATTCCCCGTCTCTCCCCTCCTAGTTCTTGTCTCACATCTCAGCCAGGGATCATATCCCTAACCTTTGATACCAACTGTGACCTGCATCCAAGACTTGGATAGCACCTCACAATGATACCTATCAACTTGCCACCGTTCCTTACAGCGTCCCTTACGGAAAGTCTGGCTTCGGTGCATCCCAAGACTTGGAAGTCACCAGATAAAGGCTCAGGGCTCTTTTTTATGGCTTTGAAACCAACTGTGACGCCCCCAAAACAGGTATACATCACCCATCTTGAGTCGCCAGATACATGGTATAGAACTCAATTACAAACTTAATTATACAACTGTCGTGCAAAATATGACAAAACATAGCTAAGAGTTTAAACACGAATATTGCCTTCTAGACAATAGCCACACTCAATGGAGTCCTCATTACAATTATTATCACATATTTCACATAATAGTGAGGACTACTAAAACAAACATCTGGATCGTCACTCCATTCCCCGACCAGTCACAGCTATATTCTCATTTCTTGAAGAGAACAGTGAAAGAAAAGGGTGAGCTCAACTAGCCCAGTAAGAAATATTATGACTAAGATAATTCAGAATAAATTATCCTTAGCCTTCAATAGTATAACAACTGATAGAATACAATATACAACAAGTTTTAGATCAACAACTACTGCAGCGGAATAAGAAATCCATTAGAAGAGTCAAGTAGAACATAATGTCTACTATCTCCTCTAGATTAAAAGTCCATCGTTAATATTTCATTCCTGTAATACTCATCAACAGTTCTTTGTTATACCCAAGACAAAAAGAACTCTCATCACCTGTCTTCACCTGAACCACCAAAGATTATAGTTAAATCCACAATTCATATTTATAATCATGTAAATCAACAGTTTCTCCTTGTCACAAAGGCTTAATAGAACGTTTACTCAATATCCTTAACCCCCAAGGCTAAAGATATTCAAATATAATAACAATGATCATATAATTATCATAACAATGACAATATCGCACTCGTACTTGCATATGATCTTCTACTCAATGCGTCAGCTACCACGTTCGCTTTTCTAGGATGATATTGAATAGTGTGATCGTAATCTTTTATGACTCCGACCAACGTCGTTGTCGCATGTTGAGTTCTTTTGGGTGAAGAAATATTTGAGGCTTTTATGATCCGTATAAATCTCTACTTTCTCCCCGCATAAGTAAGTAGTGTCTCCATATCTTCAACGCGAACACATTGCCGCTAACTCCGGATCATGAGTAGGATAATTCCTCTCATATTCTTTGAGTTGTCGTGAGGCATAAAGGCTATGACTTTCCCATGTTGCATGAGAACACATCCTAACCCCTTACCGGAAGCATCGTAGAGATAACAAATCCATCCGAACCAGTTGTATTGTCGTAGCAGTGCGAAATGAGTCTCTCTTGAGCTCTTGGAAGCTCTTCTCGCATTCCTCGCTCCATAAGAATTTTGCATCCTTCCGAGTCACCGAGTTAACGGAGTAGAGATTCGAGAAAATCCTTCCACAAATCTCCGATAATAACCAAATAAGCCCGAGAAAATTGCGTGCTTGATCACCGAAACTTGGTTGTTCCCAACTTTGTATTGCTTCAATCTTCATTTGGGTCAACAGATACTCCTTGTTTTGACACCACGTGCCCAAGGAATGCTACTTCCTCGCCGCCCGAACTCACATTTCTTCACAGCATAAAGCTTGTGTTCACGAAGTCTTTGTAGTACCGACTTTAAATGGTGCTCATGATCTTCACGCGCTTTTGGAATAGATGAGGATGTCATCAATAAAGACAACAACGAACCGATCCAAATATTCCTTAAATACACGGTTCATCATATCTATGAAAGCGGCGGGAGCATTAGTCAATCCAAAAGACATGACCAAGAATTCATTATGCCCAGATCGGGTCCCGAATCCGCCTCTTTGGAATATCCTCGGTTTTAATCTTGGTGATGATATCCGAACGAAGATCGATCTTTGAAAATTGTTGTGCTCCTTGTGGCGATCGAACAGGTCATCAATGCGAGGTAGCGGATACCTATTCTTGATGGTGACATGGTTCAATTCTCGGTAGTCAATACAAAGTCGCATACTCCGTCTTTTCTTCTTTACGAATAAAACAGAGCACCCCAAGGAGACGTCTTGGGGACGAATGAAACCAATGTCTAATAATTCCTGTAGTTGGACTTTTAACTCCACGAAATTCAATAGAGCCATTCGATATGGGGTTTTAGAAATGGGTTTTGTACCCGGTTCAAGGTCAATAAAGAATTCAACATCACGTTCGGGGTAAACCAGAAGTTCTTCGAAAATACATCGTGAAATTCTTTAACAATGAAATATTATCCAAATCTGACTTGTCTCTGCTCAAATCCATAACATGGGCTAAGAAAGCTTGCATCCGCTTTTCAATAAACGAATAGCTTTGTGGCTTGATATGACAAATGATCGATTTTAGTGGTTTAGTGGTTTGAATTAGTATGACCGGGTTGGTTAGGAATATGAAAACTAACAACCTTACGAAAACAATCAATTTTGGCATGATGAGTGGTTAACCAATCAATTCCTAAAACCACATCAAAAGCAAGTATCTTTAAAGAGATAAGATCAACGGTAATGTGATAGTGCCAACTTGGATCATGCAAGATTTATAAACCGTAGATGTAACGAAGGTTTCACCCAACGGAGTTTCAACAGATAAATCAAAATCTAATTTCTCCTGAGTCAAGTTTAAACGTTGAGCACAAGCGGGAGAGATAAAAGAATGGGTAGAACCCAGTGTATCTATTAAGGTATAAACTTCGCAAGAATTCAAGATTAGCTTACCCGTGATCACCTCGTTTGGGTTCCTCACGTTTTGTCGATCCACGACAAACGCTTCTTCCGAAGAACCGATTTGGCCTTATCCGGATAGCCCTTGGAATCACCACTCCATTGAACTTGGTTTCGCTTATAGTACAATCTCGAGCAATGTGGCCTTCCTTTCCATAGTTGTAACATACCTTGGATTGTTGTGGACGGTTTGAATGATATGTCCCTCCTTCCGCATTTGTAACATCTAACTCAAGGTCATTCTCCTCCCCAGCATTTGTTGTTAGTCTTTGGTCTGTCTTTGTTGATATCTTCCCGTCATTGTTGAATCTTCTCTTTCTCGAAATTTCCACTTGAGTCACCTCTCCTATTATCATGTCCATGATTACCACCGTGGTTACCGCCTTTGTCCGTATTCTTTCCTCCTCGCTGGTTATCATCGTTCTGATGACTACCCTGATTGTGGTCCCTCGGTTGAGTATACTCACTATCTCGATCTAATAACTGAGCCCTGTTGACAACATCTGAATACAGAGAAAACTTATGAGAGATAAGGTATTGACGAATCTCGGGTTTTAGACCTCTCGAAACATACGTCATTCGCTTCCTCATTCTCCACCAAATGAGGTGCAAACTCGATAACTCTGCGAACTTTGCCTCGTACTGAGACACCGTTATGTTGTTCTGTTTGAGTCTAATAAACTCTACCTCCTTCATATAACGAATACTTTCTGGAAAGTACTTGTCATTGAAACAGTTTAAAAATCTTTCCCAAGACATGTTAAGTGCATCTGGTCATGCGCTTCACGATTCCCACCAAGAATCTAGCTTCACCACGAAAACATAAAGGTGGCGAATGGAACCTTCATTCCTCCGCGGCACCCCAAGACATCAAATATTTTGGTAATTTGCTTGACCCACGTTTACGCCTTGATCGGATCCGGCTTTCCATGGAAATCTGGTGGTCCCAACTCCTTGAATCTTTGGTACGTGACGGATGCCAAATGCGTTGCCATCATATCCACCCGTATTTTGTATCTGAGTCTCCTTATCACGATTTTGCATGAACTCGCAAAAAGCTCCTAAATATTCCATCGTTCATCGTTTGTTCGGTGAGTGTTGTTTACAGGGAGGAATATTTCCTTCACATCACGCGTTCTCTTGGTTTTGCGACTAAAGGTTGTTCCACGCCTCATAAACTCCATTGTTAACGCTTCTCAACAACCATTCTTAAATCTCGCCATAAAATAAGGGTTAATTAAACAAATTAACATATCACATAATATCCTATATTATGATCGATCAACAAATAAGCTTAGGTAGGACACACTTTAGCGAAGGATTTACTCTCTCTCCCTCCTAGTTCTATTCCCCGATCTCCGCCAGAGATCATATCCCTAAGCTCGATACCAATCGTGACGCCCCCAAAATAGGTATACAACACCCATTCTCGAAAGTCGCCAAAATACATGGTATAGAAAGCAAACTACAACTTTGATAATACGAGATGTCGTGTAGAATACGACAATACAATTGTGAGTTTAAATACAAATATTGTCTTCTAGACAATATGCACACCCAAATAAGTCCTCATTAATTATTCATACACTATTTTACAAAAATGGTGAGGACTATTAAACAACTCTCTCTAGAACCTTCATTCCATACCCCGACTAGTACTCGCTACATTCTCGCCTCCTGAGAAGAAAAATGGAACAACAAGGAAAAGGGTGAGCTCAACTAGCCCAGTAAAGAATATTATGACTAAGATAATATACAACAAATTATCGTTAGTCTTCAACAGGGAAAAAATCGATAAAATATAATAGACAACAAGTTTTAGATCAACAAATGCAATGGAATAAAGAATCCATTAGAAGAGTCACGTAGAGAATGAATTCTACCGCCTTCTAAGATTTAAAAGTCCATCATCAATATTTCATCCCCAGAACAACAATCAATATAAATCTTTAATCATCTTTTGCACTACTGTGCCAAAGATATTCATTTTATATCACCAATTGGTCATCATGTTCATCTCAACACTGCTTCATCTTTGCACTACGGGCCAAAGAGATTCATCGATTTAATCATTCATCTTTGCACTACAGCCAAAAGATATTCATCAAGATCACCATTAAGGACCGAGGATGATGAAAACATTTTAGAGAAAACGAATTCATGAGACGTAAGGATAAATATTAATGATTCAGTATAACAGGTTTATCCAAGATCAATAATACTTCATAATAACCAATTGTGAAGCGAATTCAAAATAAAGATCAAAACATGGATACAATCAAAGATAAGTAACCATAATAGACATCTTGGACAAAAAGAAAAAATTTTATTTTTCTATTGAATAAGTGTCGTGATTCGTGAATAAAGGCCGTGATATCGTGAATAAGTAACCCAGACACAAAAGTTCTAAATTTGATTAAAAAATTCAAACCAATATTTGGCATAATGATATTGAAGAAAATAATATCATTTAAGAAGAAAATAGATCCCTTACCTCAACATAACCGTACATTTCCGATCGAATTTCTTGTGATATAGTCTTGTGAAACTTCATGACCGTATAACAACACTCAAAGTATACTCACAAGAATACGCTCGATAATATAGAGAGAGAAAGAGAGAAAACTTTATTTCTGGTGTGATTTTCAATTCTAACTTAGCCCTCTATTTATAGGAAAATACTAGAACGCCAAAGGAGACTAAAATAATAAAATATCATTTTCTTTTTCTTATTCCACACCAACCTTCACCAACCAATTTTGAAAGCCACCACCATCTTTGAACAAAATAGCATTACCCACATGTGTATTCCACATCAACCAAAAAGTGGGTCCCACCCATAAATTAATAAAAATTATTTTATTCTCCGAAACTTCAACAATTCATAAAAAATAGCTCGGTTATCAGAAAATTTAAAACTCGCGCTTTTCCATAGAAAATTCCATTATCTACAACTTTACAGAAGGAAGTTTTCCCAAATTCCAAACAGAAATTGACCAAAATTCACAAACGGCCGATTTTACAGTCTATAATAAATTTTCGGTCAAGAATTGTGTCCACCGACACACAAAACATGTGTTAAACATTTAATCCAACAAAAATACTTTTCCTCCTCATTTATTCATATATCCCACATTCATTGTAAAAAATATCACCATTAATATATTAATAATATATTTAAATAAATTATTTTATCAAAAAAAGATAAAATATTAATTTTCAACAATTGTCACATTAAAAATTTTCGTTATTTATATCCACATAAAATAAATATTTTCTTTATCATAATAATCAATAATTAATTATTTTAAAATAATATTACGTAATCACAAGATCTTGTAACCGTAGTTCCCAAGAAAGAGGGGCTTTCCAATAAGGATTTCTCCTTCTTGGCCTTGATTAGGTGACCAAACCTCTCCTTGATGTAACTTTCTAGACATTGCCAATAATGTTATCCTCGATAATATTATTCAAATAATATGAATTATTGATTTGATAATGGAAAATCTTGTGTAATGACAATTATTGAAACAACAATGATACAAAATATCAACGCAAAGAATTATTGAATCAATATCATATTGAATAAAGAATTCATCAGAACAATTATTGAGTAGTGGCCTTCTTACGTAAGGATCAATAATTCAACAATACTGCGGTAATAGGTAATAACATCGTTGTGCGACCACGCGTATTATCAGTATTTTAACCACGGGTAACCCAACAAAGGTTAATTGATGTAAATAATTTACGCTTATTTATAAAACTCAATCTTTGTCGTTTTCTTTCATCCAACCGTTTTTTTAGTTATGGGCCCACCAATGATCAAGCGCCATCGCATTTTGAGATTCCCGATAAAAAAGAATATTCCACGACCAAACGAATATTCTCCGACAATAATGAATATTTTATAACCACTTGCTTATTTTGTAAACTTTGCACATTTCACCCATAACCAAAGAATTATATCAAATTAACCCTTATTAATTTAGAATAATGAATAAAAGAAAATTCAATTTTATTTATAATAAGTTGGGGTCTTACATTAATTATAATATTATAAAAATTAAAACATTAATATTTATATCAATTCAGTATATTCGCGAGGGGACAAGTTAATTTATAATTTACCCTTTGATCTTACTACTATTCGATATTTATCTTAATTTCTTTCACGAAAATTTGTCTATCATGTCTTGTATTGTTATATTCATATCATATAGCATACATATGAATCCCTACTCAAACAATCCATTTGCCATCCTTCAGTCCATATGAGATTGTGCGGATCAAAAGTGTGTTTGGTAATCAAGCAATTACAACGGTAGCGTCTATAGTATTTGAATTTTTAAATGTATCAAATTATTTTTGATGTGTTGCGTTGAACTTTAAATATTATATTTATGAGTTAAATAAGTTACCATCAAATCAACAAAATTTTCAAGGGAGTTTCACTTTCAAACGCGCCTAACACTCTAAATCCAAACATACACTAAATTATTAGTGTTTGTAGCAAAAACACACACACACACACACACACACACACACACACACACACACACATATATATATATATATATATATATATATATATATAACTTAATTATTGTACCAATTTTAATATAGTATGTTTGAACACTAAATATTACTCCCTTCGTCTTTTAATATAAGATGTTTTAGAATTTCAACTAAATATTAATTGCTTAATTTTCAATACTATCTCAAATATTAAATATAACTTTGATTCTCTCACTAATTTTTGCCCAATAAATAACATTTTATTTTTCCAATACAATGGCAATATAGACAATTGAAATTATATTTAATGTTATATACAATTATTTTCTTAATAGTAATACTTGTGTACAACTCTATAATGTCTTATATTAAGGGACGGAGTGAGTGCATTTTTGAGTTAAATAATCATGTGTTTGACATAATTTTTTTATACAAAAACAAAATTTTCAAGTGTTAGCGTTAAGACTTTTAAACATAATATTGCATAAATTGAAAAGCGAACAAGCAAATTGTTTTGGATAGCCCTTCATTTTTTGCCTAAGTTATTAGTAATTTGCTAATTAATTGATAACATTAAGCTGACAATGAAATGTTTTTGCTTTTATGGTAAAAACAAGAATTGACCTTTAAGCTTTTCTTGGTAAAGAGCTAATATATATATATATATATATATATATATATATATAGAGAGAGAGAGAGAGAGAGAGAGAGATTGATTTACTTTAGCTTTTGGCATTATGAGGTAACCAAAGTGTGTTACAGATTAGCATGGACATATATGTTGCAAATTATCACCATTAGGGTTCCTTTATTTATTAAAATTGTTAATTTGAGATGGATTCTTGAAGAATAATCTAGGGTTTACATTAATGTAAATAGTAATTTTCACTTGTGGTCTATGTTCATTTGGTCCCTCTAGCAAGAAAACAACTTGAAGATTTCAGCAATTGGGGTCCATCATCCAAGGGGGAAGGACTGGGGGTGGGGTACAAATATAAACTTTGTGATCATGTAAATGACCATGTGTGAATATTATATATACACGCACACGTACATGTATGTATGTGTAACAAAGATATTTTGCTTCAAATAAACTAACACTTTTTAAATGGAGTGATGCTATTATATATAAAAAAAATCTCAAAGGAGAGATGCCAAATTTAAGTAAACTAATTAAGGGTGTATTCAGCTTAATTAATTGGAGATTAATTGTAAAATTAATTTAAGTCTGATTATTAGATGAACTTGGTAAGAAATCTACAATTAAGTGCATTGACTTGGATGTGTAAAGATATACTACAACTCAATATTAATCGCCACTAGTAAATTGATTACATGAGGCAGAAAGATTAACGACCAGCTATAAAATTAATATATACACCGGACCACACTACATAGTGGATATATATATGAGAACATATATATACTACTAGTAGTTCATAATTTTTGAAATTACAACTCTTTCCTTAATACTGTAAAGTGGGGTAGCATAGTGTAAGTGTTGCGGAGGACAACTTGTCTAGAACATTATGTACGTCTTCGTAAAATTTTAAATTGTGACCGTTAAATTATATAATGAACGGAAAAAAAATATGACAGTTATATACTCTCACAATTATAATTTATTATATATATATATATATATATATATATATATATATATATATATATATATATATATATATATACCTGCGTCCTGATCTTAAATTTCACCCTTTATCCAACTCATCCGAAACTCACCCCTTTTAGCGACGGACTTGACGATTTTCGATCATACAACCGCTGCTACATACTTTTTAATGACGCTTATATATGTTGTTCGTCATTAAAAGTATAGACGATTTTTTACGACCGTCGCCGAAATCGTCGTCAACCTCCTTGCAAAAGTAAAAGAAAATATTTTATCACTAAACTATATTCAATTTGAATATTACGAATTTATTTTAGATATTTATCCTTTATATATATGTATATATATTATATATACACACACGGTTCGGATCTTAATTAAGCTCACCCTTATCTAATATACCTTGCATACCCCTTTAGCGACGGACGGATCGATGCGATTTGGTCCAAATCGCTATATATAAACCGTCATCTTAGCTTTTAGACGACACATATAATAATGACTTTGAATCAATCGTCGCCCAATCCAATCACTAAAGGGAGTATGCAAGGTATGTTAGATAAGTTCATGAAATTTAAGATCCCAATCAGTATATATATATATACACACATTAGTTAAGCTTTCCAAATAACTGGAGGGAGCAAATAGAAGAATGAATCGGCTATAGCGTGACGCTTTTTTAAATCATTATAACATAGAAAGTCGATTTTCTATCTATAATGACAGAAAAACCGTCGCTATAAATGGCCTCTTTTAGTTTGTTCACTCTAGTTCACTTTGAAAGTTCAATTATATATATATATATAGATAGATAGATAGATAGATAGATATATAGATATATATATATAGTTATTTTATGTATATTATTATTTACCACACATGTCTCCCTGCATCGTTGTTCCATTGGAAATGTGTAATCTTATACTATATATTATCATAATTTACCACATGTCTCTCTGCATCGTTGTCCCAATATAAAAGAAATTAAATAACTAGGCCATAGAGATCGAGTATACCACAAGTTTTGAGATTAAATGGTGTGGGTCGATACTAGAGGATCACAACCATGAAAATAGAATTGGAAAGAAATTGCAATTATTTTCCCAATTCCTTATGCACTAAATCACACAATTAAATACACGCAAAAAGACTAATTAATAAGAGTAAAGCAATAGCAAGAGGAGAAGAAATATAGAGATGCAAAGAATTAATTTGTTAATTATATATATATATATATATATATATATATATATATATTATTACAATCAAATTAACCTCATTTCAATTTCTTCCTACAGAAAATAAACATGAAAATTAAATTAATTGAACTCAAAAGGTGAACATATATGAAACTAAAATTTCAAATAATAACATAAATCATTTTATAATCTCAAGACTTGAATTTACTTCAGACTTAATTAATTAATTACAATTACATAATATTTGACAAGGAAAGAAAAAAACTTATGCTATTACTTACCTTTTTGTTTCATTCCCTTTTTCAAAAAAATCAGCATCAAATCATTTGATGTTTTAATACATAATGGTTGTACGTAAATCAATATTTTTCTGCACATACTTCATATATATAATTAATAACACAAAAGAGCTAGTCAGGAGCTGTTTGGGAATCGTCAAAATGATCCAATTTAAATGACGTCTAATTCCAAAAACCAATAATGGGTTTGTTTAAAAAAGAATATTAATTCATACTTCATTTTATATCTCATTTTCACTTTAACAAATCAAGAAAAACAATTAGACTTGAGCTAGCCTTGTCATACTCTCATACAGTTCATTATATATATATATATATATATATATATATATATATATATATATATATTATGACACAAATATATTATCGTTTGTTACGAGTAAACAAAATAATATTCTTACAATAAAAATAAATACATGAATAATTAATTGATGTATTTATGCGCAACAAAATTCAGATGATTTTGTTGCAATATAAATCTTTTCTGTTTATGAAATTTAATACAGAAACACACACACAAGGCCCAATTTTTTTTAAAAAAATTCTTATATATGTAGATTAAATCATTTAGCTCTTTTAAATGGACTATATTGATCAAATTAATGGGGTCACTGTTCAAAATATTGAGTAAATGTTCGTGGTCTAGTAGTGTTGGCCGTTGCACTGATCTCCAACTTTCAGTCTTGATTAGTCACAATCTTTAATATATGGGTCCCAACCCTAATGAACCAATTTTACATATTATATATGTAGGTCGACCCAAATTATAGACCGGACCATCCTCATGAAAAATAATGGTGTTCTACCAATTCATTTGTTTGGTAACGTTTAAATTCTAATAAATGAAGTTAACCCTACAAGTTAAACGTTGCTTTCCACTAGAGAAATGCAAGGGACCCTTTGTCAAATGATATTAAAATGGTGTATCGATTCTTGGAGATCTTGATCTTGATATTTCAAGTCATTGTCAATATTGTACCTTATGAACGTTGCATTTATAAATGATTGAATACAAAATTTTCTTTATAATACATCTAGTTGTTTCTAATTATATAAGCAAAATGTTATGGATGGAGAATTATGAATTTTCTATAATATTATGTTAAAAACATCGAGTTTAGAGTAGAAAAATTGATCACAATCAAATATGCTTTGCAAATGAAACCATGTTTACAAAACAAAACTCTTTATGCAAAGCATATATAGAACTAACTAATATCAAATTAGAATGAAATTGATAAATCCCAACTTTAATCCACAAGATTTATGAGGTTTGGCTTGAAACTTACTACTATATGTCGTACCCTTTTGGTTTTTCGATATATATTTTCACCTTTTCCGTCCATATTTAAGAAGACAAAAAAGGAAAATTCTGGTGGGGGGTGTGTGAATGTTATAAGTAGTGGTCATTAATTAATTATGAACTACTAATGCTTAAACAGTTTTAATCCTACATAAATGTACTTGAGAAGAAGTTGAAATTAATTGTACGTACTACAAACAAAATGAGCTGTAGATTGACATACATTTGGACTAATATATATTTTACGGGCATACGGATGCTGGAAGTTCAATCATAGACTGAAATTTTGACAGTCATAACTCTCTAGCTACTTCTAACAGAAAAGTACTATGCCACCCAAAAATATTAGTAATAAAAATAAAACTAGATTTTCAATCTTTAAGGAACTTTAATTCATTCCAGTTGGTTCCTATATATATATATATATATATATATATATATATATATACACTTATCATCTGATAAGTGTTCTATATATACTCCATCTTCTCTTATATATTTCATGTTTTTACGTACATTTCTAACCAAATAACTCATTAACGTACACGTCACATTAGACTCATGATTATATTATAAGTGTTAGTTAAGTCTCACTTTTCACACACCAAATAATAATTACACTTCCTTAATTTGTTACATAAAGTAATGAAAGTAACATATAAAATGTTTCGAATTCAATTACATAAGCTGATTTGAACTTGTATGGAGGAGAAATATGGGCAATCAGATTAGCCACATTTATGTAAAACTAAATTTTTCTTATTGTTTGAGGTACATTACTAAGACTAGAAGTAAAACGTGTGTACATAGTTGTAAGTATTGAGGTTTTTTGACTTGTACACGCTCTCATTTTTGGATCACACACACACACACACACACAGATATATATATATATATATATATATATATATATATATATATATATATATATATATATGTGTGTGTGTGTGTGTGTGTATTATACCACATGGGCTAGCTAGCAAGGGCAAAGGTAGGTAGCTAGCTGTAATTTAAAGTACTCCCCATTGTCCATTAATTGGCGTCTCATATCTAGGACACGCAATAGATCAATAGCTAGATAGGATGGTCTCAGTTCTGTCTATATATCACATTCTTTTGACATTATACACGCATCTACAACTACTTGGTAGCCACTAAACTCGGGTTAATTGAGTTATAACCACCCTGGTTGGATGGCGGATCATGGGTTGGGGCTCCATCCGACCCGGCTTGAATATATTTGAATAGGCAGGCATTCATTAGAAACTTAAATCTTGATGGCAAAAAGAAAGACCACAAAGCAAAGCTTAATGAAATATGTAGGATACCCTTTTCTTATCTTAACAATAACTCAAAAAAAGCTTATATCAGCCGGCAGGCATGCATGCATGCATGTATGTTCAATTATTGACGTTTACTGTCGTAGCGATTTGTCTAAACTCATCCCACTTTGCTTATGAGTTAAATAAACTACGTATATACAATTGAAATAAATTGCTTACATGTCCAAAAATAAAGAAATAAACTCCTTGTAAACAAACAAGATTCCAAACACATCAAAAATTGATAAACGAACAAGTACAACAGCACCCTCCAAACGTAATGGAGGATCCTTAACAAAAGAGTATCTAAATTGGTGCAACACAAGCACGTAAATTCAACAAAACTTAGAAAATGTCACATTTCCAATAAATTTCGGTTTCCATATATATGTGTGTGTGTGTAAACTCTTCCCGATAACAAATCATGCAATCCAGAAAGATATACCCAAGCCTCCTCAAAGCTTGGCTACTTCAATGCAATGAAAACTTTACTGTGTACTACCAAAATGGGGGTAAAATACATGTACACATGCATCGTGTTCATATTTACTAACCATCATGTCTATTATTTCAGATAGATGTTCATTTTACCAAGTCAAGAACGGTCCCCTACACATTCACTTATCGATCCCTGACTTGTTTTTTTTCCTGTCAAAAAATCAATACATTGCATTTAAATACCTGGTAAATATATAAATATATAGCAGCCAGAGACTGAAAGATATGACCACAGATACAATCACCATCTTCATGTCTAAATATTGGTCTAAATAAATAAAATAAAATATAGTTTGTTACCTCTTCACCATGCAAATATGTCAAAATGGTCCAACAGTTGAGTGATGAGGCATTCAGAATCAGAATATATCACGTGGTCATTTTTTTCATCTCTTTTAGTTCTCATTCATTGTTTTTTCCAGGTTTTCTCTGTATTTTTAGCTCCATTTTGGGGATCGTGATCATACGCCGTTTTTGTATTCCGGTTTGAAACTGAAACCGCCCAGGGAGTGACAGCCATCACACCAGATGAACTGCTGCACTTTATTTTATTTTTCCCTTTTAGGTACAATGAACAATTTAAATCCTCAGTACAGTCCACTTGCAAATTATGTGGCATACAAACTTCTGAATATTGTTAGATATGTCGAAAGCTTTTAAGTTGTGGCCTAAATTATGGCAAGTAGTAACTCTGTTGTATGTGCCGGTGTCAACACTCAGCTCATGTGTTTTTCTACAAAAGCTCCATCGATCGTAGCAGAGTAAATAATGGGACTATATGTTCCACCATTGAATGCACTGATGCACACGTTGTTCTTGGTCTCGAGTATTAATGGCACTTGTGAGGACTCCCCACGAGCACAAGTGTCAGAATCCCAGATTTACATAAAGCTGGGACTGGATAATTCACATTTCAAAATATCATACCTTACTACATTTAGTGACTCGAATTCTAGTTCAGGATGTAACATTTGGCCTGGTCCAAATAATATTGTGCGGCGACCAAAGAAAAATAAAGATGGGTTGTAGTGGTGGTAGAGGGCTGAGTCAACAGGCCGAACCATAGCCCATCCCCGCAATATGGATCTGTTGGCTGTAATGTAAATAAGACTCGGTATATTTTAGTTAGAGAAACATTTGAGCGTGTTGGGGAGTTTGTGATTCTTCACATCTCGATATAGTGATATATTCTGCCTCTCGCCTGTTTTTTTTTTTTTTTTAATTTAAGTTTTCTAAGTAAATCTTGTGTTTTTGTCTTTAATTTTACATGTTCATCTTGGCAAACAGGAAAACATGACCCTCGGCTCCCCTGTCTTAGCAGTCATTAGTTAGATTTAGTTAGATTTCGCTAAAGTATGAGTCAATCCCAACACAAGTCAATCCACTCTATTTAATTATTGCTGCAAGTCCTATAAATGATTTATTACTGTAACTGCATAAGCAGTGAATTCTCACATATCTAACATAAGTTAATTCCTTCGCCAGTTCAATATTTAAGAAACTGTTATCATGTCAATAAGCAATTTAATATTGGTGTAGAATGAAAACAGTTGTCAGTCTGAGTGTAAGAGCGAGCACCAATTAGTTATAAGCTGCAAAAAATCTCAGGAAAGCTCATGTCAAACATGTTTAAAAACTGAGACATAACAATTGAAAGTTCTGGTATACTTGGTCAATCTGCAGCATACCATTTGGTCAATCAATACATTAATAAGCTTTCAGAGAATAAGTCAAGCATATAATTTAACTTATTTGAACAAATACTCAGAACTTGTGTTCAATTTATTAGTTTCCATAAATTATAAGTAAAAAGAATGTCACATATATCATTTTCTTGATAGTTTCAGTTTCAGTGCCTATTTAGCCATGATTAAACTTATGAGAATCTAAGTAAAGAGAATACTACCAATTCACTGATACATCATGAGGTTCATTTTTTCATTACCCTTTCCTCCTCTTGTGACTCAGGACAAAATCATCATTGTCGTCGCTGTCATTGATGATTCTTTTCTTAGCTTTTACATCACCATTCTTGGACACTTGTTGTGGCTTTTTTGAACTCTCGCCTCTGCTTGGTGGTGGTGGTGATTTAATTGGAATTCCCATCCGAATTTGCTTCTGCTTCCTCTGTTTTTTCTCGTATGCCTTCTTGGCTCTATCAGGTGATAACAAACCATGTTCCATCATCCTGCATATTATTATGAACTTTTTGTCAGTATTATCAGCTCATTGCCAAAATCTAGAAATACAAGCACAGGCCATGAAACAAGAAAGAAAATGTCAGCCATTGATAGAGTTTGGGATGAGATGGATTAGAGGTTGCTTTTTGTCATCTCAAAGAGATTGTTAACGGACACTCTTAAGGATTGGTTTAAGGTTTCTAGGGTCCTTCGTCAGGGGGATCTTTTCTCCCCCTTCCTCTTTACTCTTGTTCTCGATGGTCTTAGCTGATTAATTACTAGGTGAGGAGAGACGTTTGAATGAGGACTGTACTTTTTGACAGGGGATTATTGTAGACTTTCTTCATCTGTAGTTTTGTGGATGATATCATCCTTTTTCTCTTCGAGGGTCTTTCTAGTTTTAAGAATATTACAACTACTTCATTAATTTTTTGATAAGCAACAACATTATGACCATCCTTCAGTTGTTTGAGGAGGAATCTCATTTTTAGATCAGACTTTCGATACATAATCTAGAGGGGATCAACTTAGAGATGCAGGATCTGCATGGTTATGCCTCTTTGGTTGGTTGTGTTATTCAGGAGATTCCCATGACATATCTTGGGGTTCCACTGGGACTAGTTCTCATTCCTCTCATTCCTGTGACAAGATGCTCCTATCTAAGTACACTACAAGACTTAGCTTAGTATAACAGAACTTGGCTGAAAATAACCTTTCAAGTGGCATGATACCTCAAAAACATACTGCCTCGTACATAATGGATCCTATTGAATATGTCTCGCATATGCACCTCTTGTAGGCTGCCCCATTTTTTCTTAGAAATACTCGAATCTCTAGAAGTGTCATGTGACAACCATGGGCTTTCAACTTACATTTATGGCTTAAGCTGTCAGCATCAAAATTTAACACAGTTTTTCTCTGCTAGTGAGGTATAAACATTATATAAGGAAATCAATCTTCTGGTGATTACTCAAACTATTCAGGAATGAGGAAAAATGAATAAGTCAACATCCATTCTAGAAATTGAAGAATGCTCACTTCTTCCAGTTTCATTTCATTTCGAATGCATTGTTCATGCCTTCAAAATATCACGCCTCATGAAAAAGAAGTTAATAATTTATGTTTTCAGCCTTTCCTTGTTCAGAATGTTTTCTTGTGAAGCAGCTCTCGCCTATTTGACTAATAGTTGAACTACTTGCGGTGTTTAATGATTTTCAGTTGAGCTTTTCACCCTGATGCTATGTTCATTCGAGATTTAAGTTCATTTCTAAATGTCATTAAATTAGTCGCAACACCAAAATATCTCTTTCCTTCAAACCATCGTAGTATTTGTCTCAGGTAAGCTTTCATACAATCTCTTTGATTGAAATAAAAAAGAATACTTGTTTCTTCAACCACGATAATGATCCATACCATAATATAATGCCATGACCAACCAAGTAGGCTACTCATAAAAAATCATCTAATTAAATGGAATCACCATTAGCACCACAAATAGAGAAACAAGACGGATTAAAACACCCGAGTACGAGTACTGTCTATCCAAGCCACCATGTCAAAACTAGGATGCCCTTCAGTTTTAAATTGTAATACAGTAACTTGTTAGACTGCTGTATGTAAACACCCTACTAGAAGTATCATTGACCCAAAGAGAGTGGTGAAACCATGAACGTCATCTACCACGTAAGAAAGAGAGCCTATATACGGTACATAGCTGACCTTATAAGCCGAAAAAAACAACTTACATCCACCCAAGTACTGAAAAAATAATAATCATAATCAACCTTCCCTCTATTTGTGAAGCAAGCACATAAGACCTTCAACAAAACCCTGTTTTTTATTATTAGTTTTCTTAATTAAATTAAGAGGATAAACAAATTAGGGGACAAACAAGAGTCCGCCCACCCCTAATAAGTGGAAAACATTCCATAATAAAGAAACAGAGCACTTAGAAAAGTGCAGTCTTTAGTGTAAACGCAAGCAACACAAAGTGGTTACTCTAAAGGCTCCCAAATCCAGGAAAGGAAACTAGTAAAACAAGGACTAAAAAACTGGGACGATACCAGACTTCCATAGTAACTTATCATTCTTGCTTCTTCCAAACACTCGATAATAAATTAATTGCTTATCTTACACTGAATAAGGGCACACCCACTTCTCTTCCAACACTCCACAAGTAGTGTTCCACAAGTCCCGAGAAACAGGACATTGCAAAAATAAATGAGAATGTTGTTTGCTCTGCTTGCACATAGACTTGACTTTGGACAAAACCATTTAAACTTCCAAAATACATCTCCCAACCCCTTCAAATTCCCACTTGCTCCCCTCCAACAAAAAACACCGCCAAGGGCAACGAGGAATATCTAGGCTTGTTCACCATTCTATTTGGAAACAATTTTGAACTAATTTCTTATCACAAAATCCTATGCTTGTATACGTCGACTTTTTGATTGTCAAGATCAATTGCTATATAATCCACTAAATTCACCCACCATACAGAAAGATCAATTGCTATATAACTATTTTGTAAGAACATTCAATACTAACACTTCATCCCTTGTATAATATGTATAAGAAAAATGTAATCTGTAGAAATAAATAGAAATCCAACTTACAATAATACGAATCACAAAATAGATATCTTTAAACAAATGCATTATAAGAAGGTATAAAGAAATATTGTTGAACAATGCATGAAAGAGAGAAATAATTCAGTTTTGAGCTAACATTGTTCAACCTTAATCAGGTATGAAGGCATCACACAATGTAATGTATATAGCAGTCACCATTAACCATAAAACTTTCTGCCATAAAAAGATCCATTCCCAAAACACACACACACACAGAGAGAAAAGGTTTCTCCTGCACGATTGGATGAAATCTATCCTTTTTTTTCATTCCATTTAATTCCTTTGTGCAGTCTTTTAAGACAAATGTTCTACACTAAAAGTATGCAAATAAATTGTTTAAACCAGATCCATATTAAAGAATAGAAATGTTCAGTGGCTATTATAAGGGAAGACAGCTTAGTCACATGACAAGTCTTCGGTACTTCACAGCTTGACCTTTATTAGGTCACAATGGCACTGGCCAATCAAAGAGTCAATGAATGAGAAAACATTTTATTTCTTTGATCAGTAAATGGACTTTGAGAATATTAATTGATCATATAAGCAAACATTTTCCTTTGAAGAAGCAGCACATGAAATAAGCAATAAATCTTGTAAATTCGGTACACTTCATTCAATAAGCAATGCAAAGAATTGAATCAACACTCAATACATTAAGGATGAACAAGGTTAAGACTTAATTTGATTTAAAGAAACAAGGAATAGATAAAAAGAATCAAGATTTCGCTAAATAAATTGAAAGTGCCATAGAAGTTATGAGGAAACTTACCAAAACTCTGCCATTTCACTAGAAGGTATCTGTTTCGACAATGACTCGTAAAATATCCTCAAAGGTTCTCGCTGTTGGCAAGAAGCAGATACATAAGGTATGGATTGTTATAAGACTGCCCTTTAATTAAGCAAACTAAAAAATAAAAGTAAATATAAACAAGTCCAGAACCTCTTCAGGAGGATCATACTTCTGGCCGGCCAACGAGTAAACTTTCTTCTCTCTTTTTTTAACTGTTGTTGTTGTTGATTTTTTTATCGCAGTTTTCGATGAACTTGATGTTGCTTTTCCTTTTACCTTCACTTACAATTGATTTAATCTCATCAAACCAGGAATCAGGAAACCAATCAAATTGACAAATTGGTACAAACACATAATTTTCAGATTCTCAATTTCAGAATCCATCAAAGAACACACAAGAATACAATATAATTATAACAGCCCAAATTAATAGGAAATGACAAATCCCCATAGATAAGTGATTCAATCTATCACCAATTAATCCATAACCATAGATTCCCAAATTATCCAAATTGGTGAAAAAATAGATTTCAATTAGGAATCTCAAACACCCAGATCAACAAATCAAGAAAGTAAATCCATTAAAGCAATATTTTTTTCACAAATAACCAAATCTGAATCACAAAAAAAAAAAATTGAATTTTTCCAAATGGGTACCTCAGTTTTGGTAACAGTTGTGGTAATTTTATTCTTGGTAGAGCTGGGAGGGATGTTCTTCCCCTTTGAGGAAGAACCAATTGGATTGCCACTGGGTCTGACCTTGACAACACTAGATTTGGTCTCTGTAGCCATGTATTCCTCCTCTGCCTCTGCTATAATTCTAGAGCTAGTATTTGTTTTTTATATAAACAAGGTTGTATTTTTCTCCTCTCACTGATTGTATTGTACATCACCTCTCTCTCTCTCTAATTTTGACAGTGTGAAACTAACATACTGTAGTAAATAAAGAATGGGAAAGAGAGAGAGAGAGAGAGAGAGAGAGAGAGAGAATCAGGTAAGAGAAAAAGGTAGTGATTTCAATGTTTAGTTAACTACTTTAACGTCAGAGGCTATTATGCTACTATTATTATACTTTTAATAATAATTTTAAAAATATATATATAAAAAGATATAATTCTTTAACTGTCATCAGATTCTTAAAAATTTTAAAAACACTTAAAAATTTTATTTTTTTAAAAAAATTATCGTTTTAGAAATGATTAAAAATTTAGTAGTAGTAGTAGTAAATATAATAAAAGAAAAAAAAAGGGAAAATGTGTTTGTGAGAGAGGTAAAAGGAAAAAAGGTGGTGATTTTTAACGTTTGTTTAACGTTGCAAGATTTATGGTTCAACTGGTTACGGTCGTTCAGTTGCATGATGGTGTTTAATATGGGATTTTGACTTTCTCCTCCCCATTTTTCATCACTTTGTAATATTATTTAATTTAAACCTGACAATATAGTTGATTAATTATCGAGTTAATTCATATTAACTGAAATCAAATGAATTGATTAACTATTTTTATTTATTTGGGTTGAATAAAGTTTGGAACCATATTTTAAAAAAGAAATATAGTTCCAACCCGATTTACCATTTTTCGACCCATATTTTATTCTAAATCTAAATCAAAAGTTCTTTTCACCCATATTTACATATTTAAGAAGTTCAACCCCCCACGCATCCACCCCACCCCACCCCACCCCACCCCACCTCAACAAAAATAATAATATTATGTGATTATGTATACACTCCTTACCTACATCTCACCCCCACACCCAAACCCAAAAAAATAATGTGTACACCACCCCATATTATTTTTTTTGGAGGGAGTGTTGGGTGGAGGGGTGGGAGTGGGGGTAAGTGGGTAGGGGTGGGTGGGGTGGGGGAGTGGGTTATACATAATCACTTAATATTATTTTATTTTATTTTGGGGGGGGGGGGTGGGTGGGGAGAGAGTGGGTGGTGTATACATAATCCCTTAGGTAAAGGTGCAAAAATGACCCTGATATTTACACGGATGTCCCACTTCCATCCTAAACTAATTTTTTTTTCAAAAGTACCCTTAACGTTATAAATTTAAGGTCAATTATGCCCCTCCAGTTAAAAAAAATCCAACTAGACAAACGGAAGTGCTAAACGATTGACACGTGGCAAAAATAATTTTTTTTCTCTCTCCTCTTTTCTCTCTCTCTCCTTTCTTCTTCCTCTGTTCTAAATTAACAAAAATAATTTACTACTATATTAGATTAATTGTACCTGCTATGTAGAGATAAACAAAAATATACTACTATATTAAAAGAAGATTTGATTGGATGAATGAGAGTAACAGGATTGGGAGTAACGAAATCTGTAGAAAAAAAGGACACAGAATGGTCCATTAATGGAAATCTCTTACATGAAGCTCTCATCTTTCTTTACGCGATAGAGAACCTAAATGCTTAGAACA
The DNA here is from genome assembly GCA_020205605.1 of Panax ginseng. Lineage (NCBI taxonomy): Eukaryota > Viridiplantae > Streptophyta > Magnoliopsida > Apiales > Araliaceae > Panax > Panax ginseng. The sequence goes on along the minus strand of CM035131.1, from coordinate 22,472,670 downwards.
AAGGTACCCTTTTGGAATGAGATGATAAATTTATGAAAAGATTGAAACTTTTCCCAATTTCAGATAGGATCAGTAAAGTTGAAGAAACAAGTCTTTTCAGAGAAACATGAGATATATCATAATTAGAAAAAGAAAACAGAGTGAAGAAATGGAAAATTACAAAAAGGAAAAGAAAAAAGATGATGAATCGAGGGGGGAGCATCAAATGATGACCTTTTCACAAGAAGTGCAACTACCTCGCCCTTTCCCCCTCCAACCACTCCTCTCTCAGTCTCTCTCTTTCTCTAGAAAGAAAAAGAATACAAAAAAGGTCGATCGCTTAGCACGTCAAAAAAAAGGTTCAGTTTTGTTATTTTAGAACAGAGGAAGAAGAAAGGAGAGAGAGAGAGAGAGAGAAAAGAGGGAAGAGAAAAGAGAGAAGAAAGAGAAAAGAATAAAAAAAATTATTTTTGTCGCGTGTCAATCGCTTAGCACGTCCGTTTGTCTAGCTGGATTTTTTTTAACGGGAGGGGCACAATTGATCTTAAATTTCTAACGTTAAGGGTACTTTTGGAAAAAAAAATTAGTTTAGGATGAAAGTGGGACATCCGTGTAAATATCAGAAGTATTTTTGCACCTTTTCCCTAATCGTTTAATATTAATTTTTTTTTGGGAGAGAGTGGTGGGGAGGGAGTGGGGTGGGGTGAGGTGGGGTGGGAGGGTGGGGGTGGGAGGGTGGGTAAGGGGTATATACATAATCACATAATATTATTTTTTTAGTGGGGGTGGGGTGGGGTGGGGTGGGGTGGGGGGTAAGGGCTATATACATAATCACATAATATTAGTGTCAAATCAGACCTTCATGAACCCATAACCCATAACAATATTAAAATGGTTAATATGATTTTTAACCATAACCATATGGTTCCAACCCACATTATCCATATTAAAAATGGTTAATATGGTTTTAGTTCTTAAATAGAACCATAACCATATTTTGAAAATCAAAACCAACCCATAACTATATTTTGCCACGCCTACTAATCTAGTAAATAGTAAAAATCACAAAAATATATAAATTAATTCATTACAATAATAATGTTATTGATTCTTCCATGGTCATATGCATTTTTATTTTTATAATTGAAATTTATGACATTACTTTTTTGAACAATTTGTATAACTTAAAAGTCAAAAGTTATATAAATACATGCTAATTAGATTAAATTAATGACGTAACAAAAACAAGTCTATAATGTAGTTGCTGCTGCTGCTGCTTCTTGTGCTCTATACCCATCTGGAAAACAAATGTACACTTTGAATTTAATCACCATTTTCTATCTGAATTGATTAATTTACTTCTCCAGTACTAAATATAAAATTCTTTGTACAAATATCAAGCAGAATTTATCCGAAAAACTCTATTATACCAAATAGAGTGAAGAATCATATGAAACAAATCATACTTTACAGGCTCAACATGCCACAGAAAATGTTCTTGAACCTTTTTCACTCTCATTTGCATCTCAAGGTACTTTTCCTCTGAAATTGAAAGCAATATGTTCTTCAAATTCGGAATATCCTTCTCCAAGATGAAAACGGAAAAAGATTCCCAGTTCAAAACCTCAAACAAAGGCGGAACATAATTATCCGAAATAATAACCGGCACACATTCGTAGAATATTGATTCCACCACTCTTGGACTATTGACAGCAAAACCTCTAGCACAAATGCAGTACTTGCTGGTCTTCATGTAGTGAATGTAGTTCTTGTTGCCCTTTACATGAGGCATTCGGTTTAAGATTTTCATGTCGGTGTCGTTTCCCCAGTGTTGTAGAAGTTGTGGCCGGACATTTCCGTGCATGTATCCAGCAAAAAAGGCGAGAATTGGCCTTTGAGACGGAGGGGCGCCGCCAATGTCTGTTAGAGGATTTTGGGATGATCGAACGTATGTTGTTGGGATAGATACGTCTTTGCCTATGTTGAAACCTACTTTGATATCTGCATTGCAGAGTGCTCTGATGCAATTGAGCATTAGTCCCCTTGTTTCTGCCGGGGCCTGAGGAATGGTTATTTTTAGTAACTCTTCCTTTAGAGATGCTAACTTATATTTAGATATGAATCATAAAAATTAATATATTTATGTCACACACATTATGATATATATTTTGTTTTCCTTTCTAGAGTATTTGAAGTTATAGATTATGTTTTTGAAGCCTTCAAAAGATGAGTTGCGCCAAATTTCTGCATTATGCAGAAGAATCAGAACCTAGTGGGGAATAGAAAAAGGAAAAGAAAGAAGTTCATACTAAAAACAAGCTATAACTCTGATTTCTCCCAATGGAGCTGTCTAGAAATAAGAATCAACACAAAATGAAAATACTCTGTCCCTCTAAATTCCACTTTTCAAAAGTCAAACAAGTTTCGAGGAAAATTCGGCTTTTGCACAACAACAACAAAGGTCAAGATTTACTTGATATAATGAGAAGTAAATTAATCTTGGAAAGTGGACTATTTATGGTGTCCCACAAAGGAATTTCACTCTCAATTTGGGGAGGAGGGAGTATTTATCTATACAAAATTCGGCCATATAATTGGATATGGAGCGTGTTGGTTTGAAGGTCGAAAATATGAATTAACCACATATTTATGACCATTGGATGCATATGTGCAAATATGAATAAAAACAGAATTACCACCAAAAAAATATGACAAAGATTGAAATTATCAGTTGATATATAACCCTAAACTATACAAGAAAATTGACATGTAAACTAAATGGATATGTTCTTATTTGATATTCAAATGTGCCATAGTAGTAAGTTTGGAATAGCATACCCAATCATGGCAAGCAGCAAGAAAATGATCTGCTCCATCAGTTCTGTTCCAGAAAGGATACTTTGCTATAAGCATGTCCACATAGTTCTTCGTGTATTTAATAAGATTTTGACGATTGTGCGAATGACGCACATAAAGCGTTAACTGAAGCAATCGCGAACTGAAAGGTAAGTAAAATAGATGAGCTTCACTGGGGTCTTCAGTGACAAATTGTTTGTTTGCTTCTAACAACTTCAAGAACCAACCCTCGCATGCATATATTCCCTCGAGTATTGAGTCGTGGAAAATTGGTTTTTCTCCATCCTTGTAGATATAGACTTTGAGCTTGTCATCCATGACTTTGTAGCTCCTGCAAATAATTGTCAATTTTCTCTTATGGTTCTGGCAACATAAAATGATACAAGAAAATCAAAAATCAAAGGAATAATTATTCAATAAAATGTAAAAATGTACCTTTTAAACATTGAAGCATTACGATAAAGAAGTGCATGAAGTTCTGTATCATTCTTTATGATGGGAGCATTCTCTATCTGTGATTTTGCATATAGTAGTTCCTGGTCAACTTTTGAAAAAACTTGTGGTGGCTGCCAAAAGGAATAATAAAGAAATTAACAGAAAGAACAAAATTCTATAGAAAAAAGGGGCAAGGTCATATACATACAAGTGAACGAGGTGAAGAGCGACTCTGCTGCAAGACCTCATTCATCTTGGATATCGGCATTACTGGCATTGTTGATATATTGGACGTTTTGTTCACTGCAGGAAGATCAGTCAGAGACGAGCTAGCGTTTGATCGTGTGAGATTTCCCTGCAGTGGTCTTGTTTGGATAATCCCGAAGGAAGAATCATTACTTTCAGCAACTTCTTTTGAGGAAATGTTTTGCTCAGTATCTTTAGCCTTCTTTGGTGTGCCACTACTAACTGAACTTTTGGCACCCTTCAAGGTGGAGTTTTCTCCATCTTTTCCTACATTTTCATAGTTAGTTTCTTTCATCAAAGTAGAGGCTTCTGTATCGCTACTTGTCTCATGAACTGCATGTGTATAAGTTGAGTTTAAACCATCTGAAAGTGTGCTCTTACCAGACATTTCAGAATCCGATGATAATTCTCCAGCTGAAGAATAGCTTTTCCTGATAAATGGAACTTTGCTAGAAAGTAGAGATGATAAGTCACCACCATATGGAAGTTCAAAATGCTGAACAACCATCAGTACAGCAAATATTATCCCCAATAGCCATATAAATCTCTTACTTTCTTGTAGACACGTAAACTGAAATCCATGATCCATTTCTCATTAGATGCTCTTATGTTCTAAACTTAAGATACATCAAGTTGATTGGTGCTGCCAGCTGAAACTTTACAACCGCCATCTACCCTGCCAAGTTTACAAATAAGTAGAAATATAGTATTATCTGTTATACTCATGATTTCGTTTCTCTTTTCAATGTCTAGGACATATATAGTAGGACTGTAGGAGTCCCATTGGTGTTTAAAGATGAAGGGGGGAAATAAAGAGACCATTTTCTATGCAACCAAATGAAAAAGAGGGATCTTTCTTTACCCTTATAAATGACATGAAACTCTTCCATCCTTCAATATTGTAAGGGACATTAAACCCCAAGAATGATTCTAAGGCCACTAAGTTGTCATGATTTTAAGAAACTTTTGTCAGCATAAATTGGGTCTGGTTCCGATCGCATTATTTGTTCATTTTGTTTGCATCATGTGTGTTCTCTATGATTTTTCCACATAATGATTATATGTTTACAAACACTTTATGAATACTTGAAATTTCATAATGTAAAATTTGAACATGCAACTGAATCAACAAAACCAGTATTCAATTTCACCAAATAAATTGAAGTAAATACTATACAACACATAAAATAAAAACACAAGTTTTAAGCTCATAGAAATCGCAATCAAAAGTCTAGAAAAAGAAAATTAGATAAAGTCTGAAGAAGAAAGAATAAGTTTGCTTCATTTGTCAGATAAATGTAGGGAAAAAATAAGAGAAAACTAAGAATTTGGTTTGATCTCTTCATAATTTTCACTATTTTGTACCCAGAAAATGATAATAAACTATTTTCCTAATCAAGTTATTGGAGATCACAAGAACATAAATCAGAAATGCTGAACTTCTACTTTCTCTACCAAATTTCCCAGTTGCCAAACAGAAGAGTATATGACAATAACAACTGGACAAATAAAAAGAAAATATAACAAAAAATGAAAGGGAATTAAAAACAACTAAACCCATCAAATTAATATGATAATCTGGCAGATGAAAGAGAAGATCACTTACAGGGGTTAATGAAGGTTAAAGAAATAATCAATCTCTGACTAGAAATAATCAACACCCAAATACTAGTTTCAACAGATATTTAATAAAAAGTTTGAAACTTTCATTCAATTTCTCTCAAGTTGGCTCAGATCCTTGCGGACCTCTTGAATCCTCAATTCCACTATTTCTTTTTCTTTAATTTGTTTTTGTATATTATTTGTTTTTTTATTATTATATAAAAAAAAATGCTTAAAACCAGAGAATTAATAAGTAGATCTGGTTAAGTGGTTAGCTATTTATCCATATCTCCCTAGTCAGCCTGGATATTACAAATAAGGCACTATTAGTTTTACTTTTCTCTGTAATAATTTTTCTAATTATTAATTGATATTTTTCTCTTCGCCTCGCCTCCCCTCCTCCACATTTTTTTGTTAGATTATGTATCATGTTGATTATGACATAAAATGTAATGATATCACCCTTTTATTTTGAAAATTATTCATATCAATCGTATTCCTCCACATTTTTTTGTTAGATTATGTATCATGTTGATTATGACATAAAATGTAATGATATCACCTTTTTATTTTGAAAATTATTCATATCAATCGTAAAAATAGTCTATAACGTCGATCTTCATATAAAAATATTAAAAAATTGTGTAAATTTTTTTATTAATATCTGACTACTGACCAGTAACGAAAAACGTTACCCCCTCAAGTTTCGGAGGCAAAAAAATAAATCTTTTATACTCCTTTTGTCTCAAAAATAACAATAAATGTTATATTTATTACAAAACTATAGATATATTTTATTAATTTTTTTTAATTTCAAAATTGTATAAATTTTCTAACATATTATTATGATTATTTTTTAATTGATTGAATACAACTGCATTCTTAATTTTAATCAATATTCAATATTATAGATAAGTTTGAAAAATAAAAGTGGAAACCAATGTTATAGACAAATCTCAAAAATAAAATTTAGCTTAGAAAACGCTATTTTATAATGCATCTTAAATTATGGAACAAAGTACAAGTAAGACATACACAAGACAATCACTTCTACTAAAAAATGTATACAATGAAAATATATTTTATTTTTATCTATATACAACTATTGACTTGATATCTGCCCCTCTACAACGTATGAAATTCCTCGCGTATACAAACATTTTCCTTTCTCTAATTCCCCTCTAATAGGGGCCTAGCAAGTACTGCTTGCCTATTTCCTGAACAATATCTTGAAAAAAATTATCAGCTAGATATTACTTGGAAAACTCTGTTGTACCATATCGAATGGAGTATCATATGAAATATGTCATACTTCACAGGCTTAGCATGCCATAAAAAGTGTTGTTGTACCTGCTTAACCCTTTGCTGCATCACTCGATACCTTCGGTCTGTGATCGATACAAGTATGTTTTTCAAATTTGGAAGATCCTTCTCTTGGATGAAAACAGCAAACGATTCCCAGTTCAAAATCTCAAAAAATGGTGGCACAAAGTTATCTGATATAATCACTGGAACACACTCGAAGAAGATTGCCTCAACCACTCGCGGGCTGTTGACTTCATAGCCTTTTGCACATATACAATACTTGCTAGTCTTCATGTACTGAACATAGTTTCGATTGTTCTTGGACTTTGGCAGTTTCTTGAAGATCTTAATGTCGGGATCTTTGTTTTCCCAGTACTGTAGTAAGTCGGGGCGTAGATATCCATGCATTTTTCCAGCAAAGAAAGCAAGGATTGGTCTTTGGGAAGGATCATTGCCTCCGACATCTCTCAAGAGATTCTGAGTTGCATGAACATTTGTTTCTGGAAGAGACACATCCTTTCCCAATTTGAAACCTTCTTCCATATCAGCATTGCAGAGAGCTCTAATGCAGTTAGTCATACGTAGTTCAGTTTCTGCCGGGGCCTGAAGAAGTTTAATACATCTCGCAATGATCTCTTTTGCATTTTCACAATTCAATAATTATATATGCAAATTCATACACCACGTACTTTTCACTATATTTTGAGTGCTAATCTGTCATTAAAGATGGCACTCAGCAACCTCAAAAAGCGATACATAGCATACTGCTCTTCACCCCAAACGAAACAAGATAGGCTTTTGCCATGAATATAAAAGTTCACTCTAGATTACATAAATTAAAATGCGAATAGTTAAAGTAAAGAACAATGTGGAGTCAAAATGCCTTAGAAATTTAACTTATTGAAATGAAATCATAGGTAAGTAAGCGGACCGTACCCAGTCATGGCAAGCAGCAAGAAAATGATCAGCTCCACCAGTTCTGTTCCAGAAAGGGTATTTTGCAATGATCAGGTCGAGGTAGTTTTCCAAGTATGCAATTAAGTTCTTGTGACTGTGAGAATCAGGTACATATAAAGTTTCTTCTAATATTCTTGAACTAAAAGGCAAGTAAAAGAGGTGCGCCTTTCTTGGATTTTTAGTAACAAATTGTTTGTTTGCTTTCAGCAGCTTCATAAACCAGCCCTCAGAAGCATATATTCCCTTGAGCACTGGCTGATGAAACACAGGTCTCTTTCCCTCCTTGTAAATGTAAACCTTGAGTGTCTGTTCCATTAATTCATAGCTCCTGCACTTGACAAGAATTCGTTTACGAATTACATCATACAAGTCAAATGTGCAAGTAAGCAACATTACCAACATTCATATGAGAAATAATTACTTTGTTCCCCTACTGCAAAGCTCCTTTTATAATATAATTAAGTTGAATTAACTTGAAAAGTTACATTAAGTTGAATTATTTTGATAAGCAGGAAAACCCAAACCAACAAATCATGGTGTTGGCGTGCTAACATACGATATCAAAAAATTGGACAAAAGGTTCACAAAAAGTCGAGATGATCTGAAGCACTAATAGGTAGATGCATATAGAGGTCCAACCACGTAAAGGAGAAAAGAAGAGACTGGGGGCAAAAAGTTCTAAGCTAGCAGTTCAGACTTAACAAGTTTGTTCACATATTATTTATATCCTTGTCACATATCGTTACTGATCAGACATTGAGAAGCTAAGTAACTTAAACTAAAGCTTAATACAGAGCTGAATCATCAAAACAACAAATGAAGTTGTCTTCCGTGTTTAGGGCGTTAAGGCGTTGCTTGAAGCAGTCATCATGGTACTTCATCATCTTCATATTCACCATATTTTAGAAGATGCATTTTAGTTCAAGTTTTGAGGACAAGGGGAACTCTCAAGGCATGAATTAATAGCGGAAAAGATCTAATTTAGTACAATATCAAGTCATTTCCGAATACCTCTGACTATGATTTTCTACTGTATGACAATCCATTGGACTATCATACAAGCATGGCCATCCTTATGGTGTTCTATTTTTTGATGCCCTTATGCCAAGCATAGATGTGTGGAACTGGTTTGTTCAGGCCTTTGGGGGCTAATTTTTTTCAGGGCTGCCCCCTGGGGATATCTTTCACTTATTGAATAAAATGATCAGGTAACTCTTAAATATACACTAAAAAGGCAAAAGAAATAAAACTTACCATTCTGAATAAAATCTATCCATTTTAACAAGTTAATATGCTTACCTTCTAAACATTGAAATATTCCGATAAAGAGGAGCGTATAGGCCACGGTCATTCCTTATGATGGGAGCATTCTCAATCTGTGATTTTGCATCAAGTAATTGTTGATCAACTGCTGATGACCATCGTGGTTTCTACAAACCAGAGAAAGAAAGCAAAATAAGAACAAAACAAATTTTGAATAAACAACTTCTCATACTAAACTATATTTCTATGATCACACTGGATTTTTTTGTAAGCTATATGTACCATTGAATAGGATGAAGCACGACTCATTAGCAACATATCATTCATCTCAGTTATCAAAACAACTGCAGCTGTTGGACTCTTTGGTCTTTCTGCGACAGGAGTGGCATTAGGAATAGAAGGATTACCGCCTGACAGGTCACCATCACTTTGCAGAGGGCCCAGTTTCTCATTGTTGTGAACCGTCTTTGGTTCAATTTTTTCCACTGATGATGTATTGGGATCATTAGAAGATATTATAGGAGCTCTTGTGCTTGTGTTTACATTTGTTAAAGATGCTAAAGGAGGTGGTGGACCAATTTGAGGCAATGCAAATGAAGGCATTGCAGGACTGGCATCTGGATTTCCATTCACTTGTGATGCCGGAGCAATATTTTCTTCTGGGTTATTGCTCAGTGAAGAATTACTATCGGTAGTGATATTATTTGCAGCGAAGCTGTCCACAAATTCTGTGGCCTTATCTGGTGCTAAGCCATCATTTCTTTTTATCTTCTCCACTGTTGAATTGTGATTTAGCTCTACGTTTTCAGATGAAGCTTCACGAGTAGGGTCATCTTCCGTATCTAGTTCTGAGAATTCATCTAATGCTTCATTCTTTCCTGATACAGAGTCATTTTCCCAAGCTATATCCTTTTCCTCGGAAATCTTAGTTTTATTAGCCATCTCATTAGCAAATATTGTGCCAGTGGAGTTCAAATTGTTAATTTTATGAGATAGATCACTAGACGGGGAACTGCCGCTTACAGGTACTTGAGCTTTGCCATCAGAAAATACTGAAGATATAACATTACCATATGGAAGTTCAAGATACTGAACCATTAATACGATTGCGAATACCACTCCAACTAGCCATATGCATCTCCTTGTTTCCACCTGGCAGATATGACTAATTTCATAACCCATATCAAGAAACTACCTTACCAATTGGTATATGGAATTTTGATGATCTTTACAACCCTGTAAAATTCCCAATTACCCGAAAAGTTAGTAACATAAGCAGCACTATTCTAATTAGTTTACTCATTGACAGGCATATAACCACTACTCAGTAACTTAGAATTATATAAACTTCAGCACAAGTGTCACAAGGTTTGGATTGTATCACATAGAACTACAGAAAAGGAACTCCACAAACAACACATCCTACCAATTCCATTGCACAGGATCAAGCATATCCGAATGTACATAAAAACTTCAGTGTAAGAGATCAAAAAAACTCTTAAACACAATGATTGAATGTTTTGATCCCGTAAAATTATATTGTACTACCCCATGTCAAAAAAAGAGTTCAATTTGAGAAAGAAAATAATAATAAAAAAATGTTTCACAAAAAGATTCCTGAATTTATTGATTATAGTATAAAATGACAAATTTGCAAATGGAACTCTTTTTGTGGACTGGATGGAGTATTTTTGAAGTAATCTGCTTTTCATACACTCTATTCTATCAGCAACCAACAGAACCAAATTATATCCCACACAGAATTTTATAGAAGCAAAAGTAATTGAACTGTCTAGCTAAATAACAAAGTAGCTGCTAATTCAATAAAAATTTGCTTCAAAGTTCAAATCAAGAAAAACTTGCTTCAGAGTTCAAACACAACCAATCATTACCCAAAATTCATCAAACTTTTGTTATTCCACAGAAAAATTAACAACCCAATTCTAACACCATAGAGCAAATTTCGAAACACATAAAAAAACCCAGATTAATAAAACCTAAAGCAAAACCCCATAAACCCAAAACAGCATAAAAAGTACAGGAAATTGCTTATAAAAATTGTAAATCTTCTTCACTTACAAGATCAAGAGGCAAATTAGACAGAGGAAAACCAAAGGTCAGCTCTTGTTTGGCAACCAATAAAAGGGTACAAGCAACAGAGAAATCCCAACAATCTCCTCCAATTTCTACACAGTCAACTACTAATTAATTCAAACTGATTCTTTTTCCTTTTTCAATTAGAGTTTCTTACCAACCAAACGAAGAACATTGTTACATACAGCTGTATATATGTATACCTGTTGAATTCTTGAGCTTTACAAGTGTTCAGTTTTTCTGGGCATCTGCTTATTACAGGTGTTTTGGTCTTGGCTTTTTCAAGAAATTGGAAATAAGAAAGAAGGAAGGGGAAGAGGAGTATGCCGTTGGTCATTGAGGGTATTTACGTATTAGCCATTCATTATTATTGGCTTTTTTGCTTTAATCACTCGTGTCAATATGCTTCCACCGTTTTCACGCGCCTTGTGAAGGAGAGTGGAGCGTCCTCTCTTTATTACATCAATTTTAAATATACTTTGCCTCATCCACCGACAATGGATCCGCCTCCTCCTTATTATGAATATTCAACTTAGGGAATTTTTTTTTTCTTTTTAATATGATTTTGTCTACAAAAAATCATATTTAAAACTTTATAAATATTAAAAAATAATTCTTTTAATTAATTTTTAAAATTAATAAAAAAATGACATGGTAATAAAATTACGATTTTCGGCCCGAAACTAATTCAATAAGTATTTTTGAAGAAGACTCAAAATTTTAAATTATTTAATATAAATTATAAGACAAAGGTGCATTATTGTCATATGTCTAATGGCAAAAGTGCAGTATTTCTGTTTAAAATTTTGAATGATTTAATTGGTACCTAAATTTAACCAATAAACTCTTTTCTAATTTTTATTTAAAAAATAAATAAAAATTAATTCAGTTTCTCATCCTATATATTTTTTTCTTTTAAATTTTTTTATAGAAAGATAGTGAATAAATCTTTTTGAAGATTTAATATTTTCTGAAGTGGTTAGCATGAAGTTTATTTTTGAGTAAGTTGGTCAATTGGTCAATAGAGTTCTGACACGTAGACAAAATTCTATGTGTGTTAGCATTCTATTAGTAAATTAATCAATTTACTCAAAAATAAATTTTATGTTAACCGGATCCATTTTCTCATGCATGCAGCGTTCTAATTAGCCCTTCACAAACATCCCCCTCTTTAATATTCCAGCAGAAGAGCCAAAATTCATCAACATTTTCCTCTTTAATATTCCAGTAGAAGGCTAAAAAATAGTTAACTAAATTCGATCCATAACTGTATAAGTTCAAATCATTATATTTTCAATTGATCCATGACTATTTTTTTAGAACGCAAAATGAATCATATCTAATTATCTATTTTTAACACGTTTAATGCGAATAATGAGTGGATCCCACCACTTTTATGTCAGAGACTCAAATAAAAATATCATTTTGACATATAAAAATATAATTTTCTACTTATATTGGTACCAAAATAAATTTGTTTTAGGAAAAATAAAAAATAATTCCTCAAATTATTTCTTTTCCCCGCTCTTCTATCCCTTTCCCCTTCCTCTTCGTTTCTTTTCTTTCTCATAAAAACCCTAGTTAAACCCTGGTTGCAACTTGTAAGCTGGAAGATTGGGGGATTTGGGAGTAAGAAGACCTTTGGTGGATATTTCAAGCTACAAACTGGTATTCTCCTATTCTCTTTTTTCACTGTTGTTTGTCACTCTTTGTCACTGTGGAATGGAATCCCAAACAAATTTTGTAATTTATTCTGGATTAGAATCAACTCGTCCTTTTTTCTATCTTAGCATTCAAATTCTAATGAATTTCAACTTTAAGCTTTAATGAATTGAAATAGATTAGGTATCGAATAATGATATAGCAGTTATGAAAAATTACCTAATTGCTTTCAGTTTCTGTGCGAGCTTGTATGAAATTATATAATTGTTTCAGTTTCTGTAAGAAAACCGTCAGCTGAAGAAATGAAGTTTCAAGCTTCTTGTTTGTAGTACTTGTACTATGTACAGTTCAGCAGAATTTATGCTTTTTTGTTGTTGGTACTAGGTAATCTTGCTCCAAGATCATTAGCTCTTTAAGGTCATAGGTTGGAGAGAGGCTTAATCTACGTGCCTTAGTTGACAGAGAGAAGATGGAAATAGAGAGGGTGGACGGACGAACAGCGAACCAGTTGAGGCCATTGGCTTGTTCTCGCAACATTCTCAACCGTGCCCATGGCTCTGCTAGTTGGTCTCAAGGTATATACTGTACTTTCATTTTGCTCTTTTGCCTTTCAAAATATTGTTTTGTGCTTGTATATTCTTTTGGATTCTTTTCTTTGATGGGTTCATTGCTTTTTTGGTTTTGTTGTTATGATTTCCCTAAATTTCCACTCTTTTCACATGAGTATTGATTATATTTATGTTTATATATGGCTGCTTTTGTTCCAAACTTCATAAAATTTTGAAAACATTGCAAACGTGTATGTTAAGAGTATTAAGACTAAAATAGAAATGTGGGTTTTTTTATTTAGCTATTTTTCGGGTAATTTACTGCCTGCCTAATGCAGTTATCATTGGTTTTAGGGGAGACTAAAGTTCTTGCTGCAGTTTATGGACCCAAAGCTGGAACAAAGAAGAATGAAAACCCTGAGAAGGCTTGCTTTGAAGTCATTTGGAAGCCAAAAACAGGGCAGATTGGTAAGATTTTTTAGTATTCATTGTGATCAGGGACAGACGCATGATTTATGCCTAATGGGGGCTTTGTACAATATAAATAATAAAAAATAATATAAATTTAACCACTAAATATTGCAAATCACTAAATATAAGAGTATTTTTCTTTTTTTGACCACAAATTCATAAACCCCAAAAAAGAAATAATTTTTTTATCATTTGCAAGTGGGGATCATGGCTAATTCCTTGAATAAAGTGGGTAAACTTCATTCTCATTTGGGTAAAGACCAATAGAATATTAGTCAATAAATAAACATAGTGGGGGCCATGAACAAAATGTAAATATACTAAAGAAGGGGGAAAAAAGCTAGTGGGGGCGGCGGCCCCCACTTGACTACCGTAGTTCCATCCATGGTTGTGATATTTCTCTTGTTAAATCGATATGCCGTTTTGTTTTAACGGAAGCAAAGGTAATGGTAGAACGGTTTTTGCTACTATATATTATATATATAAACTTTCTTATTGGTATACATGACTTTTTCTACATAGTAAAGTTGGAAAATGTGCGACATTAGGTTTGAGTCCACTGTCCACCTGCATTGCTTAAGTTGCCTCTTTGTTCAACTAGTGCATTTAGATTTATAAATTAGACCACCATTTTTTTTGGTAATATACTTGCATCGAATGAAAGAAAAAGTGATTTAAGTTGAATGGACAAATTGCTTATTAGCATCCTCATTGGGAAATAAGCTTAAGTTGCCTAAGTATCTAATAAGACCCCCTCTGGTATTACATAAAGCTTTCTCAATACCTCTTATTTTGATGATCTTGTTATCATGTAGCATCAAAAATTGTAAGATAAAATCAAATACAAGCTAGTTTTTTTCTCTTTATATGCTAAATGTAATTTACTTGATTATCATGCCCTAAATTTCTGTTTGTTTTCTTCCATGATTAGGAAAAGCAGAAAAAGAGTATGAGATGATATTAAAAAGGACTTTGCAAAGCATCTGCCTTTTGAATGTCAATCCGAATACAACAACTTCAATTATAATCCAGGTGAGAAGGTTTGATTTTGTGAAATTTCACGACTGCCTTAGTCCCCTACCCCCCTTGATGTGTTCATTAACCCTAAATGATGCTAATTTGTATGATAACTATGAACAGAATCTGATACTGTTTCTTATAATATTTTATTTGCTATAGCTGGAGTTTGATGGAGGAGTTGCAATGTCAGAGATATTGTCAATGATATGTTATTGTGAATAAAGACACTTGTGTTAACTTGCTCTACTTTAGTTGTTATACCAAAATTACTTTGAACCTAAAGATCCTGAGGGGTTGTTGATAATATGTTGTTATGAACAAGGACCCTTCTGCTTACTTGCCCCAATGGCCAATTTAGTGGTGATAGCAGAATTACATTCAAAATCAGGAATGATTTTAGGGCTCTCAGTCCTCTGGTCAGTTTTAATTGCCTTCTACAGTAACTTATACTGCAAGGTTTTATTCCTCGTGGCCGTAGGGAGATGTCAACATAGTCTACCTTGTAAATAGAATTGATATACAATGAATGCCAATGGGTTCTGTCTGCCACCTCTTATTATGTGAGAACCCCATCTGCTAATAATTCATACTGTTAGGAGTGTCAAAGAAGTCCACAGAGAGAATATAACATCTAGAAGAAGATTTATTATTTGATAATTTTTGGGCATGTGAGATGAAAATAAGAATCTTGCCATTTTTCAGATTCTGGTAACCATGTTTTTTCATCTACTTGAAGATGTTCTGTGTGTTTGGTTACAGTCTCGAAGGGATTTTCTGTTTGATCCCTAACTTCATGTCTATAAATAACTTTGGTTTATGAATAACCCTATTATATGACAAGCATGGTTCTTGGATGCAGGTTGTCAATGATGATGGTGCTGTATCCTTCCTAGCTATACAAATTGTACTGTTTCTGCTTGTAAAATATGGATAGTTTGTGTTGCATATTTCATAGTTTTGATTTTTATCACGCTTTTGTGAAATTTCCATCACTATGTCAAATTTGATTATGAGAAAACACGTCGTTTTCCAGGGTTTCTTTCCAAATTCCCTTGGTTGCTATTTTTGTGCTTAAATATTGACAAAGAAAAGTGTGATGCTCAAAAGTTCCTTTAATACAATAGAGCAGGACACCACTCAAAACATTTTTGTAAAACTTCTTGACTGAACCTTTGTTTAGCTTCTCCCTTGTGCCATAAATGCAGCTTGTGCAGCTCTTGTAGATGCCGGTATTCCCCTGAAGCATCTTGCTGGTAAACTAGACCCATGGCTATTCTTCTTGATGTAGGATGAGCCCGTGAAAGTTGGTTAGAACAATATAAGAGGCTTTGAAAGCCCATGAAGTAGAAGTTGTTTAGTTTTTTTAATTTGCAGTTATCTTATTTGATTTGTAGTTATCTTATTAGAGTTCAAGTTAAGTTAGGAAAGTTGTCTAGGAGTATTATAAATAGTGATGCACTTCATTATTTAGATACATTGAATAATTAGAATTGATTTAGTTTTGTGTGAAGATTATCCGTGTGATATTTACCTTCGTCCCAAAATCCCCGTTCACATCATTTTTGGTATCAAAGCCCAACCCTAAACCACCTTCTGTCGGCGTTATGAAAATGATACATCAACACAAGAACAATCACTTCGAATCACTAAGGAAGTCTTTGCAAAGCTTCAAATTTGGCATGTCGAGAGCGCATGTAAGAGTAAATTTGGTATTGCCTTTGATAATCGAATAGATATTACCACGAGCATCATGTTGCACATGATGATCCCATAACCATTTACGCCCTAAGATAATGTGACAAGCTTTAAGGGGTAGAACATCACACATAACGTTATCCGTAAGCTTGCCAACGAAAAATATAACAAACACATTTGGGTAACCCGCAACTTTGTATTGGTAATCCACGCAACATCATACGACTTCGGTTGAGGCTTAACTTTTAACTCAAGTTTCTTAACTGCTTCCTCAGAGATAACATCCGTACTACCAGTATCAATCACAAAAGAACACATGTCCCGCACATATGACTCTGGTCTGAAAAATTCGCCCACGATGGATTTTAAGATCATCCTTATGTTTCTGGGCAACAAGTAAAGGTCGAAGAACACCTAAACATCCTTCCGAATGAGCATTAACTTTTAAATCTTACTCATTGGGCTCATATTCGTCGCCTATCGGCTTGCAAATCTCTTCGTTTAAGTCGGGTTTTCCGCACCCTTTGTCAACAATAACAAGTTGCCTAGAGGGAGAAAAGACAACATTCATTTTCGGGGAAGGACTCAAAAGACATATGACCAAAACCACGACAGTTATTGCACCTAGACGTATGGTTGTTGCTATCATTAGAAGAACTTGGGGTACGATTAAGCCTGCTAGTAGCTGAAGGGCTTGTTGACGATCTTTCCATTGGCCTATTTAAAACAGGCTCCACAAACGTACGTTCCCTCTGAGTTTGTACGTTCCCTTTTCAAATTATCCTCAATTTAGCTGGAAACTTGAACAACATCATTCAAGAGCAAGAGTTTATTTGTAGCTACACCACCTGTGATCTCTAAATTCAATCCTAGACGGTACATAGAGATTAAACGTCTTCAACCCAAGGAAATTCAGACCGTGTAACCAAACTGTAGAATATTGAAGTATACTCGGCTACAGATTTACTTGTACCATCTCAGTTAACTGCAAATATGCTCGTTGCTTGTAATCCGAAGGTACAAAACGTCGGGTCAATGCAGCTTTCATATCTTCCCATCTTCCCGCAGATGTATACAAATTTCGCTCATGTTGATCCCACCAAATCCGATTTGTTCCTTTCAATTTCGCTTCAACAAAGAAGAGTTTCCTTTCATTGGATAATTCATACCAACGAAAGAACTCTCCGAAATATGAATCTAATCGAAAATGTTTCGGGACCATTATCGCAATTGAAATCTCCAACATCTAATTTTGCTCCTCTATCCAACGCATTCATCCTAGGATCTGGAACATGAGGATTAACTCGTGGATTAGGGTCATGCTGCTATAGTCTCAGATTATGATTAAGATCTGAGATGGGGTCTTCAAAATTCTTATGAGCATCTTCTTGTACCTTATCTACGCGTTCCGTGAGTACATCAACTTTTAGTGTAAGTATTGTAATAGAAGCCTGAACATTTGCAGTAAGTGCTGTGATTGAATCTTTAATCCTTTTGAGACGCTCATCTTGTTGTAACACATACGCATCAAGCTTGGCGTTGATTTCTCTAGCATTAACCGTGGTTCCTGCGAATAAAAATATATATATTTTTTTGCTATAGGGACTTCAGTGCAGGAAGTATAAAGAGCTGAAACTAATGAAACTTCAAGGGCTGAATTGGAAGAAAACAAAACTACAGGGACTGACATGTAATATTTCAATGGTATTTTGAAATTTTTAAAAACTTGGAGGACTAAACTAGAAAACTATAAAAAGTATAGGGTACCTAACTGTAATTTTCCATGAGATATTTTAAATAACGAGATTTGGTCTCTTGGCTTTATATTATTACGTGACTTTGGTAAACAGGTAAGCAACATATGAAAGGCAAGCAACACATGAATGATCGACAAGATGGAGATGACTCAGTCTTTCGTTTTCTCTCTCTTCTTCTACCTTTTTTTTGTTGGTCTGTTTTCAAATTGAAAAGATGGGCTCCTATCTAGGGTTTCTTGATTTGGATGGGGGCTGAAATTTGGGAATTATGAAGATAAACGATTGGAGATGGGGTTCAGATTACAGGGATAGTTGTTGTGACTATTGTAACAGTAAGGAGGGATCTGACACGGTATGATGAATTGGACAAAGAAACGCAGGCACAGATGAAAAAGGAACTCTCAGGGTGGAAACTTGTTGTAGTGATGATTTAGGTTTTGGATAAGTTTTCGTTTTGGCTGGCAACTTTTTTTATTTATGATGATGATGGGATAATGATTTTAGGTTTAATCGAAATCATGATTAGGAGACAATGATTTTGGGACGCCAGCAAAAGGTGGTTCACATGGATAATCTTCACATAAAACTAAATCAATTCTAATTATTTAATGTATTGAAATAATGAAGTACATCACTATTTATAATACTCCTAGACAACTTTCCTAACCTAACTCGAACTCTAATAAGACAACTTCAAATCAAATAAGATAACTGCAAATTAAAGAAACTAAACAACTTCAACAACTTCTACTTCATGGGCTTATGTTGGTGTTATCATTTTTCGCTCTGATACCAAAAATGATGGGACGGGGGTTTGGGATGAAAGGAAAATTTCACACAGATAATTTCACACAAAATTCAATCAATTCTAATTATTAAATATATTAAAATAATGAAGTACATCACTATTTATAATACTACTAGACAACTTTCCTAACCTAACTTGAACTATAATAAGATAACTACAAATTAAAAACAACTTCTAATTCATGGGCTTCCAAAGTCTCTATTGTTCCAACCAACTTTCTAAAGTCTCTTATATTGTTCCAACCAACTTTCACGGGACATCACTTCCATGTTATTGTCATATAATTTTGTACTTATTTTTTATACTTGTTTTTGTAGTTGCAATATGTTGTTGTCTAGCCCAAAATGGATATGTCATACTAGACCCTAACAAGCTAGAAGAGCAGGTTAGTCTAATTTTGTGACTATCGATTGTGCTCAGGGTTTTCTGATTATCCCAGAAGAATTAGAGCATTTTCTATAATTGTATTTATGAAATATGTGTTTATGTTGTGATTAGATTGTACCGCTCTTCATGGGTACATACTCTTTTCTGAATTATGTAGTCCATGCACGAGATGTACTTTGAGTTTCTAGATAAGAAATGTATTCTTTAAAACTATGCATATTGGACATGATTAGGATTATGCTTGTCCACTTTCTTTTATATATATATATATATATATATATATATATATATATTTTGGAGGGAGGAGGGAGTGGAGAGTGGGAGTTTAGGGTATCCATCTAGTGGCTTATAGTATAATGGAACACATACTGTTAGTCATTGTTTATGATCATTCAAAATATCTACATTTTATTTGTAGGGATCACTTCATATGTATATATATAATACCTTTTTTCTGAAATTCGTGATTTTATCTGGCAGAAGATGAAAGCATTTGTATATTTAGTTTTCCCGAATTCAGTTGCCTCTATACTTTCCGAAGGATCATTACAAGTGGGAGGTGAGCCAATGGAACATGGGATTATTACATCAGTTACTCACGGTGTAATGCCAGGTATTACTAATTCACACTCATGACTTGCCTTTCCAATTCCCTTTCATGCTGATGTCATGCAGCTCTACTATTATGTTATAATTGTTGGAAGATGGTATAGGTCACATACCAGTTTGCCCTGGTCAACTAAATTTAATATATCAACCATAGTTATAATCTAATTGTTAAATTTGGAGGTAGCTTATGACTAAACTGTAGATGTTGAATGTCAATTAGGATGCAATGTAGGAATGTCAATTAGGATGCAATGTAGGGTTGTGCATACTATGTAGGCTTGGCAATACAAGTTATAAACCATGGGTTAACCCAAATTTAATTAAAACTATTGGATTGGTTAACTATTTTCTAGGAGCCGAGTTGGTTAAAGTTTGAAACTATATTTTTGAAATGAAAAACAGGTCCAAACTAGATAACCATATTTTATCACATTTTCATGTTCATTCTAATTTTGTCAAATTGAAATAGGCCCATTTTTGGGTATATTTATGTATGTTCAATTATTTTACTTCCATAAGTAATTTCACATCAGTTCAATTAAAATATCATAACTCATAACTGCCACAATTCATATCTTAAGCTTGATTACTAAAAATTGTGGAGTTGTTAACTTCTCAAATTCAGATTTGACTTTTCAAATTCAGAATCCTTCACAAATATTAGAGAAAGTTTATTCAGAAATTGTGTATAAAGATGTAGAACGAGGTGATGGATACAAATTTTAGAAAGAGAAAGTGAATACAAATTTGAGTGAGACAGACATAGCTTATACATATTTTTGACACAGAAAGTGTAATCATATTTTAGAGGGAGAAAATTTAATTAGATTTTAGAAAGAGAAAAAATGTTGCATATTTTAGAGAGAGGAAGTTTAAAGAACATTATGGATAAAACATTGGAGATGGAGACAGAGTGTGTATAAAAAAATTTAGATAGAGAAAATCTAAAAATTTTAGAGAGGAAGAATGTATAAAACATTAGAGATAGAAGGTGAAGAAATATAGAAATTAAATATCATAAATAATTTATTTAATTGAATCATAATAATGGCAAGTTTGAAATTTGAAATATGGGTTGACTTATATTTGACCTATATATAACTATATAGTTCTAATCCACACAACCCGTTTTAATTCTTAAATAAAACCATAACTACATTTTGTAAACCAAAATCAATTTATAACCGTATTTTGTCAGGCCTAATACTATAAAACTTACGGCAAGAAGTGACCAAGGCAGTATCTAGAATCCCACATGATGCCTTTTACAATCTTCATCCCCCACCCCCTTGACCAAAACACACACAGAGACACACACACTAGGCACACAAATTGGACACAACTTCCCCTCTCACCTTTTAGCTTGTGGGTTTTTTCTTCCATAAATCATTGGCATCCGTGTTTGGATGTGTATTAATTAGAGCTAATGTGTTATTTGGTTTTACTTCTTTCTTTATTCAGTGGATGATTACCTTCACTGTCTGGAACGAGGGCGTGCTGCGGGTGCCAAGTTGTCTGACTTTCTTAGGAAAAGCCTACAATTGCAAGTTCGAAATGATTCTTCTAAGGCAGGTAGTATATAGAAGAATATCAGAAACTGGGGATCAATTGATGCCTTTTTGTCCCAACTGGTTACTGCCAAGTATTTTTAACAAACGGGTAGTGACTGCCACTACTGGTTACTGGGGGTTTAGGTCGGGTATTAAAATGTTCATTGTGATCAGCAATCATATATGTGCATGGTGTTGGAACAAGTCAGCTATATATAGATCTGTCAATATAATTAGTTAACTGTTGGGTCAAACCATATTAACCGGAATCAAATGGGTCGGTTAACCATTTTTATTTATTCAGGTTGGTTAAAGTTTGGATCCATAATTTTTAAAATAAATATAGTTCTGAATCGGTTAACTATTTTTTAACCCATATTTCATTCCCGTTAACTTACAGCCTAGGAAGGGTAATGAGAGAGGTATCTTTGGAAATTTGTGGTTTTTCTAGTTATTACAGGGGTTCTGTGAGGGGAAAGAGAAAGCTTTTGATTTGGTTAGCTCACCAAAACGTTTTCGTGAAAACATTAAAAGCATTATAGTTTACGGGTGTTAATCGATGTTTTGAGGATTGTATTATGGGTCAATTGTTATTGTTGTTATAGATTTTTTATTTTATTACAAACACATTATTAAAATTAAAAAAAAATTATTAATTAATATTTCATCCAAAAAAAATTGAACGGAATGTGTTAAATTTATGTTTTGACTTTGGGAAAATATAAGTTTTGTAATGTTAAATTTTAATGTCTGTCTAATTAATTAAATTTTAATATGGTCTATAAAATTATATGGTTCAGTTTTTTATTTATCTTGTATGTTTTATAAATTAATATATTTTTATTTTGGGTGACTAATGTTATTCTGTATGTGTCTAGTTACAAAAGAATTATAAATTTGTTTCAATATTTAAACAAAATTCATAGAATTATACTATGGTGTATTTTGGATTCTAACCTTGCTAACAATAATTTTAAAAATTATTTAAATATGGAAGAGTATTAATAATTTTAATTTAAAATTTTATTAGTATAGTTTTTTAACATTTTATTATTTATATTAATAATTTTTATATTATATTATTACTTAATTAATTTAATTGTGACGGTCACAATTTTATTTTTCAAAAATTTTGTTTAAAATTCAAAACATCTTAAAATGGTTAATATGATTTTGAACTATAATCATATAATTTTAACCCATACAACCTATATTAAAAATGATTAATATGATAATATAATCATATTTTGAAAATTAAAATTAACCTATAACTATATTTTGTTATGCCTAGCTATATAATAAGAGTGAAAATGACATTGATCGAGTATCTTGTCCTATGATTCTTATTCCCTAATGTTTGGATCTTTCGAATTGCCCAAACAGAAGCTTCCCGATTCTCAGCAGTATATATATTTGTGTTCTTATTGTTCCTAAAATCCCCCCACCCACCCAAAAAAAAAAAAAAATTTAAATTTTCTACTTGCCTCTTGTTTATCCCAGTATATAAGTTGGTGAAACAGACACTTTGTTGTATCTGCTAAGTTTAAATGTAAGCACCATGTATATACTTAATTTCTGCCATAAAAGAGTGTTATTTTTATTCAAGATACTATAATTAAATGACACAATATTTACAAATTTAATACTCATTATGTTCTAAAATTAAAAATTCATTCATTTCAAAATGACTACTTTAATATAATTAAGTTTAGCAGATGTACTCTTAATATTAGCTAGCTAAAAATATAATAACAATAAAAGTGTAATGACAAATTAAGAAATTACAATAAAAGTGTAATGACAAATTAATAAATTTTCTTAATGTATTTTTTAGGAATGAACTAAAAAAGAAAATATGTATCTAACTAATTTTATGACTATTAAATATGTCATTCTTACTAAACTTTCTAATAATTAGAAGATAAATATGAAATAAAAAAGAATATTCCTACCTAAAATTTGTAAAATTAACAAATTAAGACTTAATTATTTTGGAACTGGGAGTATTGCTTTACTACTGCTCGGGCGAAGGGATGCAACTTGAAGATTACTTTAAAATATTGGCAACCTTATACTACCTTACTACAAGCCATTATCATGACAGCTTGTGATTTGTCGAGATATAATTACAAGATGCCCTTTTAGTAAAAGTCGAATAATCCATGATTCGACTTTGCTGATATATATATATATATATATATATATATATATATATATATATATATATATATATATATATTATGTAGCCTACTAGGTCAGAGAGAGAGAGAGCTAGAGAGAGATGGCTACTTTAAGGACTGCATTTCAAGTGAAATCTTCTATTGATCAGAGGCCTTCGAATTCGCACATTTTTTATCACTTCAAAACCACACTCACCTCTTCTTTTAAGGTAAATAAATCTCAATTCTCTCTCATTCATGTCTTATATATGTATATATATAGTTTTGATATAAATTTTCACAACGTATATAAAAATGATCA
Source organism: Panax ginseng (assembly GCA_020205605.1). Taxonomy (NCBI): domain Eukaryota; kingdom Viridiplantae; phylum Streptophyta; class Magnoliopsida; order Apiales; family Araliaceae; genus Panax; species Panax ginseng. Next base: position 22,448,945 of record CM035131.1, on the reverse strand, counting down.
GTCTAATGAATTACTAATATAGTTTTGATATGATAATATTTGGGCATGCATGCAGCCATTCTTGAGAGAGTTGCAGCAAATTCCATTAATGCAAATTGATGAAATCCCGAAAAACTTGAAGAACACTTCAATTGAATTGCTAAATGCCTTTGTTGATTCTGCCTTCGAATTTGTCGACCAACCTCGTCTCCCATCTCAGGTACGTACGTACGTATATATGTACACCTCCAAATGCATGCATGCAGTACCAATCCACGCACAGTCAATCATTTACACACCCACATATCTACATATTTACGTACGAATATATATGTTGGGTTGTTCCTTCGATATAAAAAAAAATACTAGGAACAAATAAATAATTTTAAATAAATAAAATACATCAATAAAATATTTTGGAATGATACAATCAAAGTAGCCGAAATAGCGTGGTGCTAAAGTACTGAGACACACGAAAACACTTTCTTTAAGGTGATTCATGTCATCGGGGAAAGATCATTGCTTGATTGGCTACGTATAACTACTCACTGACAGATCACCTTTAGCATACAAAAGTCAGCACTCGCGTTGTTTCTCTCAACGAAATCTAGAGAGTCCAAAACTCCATGAACTCCACATTGTTGATTGGCTAATATATTTACATGTTTCTCATATATGTATATATCATCTTCTTTTATATACTATTCCAACATGTTTGTGTGTATATATATATATATATATATACAAGACAAATAATTAAAATAAATCTCTTCAACAATGCTATGCATACATTCTGACAACACCTACGCTACTGATTTATAAGCCTATGATATGCATGCAAGCAACCAAGTCTGACTATATATAATCTTATTAAGCTAACGGTAATATCTTACTGTAATATATGTAACGGACCACAAAAATGAACTGATATTAATTGCCTCTATTTTGAAACTGTACTCTTATATGAATAAATATTAATAATGGACATAATTAATGATGTAACATTAAAATAATTTATTTTATTAAAATAACTCCAACATGTGTTGATTAATATACCTTTTATGCAAGCAGAGTAATTTTGCTCCGGTTGAAGAAATAGGCAATTCAGTTTTTGTTAATAGTGTGGAAGGAGAAATTCCAGATGATTTTCCAGAGGGTATATACGCAAGAAATGGTATGCTAAGTTACTAATTTGTTATTTTTCATAATTTATGCTTTTCTTTTCGTAGATAATACTATAAAATAAAACAATATCATCAAGTTCACCAACAAATTCATTATACTGTGATCACATGCGAAATTAAATAAACATTCAACAAATCTAGCTAGGGAAAACTGGAACAATTTAAAAAAATTGCTTTATTTTTGTAAATTTTGTAAATATAACTCTTTTATGGATCGGAACCAGAATAAGTATATATGTGTGTGTGTGTGATCCGTGTACCTAACTTTTAATATCTACATGAAATTAAACTGCAGGTTCGAATCCTCTATTTGGAGGGCTAAAGTCTACAGTTTCTATGTTCGGAAGATCGAATAACATATGGGTAGAAGGAGAAGGAATGATTCATGCTATGTACTTTAACAAAGAGAGTGATGGCAGCTGGAGTATCTTTTACAACAATAGACATGTCCAAACTGAAACTTTCAAGTTAGAAAAGCAAAGGAACAAACCATCTTTTATTCCCACAGTTGAAGGCGATTCTTGGGCTGTTTTGTCAGCTTATCTGCTAAATATGGTGTGCATGCATGTTTATTAATCATATCCCAACATTAATTAATGCAGTAATACTTCATATTAATTACAGTATGCATGGTAGATCCCTATTTAAGCTTAGCTAGGCTACATATTAGTGAACCTGGAAAATATTATGTACTGTTAACGCCAAGATCCTCTCCAACGTTCCAATTACGTAAGACGACCTGATCCTGTACACTAAACACGGTCAACACCGAAAATTTGACGGCTTCGACTGTCGGGAGATAGCTCAGGTGTGAGAGTCAGTACAGGCGATCACAAAGGTTAACAATGGAGGATAAAATATCTAGAGTCTTGAGAGATAAATCTATCAGTTGAATGTGTGTACCTTTTCTTGACGACTTCCTTTGCTATTTATACTCTCTTTGCCATTTCTGTACCACCCACTCTCGTCTCTATTACTCCCCCCACTCCTCAGTGATTTCTGCCGACTGCATGCAGGCTGTCACCTTTTTCATACACTATTTATGCCGCTGACCGGTTTTAATCCCATCCACATTAATGCATTGCAGTCACAACAGTCAACAGCCTTCCTTTTTCATCATTACAAGTCAAAGATAGAGATATTAAAATATCAAATGGGTCGATCCACTGATCCGACCCGATCTAAAAAGGACCCAACAGGAATAATATAATGACCAGGCCCAGTAACTTTAAGACTCACTAATGAGGACCCAATAGACTAATCAAATAAGTAGGCCCAATCTACTCGGCCCAATAGGAGAAATATCATGACCCAACATTGCCCCCTAGTTTTTTATTAAATAGGAAGTTTAATAGAAAACTATAAATGATCTATGGTATTATAGGACCTGATAGGATTGAAATGGGCCCAAAATAAAACTTACCCAGGCCCAAACGGAAATGAATTAAAATCATAAGGCAAATTAAAAACCGGAAACCCAATTGAAAGGTCTAACCCGATTAATATCTGAATCTTGAATTGGACGTTGCCCATTTGAATTCTTGATTATTACTGGCATTTAATGTGCCGCCCTCGTGTACCGTGTAACCGTCAGTATAAAAGGCAATTTCTCCCAAATTTGACAGTTTTACCTACCAATTTGAATTTCGGACCTTTGAGCTTTCTTATTCTCTCCAGAACTTTTCTTCCCTTCTCTGCAAAATCTCAACGATGGCTTCCCAAGATTCTGAGCAAGGTTCGCCTCTCCTAGTGACACCGATCAATGCTGTCCCACCAAATCCAAGCCCCAACAAAGAATCTTCGAGCTCCAATCCCAAAGGTGTGAAAACTAGGAAGAACCCACCTCCAAACCCCCCCCCAACACCTTCTGAGTTCTATAGGAATACAGAACGTTTCTCACATGCTAACACTCCTTCTACTGTTACTGAAATCGATTTGAAGAGGATTCGAAGCAGATATCACATTCCGGATACTCACATGATTAGAGCCCCTAGATCCGGTGAGAGAATGTACCAACGGCCAGAAGGTTGGACGGCCATTCCTGTGACCATCCTTGAGAAGGGGGTTCGATTCCCCCTTCATATCTTTTTGGTAACCCTTTTAGGGTTTATCGGTGTTGGGTTCGCCCAATTGGTACCGAACTCCTACATTCACATCCTTGCCTTCATTGCATTCTGCCATGAAGTGGGTGTCGAACCAACCCTTGATTTTTTCTTTACCGTGTACAAAATAGGCCAATCTAGGGAGAAAGGGTTCAAGGCTTTGAGCAAGCAACCACCGAAGACAGGTGAAAAATTTGATAGACGTTCTTTAGTAAATACTCCTTCGAGTAATAGGGGATGGCACGAGAAATGGTTTTTCGTTAAGGGACCTGAAATTACATCCTTGCCGAACTGGGTTACTCTTGAGAAAGTTTTTGCTGACTTTGGAGATATCTCAGAAGAAAGAGAAAATGAAATGGTAGAACTCTTCGAGAATTTCCCCTCGAAGGAATGGAATTATTTACTTCTTACCAAACAAGCATGGTTATACGACCATAAATGTAAGAATTGATCTGTCTTAAGTGTATACATATTTGAAAATTTATGTGATATAAATTCTGATGCAGGGCTGTTTGTTTTTTGTAGTATCTTTGATCAGACCAAACTCTTCGGAGATAAAGGACTTTGAAGAATTTCTATTTGGGAAATCTTCGGAAGCTGCTGGAACTCCATTACTAGAGACCTTACCCGAAGCTGATCCAAACCCTGAAGCACATACCATCGAACCCTAGATAAACGAACCAGAACCTGATGAGTCTCCCTTACCAGAAGAGACTCTTCAGCCTCGCCGGAAGAAGAGGGCCATCCGAAAGCCCCAATCAACTCCCATCCCAACTTCTGCTGAACTCAACCTAGAAATCAAACCGATTACCAACTCATCCCCCCCTCGAGGAGGTTTGCTCGATCTGCCCACTCACGATCGAAAAAACCTTCTTCGAGTCAAGAAGTTAAGAACTAAGGTCACACCACTAACCACCGAAGAGCTCCAAGTGCCTTCATCATCAACCATTCTGCCTTTTGTACCTCCCGTAGAAATACAAATTTATGAGGATGAAGAGAAAATTGAACCTGCCCCTGCCCTATCTCGAAAAAGGAAACACCCTTCTGATAGCCAAACGAGCCCCATAATCATTCCTTCACCAGTGCACGAGCCCGTTCCTTCTCGGTCTCCATCCCCTGAGAATGTATACATGGACCCTTCACCAACTCGTGACCAGCCTATGCCTTCCCCTCCGAGGCCCTCGTCACAAGAATTTCAGAATGATGCCATGGGATCACCGACATTATGGCCTCGGTTTAATGCCAATTTCCCGTTCCATCTTTTCGAAGCTTTCGTTCGGGACACAGACGATCACCGATTCGGTAATCACTCGAACGGGGATCTGCTTGACGAAGGCATGAGCTATTTGGAGAAGGTAAGTGATAGTTTTCTAACTTTCTATACTTCTGCTTCTGCTTAAATATCTGAAACAAATTGAATGTTGTTCGAATATATCTGAAACAAAGCGTCTGAGGCCAGTCAGCAGTCATTGACTGATATGAATGTTGGGCTGGTTGAAGAGATTTGATTCTGAAGACCAAAAATGAAGAACTTGCCTCAGCCAATCGAAGCTTGGCGATTCAACTTGGTGAAGTTCAGGCAAAGGCTCAGGATGACAAGGAGGCATATAGGGCCAAGCGTCATAAACTTTGTCGCCAAATAAAATCGTTTGAGGAACGAGGTCCTCTTCTGACTGAAGAGGTTCGCAAACAGATTCAAACTGAATACCGGGCCTCTGATGAATTAAATGCTGAAATTCTGAAGGTTTATTCTGAAGGGTACGAAGTCTTTCGGGATCGAGGCAAGGAGAAAATTGTCAAAAAATCAATTAGACCCTACCCTTGTTGACTCAAAGACGAGGGTGGTGCTTGAATAGACCTGCTTCGCTTTTTTATGTTAGAAATTTTGTAAAGGATTTTTATTTTCTGTGTATGTAATCGTTTAACTATTAATGAAATTTTAATTTTCCTTTTCATGATTTCTGTATAATGTGTTTCTTGTCAATAATTCAGCATTAATGGACTTGAATGAACTTAACTTAGGCTATGAATCAGATAAGGCATATAACAGTTAAGTTAAGAAATGAAATGAACTGAATTCAATGAACTGAACTGAATGAACCAAACTCAACACTTGAACAAAATAAAGTAATGCATACTTATCATTTCCGAAATATGAGACAGGTCCTGTTATAAGGTGAATTCGACTGATCCTCCTTGCACCATCAAGATCTTGTTTACCACTCGGGGTAGATCAAGTATATAAGGACATTTGTTTACCACTCGGGATAGAACAATTTTATGAGGACTATGGAATTTGTTTACCACTCATGAAAAAACAAATTCATAAGGACACACCGACAATAAGGTCGCCATCGAATGGCCAAATGAGTCCGAATCCATACCTCCTCCTTTTGGCATTTTTTGTTTACCACTCATGCAAGAAAGCAAAATTAAAAGGACTATGGAATTTGTTTACCACTCATGTGAAAAAAACCCATGAGGACACTCCTCACCGAAAAAGGTCGCCATCGAATGGCCAAATGAGTCCACCCCTGCCCCTCCTTACACCGATGAAGTTTGCCTACCCCAAAGGGCCCCGACAAATTCATAAGGACCACCGCCAAAAGGCTACCATCGAATGGTCAGCGAGTCCCCCGCCCTCCTTACACCATTGTGAACTTAGGACCAATATGAAGAAGATCAATTTTGCAAAAAGTGAATCTTTTATTGATGATGAACCACCATTTACAGACTTCCGATAAACTGACTCGATCTCTATTGGAAATATTTCCGAAGTCTGCCGGCGTGCCAAGTGTTCTTGATCTCGGATCCGTCCAATGCCTTTAACCGATAAGTCCCGGGCTTCGGTACTTCAATTACTTCATACGGCCCTTCCCAATTCGGCATCAACTTTCCCATGTTCTGAGGCGTAGACGCTTCGACTTCTCTGAGGACAAAGTCCCCCACTTCAAATCTGCGAAGCTTAACCCCTTTGTTGTAATGCTTGGCTACTCCGCTGATATGTCAGCCAGCTTGATTAAAGCCACCTCTCCGACTTCTTCCAACAGATCTAAGTCGACCTTCACCCTTCATCATTGTAGATCTCTTTGAACCGACTAACCCAAGACTTGAGATCCAATCTCAACTCGACTAAGGCATCAAGATTATAGGCCAATCTAAAAGGTGAATCCCCCATTGTAGTCCTCTGGTAGTCCGATAGTTTCCACAATACACCGAGCAGCCTCCTCCGCCATCTTCCTTTAGCTTCGCCCACCTGCGCTTTTGATCCCATTCAAAGAAGTTGTTCTCGTTTGTCACCTCAACTTGCCCATTCGATCGTGGATGAGCCACCAAGTCTTCTTATGTCAACTCCCAACTCCTTCAAAATCCTTCAAAAACTTGATCCCACGAATCAAGGCCCGCTTGTCCGATATCACCACTTTAGAATTCAAAATCGAAATACTACTTGACTCTTTCATGAACTTCAAACACTCTTATCTCGTTATCAACCAAGTGGCTTCGCTTCTACCCATTTGGTCATATAATCGATAAGAAACTATAACAAAACCGACCGACCTTTAGCTTTCTAAGAATCTGACCCAAAGATATCTACCCCAAACAAAGAAAGGGTATAGAGATAAGATCGAGTATAGCTCTTTCCGTGGTCAATGTGGATCGACCGCTGAGTGGCACTTCTCACACTTCTTCACATACTCAGTAGCTTCCTCAAAGATCGTAGGCAAGAGTACCCTTCGCCAAGTACTTTATAAAGCCAATGACTTAACAACCATATGGTCATCGTAAATACCCTTATGAACCTCCCGAAGAACATACTCAGACTCAGACGGAACCAGACACTTCAACAATGGTGACGAAAAATGCCCTTCGATAAAGATCCCCATCAATAAGAACGGTCGGCACTCTTGTAGATTGATCTTCTTTGCCAAAGATCTCGATCCGCCGGAAGGACGCCATCCGCCAAATATTCAATGTAGGAGTCATCCAACAATTGGAACGCTCAATGCACATCACGGCTTCCACGTCAATACTCTACCGCCGCAAAACCTCCAAATAAACCGACCCGTTAAAAACATCCGCATCCGTAGTGGCTAGCTTCGACAATGCATCGGCAATGGAATTGTCGTTACGTTCTATGCCCTGAAACTCATAAGAGACGGCAGTATCAAGCCGCCTTCAACTCGCCAAATATTTGATCATCCTCGCCCCACGAGCTTCATAATCTCCTCGACAACCGCTGACGACCAACCGAGAGTCATCAGAAATGATCGCCTTCAACTTCTAGACTTTCGCCAATAAATCCTCGCTAGCACCGCTTCAGACTTCTACCGTTGTTCGCTTGCTTTGAACCCAAATCGATGGCTCGCCGCACTTTGAATCCTCTCGACTTGTCAAAATAATACCCGCCCAATCGACATTCACAAGTAGAAGACCCATCTCGCATACAAAGATCCATGAATTCTCGCTGCGCTAAAGAATCAGAATCGCTCGATCGACGCCCTTCAACGGCAAGCAACAAAAGATTCCGCTTTGAGAACGAGCATCCACCACCATGAAATCGCCAAGGCTTGCCCTTTGATAGCGCCGGGGATGATATTCAATAAAAAATTGGATAATTCCATCGTCCCATGCCGCTAGTCTCCCCAAAACTTCGCTTGCTTCATCACCTTCTTCAATGGTTGATCCAGTAGAACCAGAGCCGACCTTGAAAATATTGTCAAGCTTTCGACTAGCAATTATCAAAGCAAAAGCAAATTTTTTCAATATTCGATACCTAGTTTCAAAGATCTCAGACACGGTCGACATAATAAACTCTGATGTCGCTTCCTCCCGCTTCTCGAACCAAAAACAGCCCCCACCGCCAACGAACTAGCCGCCAGTATAAGTACAAGGTCTCAATGGAGCAGTTTCACCAATAAAGGAGTCAAGACAAATATGTTTTTATGCCTTGAAGGCGCTCTTCACACTCAAGTCCACTCGAACGCCTTTGCATTCTTCTATTCCTTCAAAGTATCAAAGAATGACAAAGATCTTCTCGCAGATTTGGACACGAACCTCCTCAAAGTCGCAATCCTACCAATCGACGTTGAACGCCTTTGAACGACCGAGGAGTCTTCATGTCGAGAATAGCCCGGATCTTCTCCGAATTGGCTTCAATGCCCTTTCGACCGACCAGATAACCTGTGAACTTCCCCGCACCGAGCCCAAGGTACACTTTGCAGATCGAGCCTCAACTTGTGATGACGGACACCCCAAGCATTCCTCCAGATCATCCAAGTGCTTCTCAACATTCATGCTTTTCACGATCATATCATCCACGACACCTCCATATTCCTCCCAACCGCTTCCTCAAGACAAAGTTCATCATTCTTCGATAGTGGCTCCAAAGATTTATCGTGCCAAAGGTCATCTTCTTATAGCATACACCGAATGGTGTGTGATGAAAGTCGTCTTCTAATGTCCTCCTTGCACATGGAGATTTGATGATAACCCAAAAAGAATCCATAAAGCTTAGTAATGCATACCCCAAGTCAGCATCGATAAGTCGATCAATATGGGGCAGGGATAAGTCCTTCTGACAAAGCTTTGTTCAGTCCGTATAGTCGATGCAAACCCGCCACTTTCCATTCTCGCTTCGCACCAACACTACATTAGTCATCCACTCCGGGTAGTTGATCTCAAAGATGAAGTCAGCAGTTATCAGCTTGGCAATCTCCTCATCAATAATCCTCTAACGCCAGTGCAAAGATCCGCCTTTTCTCGCCGAACTCGCTTTTCAAGGATCCACATCCAAATGTGTTTCGGCAATTTTCTACCGATCCTGTGCATGTCTTGTGGTCTCTATGCAAATATGTCCGCATAACAGCGAAGAAGTTCCATAAGGTTTGTCCGAAGAGGTTCCGGCAGACCCGAACCAATCTTCACTGTTTTGTCTTTCTTTCCGAGGACCAGCTCGATCTCCTCTGTCTCTCCCCGCAGAATAACCAATGGCTCCGAATCGCTTTCAAAGGAAGGGCTCGATCTCAATTGCCATGGTTTGCTTCGCTTGTCGACCCCTACTACTCCCGAGGAAATAACAAAGATTCGATAATAATACTGGGCGCATCCAAGTCCCCGCCACCTCTCCAACTCCGCAGTCCGTGGGGAACTTGATTTTGAAGTGAGGGATGTAAGTCACAACTGAGAGTCATCAAGAGTAGGTCTTCCCAAAGATGGCGCGTTGAAATCAATCTACATGCACAACATAAAATTTACATGTTATTTCTATCTGCTGAGGAGCTGTGTCGAAGATCACCGGTAGTTCAATAGTGCCTGCAACTTTGACTGGATCGTTGCTGAAGCCATATAGGGGAGCCTCCTGCCCAACCTCCATCTTTCGCCCATCAAGATGCATCCTCTGATAAGCATGGGCATACAGAATATCCACAAGATCCGTTGTCATCATCATTCGCTTCACATCCACCAAACCCACTTGTCAGCCGTGATCACCAAGGCCCTTCACGGGTTCGATGGGCTCAAGGATAATCAGATCACCGAAGGATATAATCGCCCCTCGAAACGGCTCTCCGTCTATCTTCTGGGAGCACCCGCCACGGACATGACCGAATCCAGATATCCTCCTCTCTTCTTCCCTACCAATTTCCCGCCGTCCACCCCTGCTATTACATCAACGACGCGTCTTTCGGTGGTGGATTTTGAGCATTTTGCACGGGGAAACCTTGAATCGTCTCGAATAAGACGGCCAACATTCTCACCGATCCTGTTGATCCCTCCCGCCACATATTGAACTATAAACCGCTTAACCTTCCTCTCCACAAAATCCTTCAAATTGCAACACTCATTAGTGTCGCGACTGCAATATTGATGATAGCCACAATACTTTCGAGCATTGCCCCGTCTCCGGCTTATAGTTATCACGAGGTGGTTCAAAGAACGGGTGATTTCCTAATCCGATCCAAAATCACCGACCTATCCGTATTGGCTTGGTGTAAACCTTGTTCACCTTCGGGCGAGGAAGCAGTGGGCGACTACTTCCCCTCTCCATGAGTTGTTATACTTCTTTCAACCTGCCCTCCGCCGATCATTATACCCTCCACCTTCTTCTTCGATCGCTTTTCACTTTTTGGAGCATCCGCCTTTCATTCGGTCCAAGAAGGACGCTTCAAAGCTATTCATAGCCTCCTCCACTACAATATAGCCTTCGCTTTTATCAAAAGCTTCTACCAAACTCTTCTGATGGTGAAACATCAACTTCTTCACCAACTTTTTAGACTTCACCAAATCTAGCCTGCTCTTGAAACAACCCTACAAACAAGATCATTAAGGTCCTGACACCGCCAACCGCTTCTTCCCTAACCTCTTCACATAATCGACCCAAGGACTCATCAGTGAATTGTTTGACCAGCAAAGAACCTGTGGGCTTCTTCTTCTTCTTGCTTTGCTAAAACGGCATGGAAATTTTCACACAAATCGGACCATGATGAGACCGAATCTGCAGTAGAGTCCCCATCCACCGCCTCACATCCTTCCTTAACGTTGTAGATTAAACGATGACACTCTGGCAAGATTCCAGAAATCATAATAATCCATCACCGATCGAACGCCTCGGCTATGGTCATAAGGGTCCCCTGACCCATCAGAACTCTCCATGCGAGGCAACTTCTTGGTGGTGTCCGCGCTTTCTCCTTAAGGATATCCGAAGAAAAGGGAGACGCCTTTTTTTCCGGAGTGTCCTTCACCTGTTGAACCTCAGCTAACTGCTTCCGGAGCTCCTTCAACTCCTTCACCAAAAAATCCACACCTTCCGGGTCATGAGGAGACTTCTTCTCCCAAGAACTCTTTCTTCTCGAATGGATCGACCATCCCTATCTAAACCACCACCTCGATGGGCTTCTAGACTTGTTTCTACAGTGGGTCCTTCCTCACGATGAGAGTGCTCATGACGCTGCTCTCTCCTTCTACTTTCTGGCACGATCTCCCTCGACCTACTCCTTCGTCTGCCACCATCCCGGCCTTGAGAACCGACGATAATAAGTGCTCCCTTCGATGCCTCAGGAGTTCTGCTCCTCGATCTCCTTCTATCCATGGAACGGCCTCGAGATACATGCACTAATGCTCGTTCCTTCCCTCTCGTCAGTGGTACCTCCTTATGCCTCGCCACGCCTCTCTGACCGACATAAGTGGACGCCTCATCCTTCGGGACGGCCATCCGGCATTTTGACAAATTATATCTTCCTCCGCTTTAAGAACTTCCAAAGCTTTATCCGCCTCTTCGACCATCTTTGCCAACTTGGCGCTTCATTATCTCGACCACTTTGGCAGTGCTTTTAGGCGAGAGAACCTCCACCGCCTCCGATCCCGATCACGACCTTTATCATCAAGAAACACCAACCTCCGTCTGCCCCCACCCATGAGCTCTCGAACGAGAACCTTGAAATCATGCTTTAAGCAAAGGTTTCACTCTCATGAAAGCTCTTTCAAGGACCTGCATTTATCCTCGATGAAATGTGTTGATGACGAGCTCACAAATTTCTACCGTCTCTTCCTGCCAGATTCCGCTTACTCCTCACCATCTTCCGACGTAGAACAAATAAATCTTTGTGATTGAAAATTTCAAGACACTAGAACTCAGCCCTCCTTCTAGCGCCAATGTTAACGCCAAGATCTTCTCCAACGTCCCAATCACGTAAGACGCCCTGATCCCGCACACAAAAACACAATCAACACTAAAAGCTTCGACGGCTTCGACCGTTGGGATAGCTTCAAAGCGAGAGTCAAGACAAAGCGTTCACAAGGGTTAACAATGGAGGATAAAATATCTAGTGTCTTGAGAGAGATAAATCTATCACTGAATGTGTGTACCTTTTTTTGAAGACTTCCTTTTGCTAGTTATACTCTCTCGCCTTTGCCATCGTACCACCCACTACCGTCTCCCTGACACGCCCCCACTCCTCGCTTGATTTTTGCCGATCGCATGCAGTCAGTCACCTTTTTTTTCCGCATCATTTATGCCACCTACCAAGCTATAATCCCATCCACATTAATGCATTGCAGCACCACAACAACAACAACCTTCCTTTTTTTTTCATCATTACAAGTCAAAGATAGAGATATTAAAATATCTAATGGGTCGATCCACTAATCCGACCCGATCTAAAAAAGACCCAACAGGAATAATATAATGACCAGGCTCAGTAACTTTAAGACTCACTAATGAGAACCCAATAGACTAATCAAATAAATAAGCCCAATTTACTCGGCCTAATAGGAGAAATATCATGACCCATTCGGGAAGTTTTACTCAATTTCAGAGGTTGACTTGCCTCACGAGATTGATATTCTCACACTAGAAACATTAGGCTCGTGGGATGTCAATGGAGCTTGGAATCGGCCCTTTTTCAGCCACCCAAAGGTATGAATTTCATTTATATATTAACTTATTCATCATTTAGTTAGATCTCATATGAATAAGTTAATGATTAATGACCTTTCTTTAGGCAATGGTTTATGACACTTTCTCATTATAATTAAATAATGGCCATATTTTGTGTTTTTGTTATTTTTTGCTGGTTTAAATAAAATTCCCTTATAATAGCATTAAACAAAAACAAAGAATGTTCCTACAAATAAAAGGTTTTACCTTTCTAGGTCTTTTTTTTTCTGGCTTAAGTAACATTTTATTACATGCACAGAAAGCTCCAGGTAGTGGGGAGCTAGTTACAATGGGGATTGATGCAAAGAAACCTTTCATTGAACTTGGTGTAATCTCAGGTACTATATATTTGTTTTAATTAATTATAAAAAACATTGCGCACGCGATTTATAAAAATCATTCATAAAATCATATGCTAATTTGTTCATTTGAATCAAATTAATTAATTATTCAGCCGATGGGATGAAATTGGTTCATAAAGTGGATCTCAAATACAATAGGAATACCCTTTCCCATGATCTAGGTGTTACACAGAGGTATATATATTTGGAATCTAAAATATTTTTCCTAGTTTAAAGGCTTGTAATTTCTAATTAATCAATGATATAATTTGATCTAATGCAGCTCTAATTTAATTTGCAGGTACAATGTGATATTGGACTTCCCATTAGTTGTGGATATAAATCGAGTCATTAAGATCTAATGCAGCTCTAATTTAATTTGCAGGTACAATGTGATATTGGACTTCCCATTAGTTGTGGATATAAATCGAGTCATTAAGGGAGGCTCGTAAGTATTAATTATACACATGTTCTTGAATTACTTTTACATATTTAATAGACATAATTAACAAATTAATTCAAACATAATTTTTCTTAATTATGTAGATTAATAAAATTTGATGAAGAAGATTACGCGAGGATTGCAGTGATGCCGCGTTATGGTGATTCAAATTCCCTCAAGTGGTTTGATGTTGAAACAAGTAGTGCATTTCATATTTTCAATTGTTTTGAAGATGGTGATGAGGTAACTAATAAAGACAATTATTTTTTATTTAGTCCAAATTTCCAATAATTAATTATTATTTTTTTGTACTTTTGATATTAGAACTAATCCACATTATAAAAATTATTATAGGTAATAATGTGGGCGTGTAGATCTCGTGGATCAGTTATACCAGGACCTGATCTAGGCTTTGAAAAATTTGAGTACTTTTCTAGAGGTTTTAAGCATATAAATTCCGTTAAAGAAAACACTGATTTTGCAAAATTAGAAGGATTATTTTTCAGTCGTGTTTATGAATGGAGATTAAACATGCAAACCGGGGAGGTGAAGGAGAGGAATCTAACAGGGACAGATTATTCTATGGACTTTCCTGTGATCAATGAGAATTTTACCGGTGTTAAAAATAAATTTGGGTACACACAAGTTATTGATTCAGAAGCAAGCTCTAATTCGGGTAACTAATTATTTTTTTTTAAAAAAAAATGTGCTAATCAAATAATTTCGCATAGTATTGGTAATTTAATTAAGACTATTATATTTAGGCTTGCCTAAATATGGAGGACTAGCCAAGCTATATTTTGAAGAATTATCAGGAGAGGAAAAAACTGGAGAGGTGATACAGGTTGAGTATCATATTTTTCCGGAGAATACTTTCTGCACAGGATCCGCGTTTGTCTCTAAGGTTGGAGGGATTGAAGAAGATGATGGTTTTATCGTCACATTTGTACATAATGAAGATGATAATATTTCTCAGGTAAATTAACTAATGTGCAATTAGTAATGTGATCATTAGCATGATTAAATTTTTCTTGTGTTATCATTGTGGATGTATAGTAATATATGTTAAGCTGTTTCATCCAGGTGTATATAGTTGATGCCAAGAAATTTTCGGATGAGCCAGTGGCGATAATTACGTTGCCTAGCAGAGTTCCATATGGTTTTCATGGAGCTTTCATGCCTTCTCATCTTTAACAAGAGTGCACAAGCTTTGTGAACCAGCATTTTGCAGCAAGTAAAATAGAGCACATGCATGCACCCTGATTTGTGGTCAACTTGTCATATATATATATATATAATATATATATATAGAGAGAGAAATTATTTAGTCATCATTTAATTATGGTTATTGTTTTGTTTAGACGTTGTTGTCGTTAGTAGTGAATATTTGTGCAAAATGTAGTCAAGAAATCTTCATGCAAAGATTTGCTTCATTGTATCACAGGAGATTATTTGCTGCAATCCATTTGTACACCAGCATTCTAAATGAATGTTAATGTAAGGAGGGTTTGGTTGCCATTTGCTAAGTTCCAAAATTTTGCGAAGTTTGGCTTAATTCAGATTGTTTATAATGATTTTTTTTTATCGGTAACAGAAATTTTTATTTAAAATCCAAAGTCATATATATAATGTGGCAAATCCAAAAGTTATGCATAGAGCCACAACAGAGTTGCATAATACCGAGAATTTGAGAAAAGACAAGTTGAACAAAAGCTCAAAGATAAGTACAATTATTCCAAACATAAAGATAATTAGTTTCTTCAAAAAATAAAATGTTAAGAGATCGCACCTATTGTTCCTTTCCTTTGAGGCTTGAGCTAAGGAAAACTATCAATCCCCTCGCTTGGCAGCTATATGAATTTTAATAAAAAATAAACTCCCATTGATGTGATAAAAATATGTAATAATAAGTGTACACTGTTAAATTGAAGAACTGACAAGTACATGTCGAACCCACAAAGACTAAATTAGTTTTAAGAGCTCTTCTAGATGGACATAAAAATTGTACATGAGTGTATTTGCTTCACCTATTTGTATTTTTAGTACCCACCATTGGTAGGGGTGAAAACGAATCGAATCTCAGCGAACACTCTAATGCTCAAATTCGGCTTGACTTGAAAAAATTGAGCTCGAATTCGATAAGTAATTTTTAATTTTGCGCCAGATTCGACTCGGATCATTACTCGGACCTACTCGGCTCGTAAGTACTTGACTCGTTTACAAAACGAGTTACTCATGAGCTTTCAAATCGAGTTTCGAATATGAACCGCTTTAATTAATCTTGAACCAACGCATACTAAATTGATTATTGAACTAATGTTTATATATAAGTCTTTTTTTACTTTTATTTATGTAAAGAAATTAAAAAGAATGTAATACGAATTGACAATCAATTCACTGATTTATTCAATTACAAGCTTACACAATTTAATACTACACTTTATAAATTATAAAGATTGATACAAATATCACATATTTAGTTTATTAGTATGGATCAGACCCGTATTCAAATATGATCCATCGAGCAGGTATCGAGTATGGATCGAGAAAAAAATGAAATACTCGAACCTCTAACTGAGCGAAATAATCTTTGGTATACTTGAATTAACTCGTATTATTAAATGTAAAATGAGTATGGATCATATTCGACTCGAATCTAACTTTGAATTTGAGCTTTGGATCATATTTTCGAACCGATCTCGAGTCGAGTATTGAGTTACTCTGCTCGGCTAATACCCCTAACCATTGGGGTCAAAATACAAATAAGTAAAATTTAAATACACTCATGTCCAATTTTCATGTCCACATAGAATTTTTGTAATTTTAATGTATCCTTAATATCTATTTTAGGCGAATTAAAAATAAAGATTGAAAATTGACTAACTATAATATGAAAACTAATATTGAGGAAGTAATCTAGGAATCTGAATTCATTAAACAATAAACATAATAAACATAAAATTCAATTTCTTCAATTTTTATAACTTAATTACGATTTTGATCTCTCCTCTTTAATTTAGTAATTTTACAATTAACGTGGACAAACATAGACTATGAAAATTTAAGGCTTAACTATAACTCATCAAAACTTATTCGATTAAGCATGAATTATGAAAAACTCATATATATCTTAACAATAATCTATTAAAACCTCTTAATTAATTAATTTAAAAACACATAAGAACTATAAAACGAAGATATTTCAATAACGAAATATGAAGGCGAAATCAATTAAACATAAAATCATAAATAATAGAAGAGATGAAAAATATTATTATGAATAATTATTTAATTTCATCTTCATCCTAGATATAAAAAATTAACTAGACATGAAAATAAATAAACTAACTAAAATAAAGAAGAAAAGAAGATTAAGAATAAATAAGAAAACTCCATTTAATTAATGATCATCCAACAAACGTACAATAAAGACGTAATTTAATCTACTCCTACTCCTACTCCTACTCCTAACCTAAACTAATACAATATCTAATGTAATCATTCTCTCTAACAAGAGACATGCATATTTATAGGGAAAATATTTATGTCCTAATTTAGATTCATGGAACTTGATATCTTTTGTTCCTTTTATATCCTCCTCTTTTCTTCTCGGCTTTAATCTCTACATGGTAATTTCCCAAGATTCCTTTTCTATCTTTAAAAGTTGTAACAATTATCTCTTACTTATTCACCAAGATAAATTCAAGATAAATCCATTATTATTCCACCTCCTTCCTTTTCGTTGTAGGATAATTCTTGGATATTTTCTTTCATGAATAAGAGCATAAAATACTGATTGATCACTAAGATTTTAACTTTATTACAACAGAATATTAAATCTTATAAAATAAAATAATATATATTAACTTAATAAACTAATATAATTAAAAAAGAAAAAATTAAGGATAATAAAATATATGAATATGTTTCTATCACCAATCATCATTACAAGCTCTTATCATATCCCATTAAGACTGATTCAAATCAACCAAACTAATTAAGGGTTGCATGCAGCCATGCAGGTTTAATTTCCAAAGATCTTTTGTAATTAGTGTAATCACACCTAAGGGGCTGTTTCATATAAGAAAATGTTACATTGAAAAAACAGTACAACATCATCATAACCTTTTCTTGCAATTATATATAGTGGTAATTACTTCATAGTATTCTTTTGCAAAAAGTACTTCATAGTATTTATATATATAACTTTCATGGAATCATCTAAGGAGACAAACTTCCCCTATTACGATTATTTTATGATGTTACCAACCAAGAAATATTATTTATAAAAGATTCATTATAGTTACCGCTAAAATTGTTTATTCTTTGTGCTTTCTTTTGGCATTTACATCACTATATTCCAAAATTTTCAATTGATAAATAAAGGGTTAATTGAGCTTGAGATGTGAAACAAAATATAGTACTGAATATTCAAAATTTGGCTATAATTAATATTCTGTATATTCTGTCCGGCTTCTTCACTCTCAATGAATCCATTCGGAGCATGGATCATAGCTGCATCCTTCTTGTTTTCGTCCGTTAATGCTCAACAACCATCCAATTCTCATGTAAATCGGTTAGTTGATCATAGCATTCTAATAGTAATCACTTGCTTTTCTGTTATTTTTTCTATGATATTTCTCATAATTGTCTATGCAAAATTCTGCTACAATATTCCGTCTCATCAAGCCCTGACAAATCGTCCAAACCTCAGTCGCCTAATTCGATTGAGCCCTTCACTTTCTGGAATTGACAAAAAAGTCATTGATTCATTCCCCGTTTTCACATTTTCATCCCTCAAAGGTGCAAAACAAGGCTTAGAGTGTGTAGTTTGTTTATCGTAATTCGAAGGAAGTGAAATCCTTCGTTTGTTGCCTATTTGTAGGCATGCATTTCACATAAATTGCATTGATAAGTGGCTAGAAAGCAACTCAAGCTGTCCTCTGTGTAGGAACAAGTTAGATCCATATGATCTAACAAATTGTAAATATCCTCTAAACTCTTCGAATTTTATTAGAGAGAATTCAAATCTTGAGCTTTTTGTTCAAAGGGAACAAGCTCATCATCAAATTAGTTCATCAAGATTCAACTTGGGTGCAAGTTTTTGGAAATTTGCTAAGAAAAAAGAAAAGCCTTTGATTCAAAAAGGTAGCAATAATAGTGATGATATTCATAATGAGAATGATAAAAAAATGTTTCATAAGTTCAAGCATGATATTATCCTGTCCGAAATTGTACAAAAGAGCCGGTGGAGTGATGCAAATTCTTTAGACCTAATGTTCTTGAATTCTGAAATGCTTAACTTAATGTCAAGCAAAAGATTTTCTCAATCTCCAGTACTCTCAATGAATGAAGATACTGTGAAGATTAAGGAAATTAAGGAAATTAAGGAAGGGGAAATGTCACATTTGATTTCGAGTTTTTCTTGTGGTTCAAGCAATCAAGTATTAAGCCAAATTAGTAGTACAACCTCAAGATCAATAAATGAGCATGGTGCAAAGAGATCAGTGTCAGAGATTGTCAACATTCCGAGGTTCATGGAATACGTTATAAACAACAACAACAAGGTTGAAGAATCATTTATGAATAATGGAAGTGATGAGAGGATGAGGAGGCTTTGGTTGTCGATTGCGAGGAAGACGGTGCTATGGTTTGCAGGTCAAGAAAGAATATCAGTTTCACTGGAATCAAATAGCAAATCAATGCACACTCCTTGAATATGTAAAAACATCTTAAACATTGTAAAAGTTTGTTTATACATAGTTGATAGGGATAATACACTTTTTGGTCACTGTACTAGAATCCGATTTTCATTGTGGTTATTGAATTTTTTTTTGTCAATCGAATAACTGTACTCTCAAAATTTACAAAATGGTCATTCCGTCCAAAAATTTGACGAAAATGCTGACTGTGCATATTGACCCGTTATTTTTGCTGACGTGGAGGGCAGAAGACTTGCCTTAAAAATTTTCTTAAAAAAAACGTTGCTAATGAGTGTCAAACTCCAGACCTCTCCAAACTAGAAACCTTATATTCTAATAAAAGCTACTGGACCAACTACCTATTATGCTTGAATTTATGTAACACTAATATTTAAACCACCTAACATCGTTTATATGCATGTGAAGATGAGATAATAATAATTGTAATAATAATAATAATTGTAATAATTATTATAATAATAATAATAATAAATTTTAAATAATTAAAATTTTAAATAATAATAATTATTATAATAATTAAAATAATAATAATAATAATTAGTTCCAATATAATTAGTTCTAAAGCATGAATTCAGCTTGCACCTTCAGTTCTTCACTATATCTTCTAAAACTTCTCACTTACTGTTAATTTTTTTAAAACTTTCTCACTCTTAAAAATCTAACTCTCTCCAAAAAAGTTCTATTTTTTTCTATAAACTTTCATTTTTTCTGTCTATTAATATCTCACTTTATTCATTTTCTCCCACTAAAACCAATGGAGTATTTATTCATAGAGCAGGGCATATATTTAGGCTTCACCCCTGGTTGTTTGAATGTTGCGGACCTGCGGTTAGCCTAGCAGACCTTGGGTGCGACTTTTTTTTTTTTTTGTTCCATTTCTTGATGTACAGAGGTAGCATAATTATGGATCCAAGCATTAGCTTTTCAATGATCAGTACTACACACATGACACATACACACACGCACACACGTATAATAATAATTATTATTTAAAATGTTAATTATTATTATTATTTTAATTATTTAAAATTTATTATTATTATTACAATTTTGGGAAGTCAAAAGTCTTCACCAAAATTATTTAAAGCCGAATTGCTTCGACTTTATATATTAAATAAATAAATGTGAAAGTTATTAAATATTTGAATATTCAAGAACTGACTATCAACTTTTTTTAATTTCTTCTAAACATGACAATATTGACAAATATTTAATTACCCAAAAAAAAAATGACAGAAAGATTTATTTGTGGGTGGTATACAATACATTTTTTAAAGACTACTACTTTTTTTTACCCTCTTTGAGTATGTGGAAGCTCAGTCCTTTCTCATTATATAATGATCCGAAATTCTTATTCATATGTAATTGTTCGGGAACGTTTTACCGACCCTCTATTGGGTCAAGGATTCAATACCAGAAGGGTTGGAGAGACCGATGGGCCGAAGCCCATGAAGATGTTGGAAGTGTTCGAGTCGACATTTGAGCCCTCCGGGACCATAGCCGAACCTGGTCTTGTGATGTTCGGCTTGGTCTTGAGTCCTTTGGTGAAGCCTGTGTTAGATTATAGGACCGTTTGGGCTCGACAAATGAGCTCTCCTCAGCGGCAGAGTCCGGCACCTATTCATGTGCATATAAAGGTAATTCCAAAGGTGGTGATGAGATTGGACTCTACTTTTGACCTTTTAAGGAGATGGCGTTGGACCCAAGTTATGGTAATTACCATATACTAGGAGTCCTAGTCCATTCGGGAGAAGGATTCTAAGGTGGTGAGTACTATAAATATGAGGCCTAGGTTATCATTATGAGGTAATATCTATTTTGAGCACTAAATACTTATCCTCCATTGTTAAACCTTGTAACTACTGCAGACTTCATTCTCACACCGAGTTATCCCCAAATGCAAGATAAGCCGTCAAGCTCGTGGTGATCCACATCGTCAAGCGTGTTCTAAGCAGCGTGAATTTTGTGATCGACGCTACTTAAACTTAGCGCTAACATCATGCTAAGGAGGAGGCGTTCTTAAATAACAATCACAATTGAACACTTTTCGTAAGGAACTATGGCGAGTGTGGAGTATGCGCTTTAAATCGTGAAAAGGCTAAAACACACCGCACCACTCGTGAGAGGATCGGTGAAAGACAGATCGGGCTCCGTAACCCAGACGATCGATGGAGCCATTGGCTCTCCGACGCAGACTCTTCCACGAGAGCCAAAGATACCAAGACTGTGCCAAATGGATGGACGGGTTAATTCATGAGTCACCCGAGGCGCGGAAAGAGTCGTGAGCTGTGGTAATGAGATCGTAGAGAATTCATCCTGCAGAAAAAGATGCAGCAAAACAAAGATGCCATAATGACCCTACGTCTTCAGCAGGAAGAGCTCGAACTGCAGATGGCCAACGCGCTCGGTGAGGAAGAGGCGTCCTCTAAGAGGCGCAGGCACCATAGCCGGTCTCGGTCACCCCGAAGGGAAGGGGCTGAAAGGGAGAGAAGTAGGTATCGAAGTCGTTCGAGGGATTGCCGGAGCCGGAGAAGAAGCCGGGCCAACAGGATAACGCTCCGCAGCCCGGGTTTGGTCAAGCGTAGGAGGAAAGACGAGATTCCCGAACGTGAGAAGACGATGACCCTATTCGTCCCCTCACGAAGGAGAATCCACCCTCGTCAAGAGTCAGCTTGAATTGAGAAGCTATTGTTGGTCAAGAGCCCGACGGAAATACCTCGACCTATATAGGGTCACCTTCTCTCCGAATATTAATCGGAGATACGGACCCCAAAAGGAAGATGCCCCGATGGAGACTTATGACGGTCAGGGGACCCTTACGACCATTCTCGATGGGTATGATGAAGTTGATGACATATTATAGCTACTCTGATGCAACCAAGTGCCGCATGTTTACTACTTACCACAAGAAAAGCGCCGGAAATGGATGGGAACCTTGACATCGGGATCGATAAATTCATGGAAAGACCTTCGGAAAAATTTTATGCACGGTTTGGGAGTAATAAGAGATTTGGAAGATCACAAAGATCCCTCATGCAGTCGTGCAGAGATCGGATGAGAGCCTTTTGGGAGGCTCAGGGGTTTGGTGGTGGGTGAATTCCCCACAAGCTTTGGGATTCTTCACACCCGGGCTTGACATCTAAAAATCAAAGAAGCCGATGAAGGACTGGTGATCAACCCCGGTACCGACCCGACAGAGGCCTTCCATAGGGTCAAGATCACATAGCAATCGAGGAAGTCGATGGGGAACTTCAAACCTCAATCCCACGAAATACCGAGATCGGGACAAACAGAGCTATCGTAAGCTCGACAACTGTGGGAGGCCTGATAGCTACAAGAAAAACTACAACGGGGGGGGGGGGCGGTGGAAGGCCACCTTCCCAAATAAAGGGGTCAACAAGGTGTACACCGCACTCAATACAGATCGGGCCAAGATACTGGAAGAGATGCGAAGCAAGCCCTTTTTTGAACCATGTCAAACGATCCCGGCTGTGGAAGAGGGTTTGAACAAGTATTGTGCGTGCCACCACCGTAGTCGGGGTCACACGACGTAAGATTGCACTAACTTGAAAGACTTAATAGAAAAAAAATGTCCGTAATGAAAGTTGGTACAAAGACGAAGTTGGTCGAGAAGGGCCGGAAGCCCTGTGAGAGGACAACACCGAGCCCACCCGACAAACACAATTGCAACCGAACCCACAAGCTCGAGGAGTTATTGATGTGATATCAGGCGGGTCTGTAGGGCGTGTGACTGGCAGGAAAAGGAATGGACATCTCGGCCGTCTTATCATCATTATCGGGTCCTCGCCCGTAAAGGACGAAGCCACATTCGTGCACGACCATCTCCTTCTCGCATTTACGACTACCCTACGAGCGGATCGAACCACATGACGGGGCACTTTAATAACTTGGCTGCCTGCCAAAGGACATGAAGAGGATGATGATCGACAACGGTCTTCGGTTGATATACTCTACACACATGCATACCAACGGATGAATCTGGGAGGAAAGAAGATAGAATTAGGAGGAGAGGGCCTATTATACGGCTTCATATGGCGACCGGCTCATGTGACGCACAATCACGCTACCAAATAAGTTCTAGATGCCTCCCCAAGCAGACGTAAATCATGGTAAAATTTTTTGTCGTGACAAGTGGATTCTTGGCTTACAACGCCATTTTTTGGAAGGCCCACCTTTATCGGCACTACAAGCGGTAACATCTATACCCCACTTCAAGATCAAGTTTCCGACAATCAATCGGGATAGGGAAAGTAAACGGAGATCTCGACATCGCTCAAGATGTTATCTAATACCTTGATTTCCTCAAGAGTCGGGGTTAGTAAGTTGTAAATGCATTTATGACCATCGAGATCGAGCCGCTCACTAAAGGCAAGATCGAACCCATGGCTCGCCAAAGCAGAAGAAACAGAGGATGTTGAGTTGGTACCGGAAATCCGCATAAATTGGTCAAGATCGGGCGGATTATCCGAAAAGCTACGAACGAAGTCCGTGGAATTATCATGGTGTATGCCGACATCTTCGCCGGGAACCTAGTGACATGCCCGTGTAAGTGAATCAATCGCATTACATAAACTTCATACCAATTCGAAAAGGAAGCCGGTGATACGAAAAAGAAGGATCTTTGCCCTTGAAAGACAGAAGATTATGACGAAGAGGTTACCAAATTATTAGAAAGGGGTTCATCTTTGAAATTGACTATCTCGAATGGCTGGCGAATGTGGTATTGGTATAGAAGCAAAATGGGAAGTGGAGGATGTGCATCGACTACACAGACCTGAACAAGGCCTGCCCAAAAGACTTCTACCCCTTGCCCAACATAGACCAGCTAATTGATGCCACTTCGAGGTATGGAATGCTGAGTTTCATGGACGCTTTCTCAGGATATCACCAAATCTCGATGCACAAGGAGGATACCTCAAGACTAGCTTCATCACTCATCTGCTATATATGCATATCGGAAGATGACCTTCGGACTACTAAACGCAGGAGCAACCTACCAACGAATGATGAACTTCGTGTTCCGAAAGAAGCTGGGGTGAAGTATGGAAGTATATGTGGACGACATGATTGTCAAGAGCATGTCAGTCTGGGATCATCTGGAGGACTTAGAAGACTGCTTCGAAACGGTGAGGCAGCACAAACTGAGACTAAACCCGAGCAAATGCACCTTCGGATTGGGTTCAGGAAAATTCCTAGGATATCTGGTCAGTAAACGGGGAATCGAGGCCAATCTAGAAAAAATCTCGGCGATCTTAGACATGAAATCTCCAAAGACATATAAAGATGTCCAACGGATGATGGGCCAAATTGCTGCCCTTCGGAGATTCATGTCAAGGTCAGCTGAGAAATGTCTACCCTTTTTTGACACTCTCAAAGGCCCGAAAAATGACAAGAGTTTCCAGTGGACTTCAGAATGCGAAGACGCGTTCCAGGAGATCAAAAGATATTTGGGTTCGGCACCATTATTAATGAAACCGATCCCCACGTAACCTTTATACTTATACTTGGTCATGAGCCCAATGGCGTAGGGGCGGCACCGGTAAGGGATGAGGAGATAAGCAATTCCCTGTTATACTACGTCCACCATGTTCTCCGAGACGCGAAACGAGATACCAACTCGAAAAAATTTGCTTACGCCTCATAATTGCTAGCGAAACTCGTGCACTATTTCCGTGGTCATTGATAGTGGTCTACACAGACCAACCTTTGAAGAAGATTTTACACAAGCCTCAAGTATCGTGTCGGTTAAATTGCATTGGGCAATGGAATTGACACAATTTGTTATAGAGTATCGCCCCCGAACGGCAATCAAAGGGCGTACATCATCGACTTCAGTAGTTGAGTGTTCTTTCACCGAACCGGAGGCGAATATAGTAGCCGAAACACAACCAATCCAGACCTCATGGACTCTATACGTGGACGGATCGTCAACTATGGATGTCAGTGGAGCAGGGGTCATCCTAACAAGCCCCGAAGGGTTCAAGGTGCAGCAAGCTATTCGGTTTGGTTTCAAGGCCACAAATAACGAAGCAGAGTATGAGGCCATCCTAGCAGGGATACGATTGGCCCGAAGCCTAGAGGTACAGCGGTTGATCATCTACAGTGATTCACAGCTGGTGGTCAAGCAGTTATCGGGCGAGTACGAAGCCCGGGGGGCAAGGATGACCAAATATTTGGCTGAGCTAAAGGATAAGCTTATGTACTTCACTTCATACATTTTGTCGGGGGTGGACCCCATTGAGAGAATACGATAGCAGATGCCTTGGCAAGGTCGGCAACAAATCAAGCAAGCTCTTTCAATGGATCAAAGTACTTGGAGGTTCGGAAAAACCCGGTGTCCCAAAGATGTAAATCTTGGCTTTGACCTACTCAATCATTGCTCACACCTTATATCTCATACTTGGCCGATGGGACCCTCCCTTCTAACCGAATCCTAACCGTGCAAGTCAAACAATCAAGTTCGAACTTCACCCTCATAGATGAAGATCTATACCGAAGGGCTTTTAGCTCTCCAACGCTTCAAATGCTTGACTCCTTTAGAGGCGCATCACACGCCGGAGATGCATGAGGAATCTGTGGGGATCACATGTGAGCAAAGTCACCATGACAAGATTTTGAGGCAGGGTATTATCGCCAACTATCTACATCAAGCAAAGGAATTCGCTAGAGGTGTCCCAAGTGCCACCGAACAAAGAATATCCCGCACCAACCCCCAAGGAACTATATTCCGTCTTGTCCCGATCCCTTTCATTGTGTGGGAATCGACATTCGAGGGCCTCTGCCAAAAGCTAAGGGACAAGTTAGCTTTGTGATCGTGGCTATTGATTATATATGACGAAGTGGGTCAAGCCAACCCAACGCAAAAGATCACCGAATGAGTGTTTGAAGTTTTTTAAAGAAGGGGTAGTCTACCAATTCGGTATCCCGATGGCGATGGTCTCGGACAATGGCGCATACCAGGGATCTAAGTTTGAAGGCTTTTTGAAAGAATTAGGGATCCAAGATCTCAAGACTTGATTGCCCATCCTCACCAAACGGCCAAGTGGAAGTGACCAATCGAACCCTACTCAATGGGATTAAACGCAGATTAGATGCATTAAAGGGTTTGTGGGTTCAAGAATCGCTATCTATTTTGTGGGCGTATCGAACTACCCCAAGGACTACAACTGGAGACTCCCCATTCAGGTTGGCATATGAGACCGATGCACTCATTCCTGTTGAGATCGAATCTCCGACTCTTCGAGTCAGCCAATATAAAGAGCTATATAATGACGAGGGTTTGAGAACAAATTTAGATTTGTTAGATGAAGTTCGGGATTCCGCCATGATGAGGTTGGCGATCTATCAGCAGCGAACAACCCGACACTATAATCAGAAGGTGAAGACAAGTAATACTAGCGTTAACAGTAATACCTTTTGATATATAATTAGAATTTATTTTCTTACATTTTATATAATTATATATCTATGAAGTGTTAATGTTTAATATTTTTTTATTAAGACATTATTGAGCTCCGATTTTCGCTTCTTTATAACTTCCTTTATTTCACTATTTTTCTTATTAGAAAAATAAATTACGAGGACCTTATTTATACAATAATTTCCTTTGATTAACTGCTTATTGAAACTAGTGGAAATATTATTTAAAATTTTAATCATTATTATAATAATTATTATTATTTAAAATTTTAATTATTATTTAAAATTTATTATTATTATTACAATAATAATTATTACAATTATTATTATTATTACAATTATTATTATCTCATCTTTACATGCATATAAATGATGCTAGGTGATTTAAATATTAGTGTTACATAAATTCTAGCATAATAGGTAGTTGGTCTAGTGGTTTTTGTTGGAATATAAGGTAGTTTGGGGAGGTTTGGAGTTTGACACTTGTTAGCAACATTTTATTTCTTCGTCAACAAATAACGGGTTACGTCAGCAAAAATAACGGGTCAATATGTACAGTCAGTATTTCCGTCAAATTTTTGGACGAAAATCAAACGGAGTGACCATTTTGTAATTTTTGAGAGTACAGTTATTCGATTGTAACAAAAAAAATTCGGTAACCACAATGAAAATCAGACCTTAGTACAGTTACCAAAAAGTGTATTATCCCGTTAATAAGTCCAGAATTTCGTGGATGTCATGAAAATTTATGTGAAAAAAAACTGATATATATATATATATATATATATATATATATATATATATATGAGAATGATCTATATTATATTTATACGTTGAAAATAAGAAAGAAAAGTCAGAATTAAAAATTGAAAATCGACGTTCACTACTATTAGTAGCGGACAATAAAAAACATACTTAGTGTCTTCTATTAATAATAGCAAACACTTATTGACAAGAATTTAAAATTTATTAATTAGGATTTAGGGTTTATTAACCAGGCTTTAGGATTTACAATATGTATCCAAGACTTGTATTTTCTCAACTTTAATAAACTTTAAACCTTGATTAATAAACCATAAACTCTAGTTTATAAACCCTAGTAAATAAATCATAACCCCTGGTTAATAAACCTTAGTTAATAAATTCTAAACTCTTGTAGTAGCGGACGTTAAGTGTTTTTATTACTATATCCGCTACTATTAGTAACTCACTTCGATTTTCAGTTTTTAATCCTGGTTGTTCGTTCTTGTTTTCAATAATATAGATGATGTATGTCCTATAAGGATTCATAACAAATACATGTTATAATCATTACTGTAAGACCCCAAATAATTAATAAATGAAATTTAATTTCCTCTAATTATTATTTTGAAATAGTAAGGGTTGATTTGATTAATGTGGATAATTATGGGTAAAATACACAAATATTTCAAAATAAGCAAGTGGTTATAAAATATTCATTATTGTCGGGGAATATTCGTTTGGTCGTGGAATATTAAATCGCTTGTGAATATTCGCATGCACGGCCAGTAGCGACCATGCATGTGGGCCCCATAACTTGAAAGCGATTGGAGGAAGAAAACGACAAGAATAAGTTGTTTAAAAATAACTACGTGGTTATTACTCAATTAATCTTGTTAAAATACTCTTGTGGTTAAAACACAAGAAGACATTTCAGTATTGCACACCAATTATTGATTCTTACGTAAGAAGCGCACTACTCAATAATTGTTACAATAATTATCGCTCAAAGATTTTTATTTTATTGATTCAATAATTGGTTGTGTTGATATTTTATATTATTGTTGTTTCAATAATTGTCACTACACACAAATTTTTCATTATCGAAGCAATAATTCATATTATCTCGAATAATATTATTGGATAACATTATTGGCAATGTCTAGAAAGTTCTGTCTAAGGAGAGGTTTGGTCACCTAATTGCGCTACCAAAGAAGAGAGAAATTCTTATTGAAAGCCCCTCTTCCTCGAACCGCATGGTTGTCGATATTGTGATTCTGTAATATTATTCGTGAATAATTAATTATTGATTTATATGATGAGGAAAATATTGATTTTATGTGGATATAGATGGAGAAAATTTTTTTTATGTGACAATTGTTGAAAATTAAAATTTTATCTTTTTCTGATAAAATAATTTATTTAAATATATTATTATATTTTTAATAATATAATAATGGTGATATTTTTACAATGAATGTGTGATATTTGAGTATACGAGGAGAAAGAGTATTTTTGTTGCAATAAATGTTTAAAACATGTTAAACATGTCGGTGGACCCCATTTCTTGACTGAAATTTGATTATAGCCTGTAAAATCGCTCGTTTTTGGATTTCGGTCAATTTCTGTTTGGAATTTGAAAAAACTTTCTTCTGCAAAGTTGTAAAGAATTGAATTTCCTATAAAAATTAGAGAAATTCGATTTTTCTGACAAAAGGGCTATTTATTATGAATTATTGAAGTTCCGAAGCTCCGAAATAATTGATTTTTGGAAGTTTAAATTATTTTAAATTAGAAAAACGTTTTTTTTTGTTAGTCTTGTGTAGTGGGCTGGTTGGTGGCTGATGTTGGGAAAATTAAGTGTGCGTTGGAAATATATATATATATATTATTAATTTATTAAATTTTCTACTTTGGTGTTCTAAGCATTTTCCTATAAATAGGGTGCTTAGGTTAGAATTGAAAATCACACCAGAAACTGAAGTTTTCTCTCTATATTATCGAAATATTCTTGTGAGTATTTTGAGTATACTTTGAGTATTGCTATACTGGTGCAAGTTCAAGTCATAGCCTATATCCTGTTTCAACTAGAAGTATTGTCTTTTCGAGGTAAGGGATATTATTTTTTCAGTAATGATATTATTTCTTCAATATCATTATCTTTGAAAATATTGATCCGGAGTTTTTATCAAATTCAAACTTTTGGTGTCTGAGTTACTATTCACGATATCTGACCTTTATCCACGATATCGACACTTATTCACTTAATACGGCACTATTCATCGAAAAAATAAAAATTTTCCCTTTTCGTCTAAAATATCTATTGTGGATACTAGCTTTAATTGTATCCATGTTTTGATCATTCTTGAATTTTACACCACTATGATTATTTTTGAGGTATTTTTGGATGTGGATAAAACAAAGTACGAATCCTTAATCCTTAATCCTTGTCATTTTGTTTCACTGGATTTGTTTCTTTAAAAATATTTTTCATCATCCTCAGTCTCAAATGATGATATTATTGAATATCTTTGGCCTGCAGTGCAAAGATGAATGATTTCTGATGAATATCTTTGGCCGTAGTGCAAAGATGAACAGGTGTTTAGATGAACATGACCAACTGATGAATATCTTTGGCCTGTAGTGCAAAGATAAATATTTGATTCTAGATATATATTGATTGATGTTATAGGGATAAAAGATAGACGATGAACTTTAAATTCATATATAGAAGATAGTAGTTTGCATTCTCTACTTAACTCTTCTAATGAATTATTATTTTCGCTGCGAATATTAATTTAAAACTTGTTGTCTATTGTATTCTATTAGATTTTTCCCTGTTGAAGACTAACGATAATTTTTTTTATATTATCTTAGTCATAATATTCTTTACTGGGCTAGTTGAGCTCACCCTTTTCCTTTTTGTTCTATTTTTCTTCTCGGGAGGCGAGAATGTAATGAAAGACGCAGCCTGGGGTATGGAATGATGGTTATAGAAAGAGTTGTTTAGTAGTCCTCACTATTTTTGTAAAATAATGTATCAATAAATGTGATGAGGATTCATTTGGGTATAGATATTGTCTAGAAGATAATATTTGTATTCAAACTCACAGCTTTACTATTGTAATAATAAAGTTGTAGTTGTTTCATGCCATGTATTGACAACTCGTAATGGGTGATGTATACCTATTTTGGGGCGCCACAGGTTGGTATCGTAGCTTAGGATATGATCTCCATGAGATCGGGGAATAGGACTAGGAGGGAGAGATTTAGTAAATCCTTCGCTAAAGGTGTCCTACCTAAGCTTATTTGTTAGTTGGTCAAGATATAGGGATATTATGTGATATATTGATTTCCTTAATTAACCCTTGTTTTATGACGATTTTGAGAATGTCGAATTGAGAATATTAACGAAGGAGTAAATGAGACCGTGGAGACGCTCAGTTTCACCAACGAGGAAAACGCGTAACAAAGTCGACAATGTTCCTCCCGTGAACAACACCAATCGAGCGCAGATGATGAACAAGGGATGTTTAGAAGCTTTTTGTAGTTCATGCAAAATCGCATTTGAGGAGACTCGTGTTCAAAATACAGGAGGAAATGATAGCAATTCCGGGTTGTCCAAACCAAACATTCAAAGAGTTGGGACCACCGCACTGCAGGGAAAAGTTTGGATCCGATTAAGGCGAGACGTGGGTCAAACAAATCACCAAGATATTCGATGTCTTGGGATGCACGGAGGAGCGAAGAGTGCCATTTGCCACCTTTATGTTCCATAATGAGGCGACATCGGTGGGAGTCTCTGAAGTGAAGCGTACTCATCCAAACCAAGACTCAAGATGTCTCTTGGGAGACGTTTGAAACTATTTAATGACAAATACTTTCCTCAAAGTGTTCGTCATATGAAGGAAGTGGAGTTCATCGATTAGAAAGCAAAACAACGTGGCGGTGTCTCAAAGACGAGGCAAAGTTTGCGAGTTATCCGTGTTTACACCTCATTTGGTGGAGAATGAGGAACGTATGACGCGGATGTTTCTTAGAGGTTTGAAACCCGGCATACGCCAAGATCTCATTTCTCATAAATTTTCTCTATTCGGATGTTGTAAATGTGGCTCAATTATTAAAAGCGAGATAACGAGTACGGTCAACTGAGGACCACAACCAGGATCATACCGAGATGGCAACAACAAAACAACGATAACCAAATGGAGAAAGAAAAAGACGGGCAAAAATGGTAACCACTGTGGTGGTAATCATGGCCATGAGAATAGAAGAAGCGAATCAGAGGAGCTTTTAAAAGAGGAGATTCAACAACGACAATGTGAAAATGGCGGACCAAAGAAGAATCGGTTCCAGGGAGGGAACGACCACCGGTCAGATGCTACAAATGCGGAAAAAGAGGACATATCACCAAACCGCCCTAACAGCTTCAAGGTATGCTATAATTATGGAAAGGAAGGATATATCTCTGGATTATGACGATAGTGAAACCTAGTTCAATGAGGACGGTGACTCAAAAGATTGTCCCAAAAAAGTCAAAGTCAACGGTTCTCGAAGAGCGTTTGTTGTGATCGTCAAAATGCGAGAACCCAAACAAGGTGGTCACGGTAAGCTAATCATAAATTCTTGTGAAGTTTATACTTTACTAGATATCTGTACTACCCATTCATTTATCTCTCCTACTCGTGCTCAACGTTTAAATTTGACTTCGTAAAAATTAGACTTTGACTTATCTGTGGAAACTCCGTTAGGAGGAACTTTCATCACATCCACCGCTTATAAATCTTGTTTGATTCAAGTTGGCACCATCACCTTACCTCGCTGACCTTATCTCTTTAAAGATACTTGCTTTTGATGTGATTTTAGGGATTGATTAGTTAACTACTCATCATGCCAAAATTGATTGTTTTAAATAAGGTTGTTAGTTTTCATATTCCTAACCAACCCGTTGTTCAATTCAAGCAACTAAACCATTAAAATCAATCAACGTCATATCTAATCATAAAGCTATTCGCTTATTGAAAAACGGATGTCGTTTCTTAGCCCATGTTATGAATTTGGATAAAGACACGTCAAATTTGAATAATATTCCCGTTGTTATTGACTTTCCTGACGATTTTCACGAAGAACTTCCCTGCCTACCCCGAACGTGAAGTTGAATTCTTTATTGACCTTGAACCCGCACAAAGCCCATTTCTAAAACCCCATATCGAATGGCTCCTATTGAACTTCAGGAGTTAAAGGTCCAACTACAGGAGTTGTTGGACATCGGTTTCATTCGTCCTAGTACATCTCCTTGGGGTGCTCCTATTTTATTTATAAAGAAGAAAGACGGGAGTATGCGACTTTGTATTGACTATCGAAATTGAACCATGTCACTATCAAGAATAGGTATCCTCTACTCGTATTGATGACTGTTTGACGATTCTGAAGGAGCACAATTCTTTTCAAAAATCGATCTTCGCTTACGGATATCATCAATGAAGATTAGAATCGAGGATATTCCAAAGACGCTTTTAGAACCTTGGTGACGGGCATTATGAATTCCTAGTCATGTCTTTTGGATTGACTAATGCTCCTGCTGGCTTTCATGGATATGATGAACCGAGTATTCAAGGAATATTTGGATCGGTTTTTTGTTGTCTTTATTGATGACATCCTCATATATTTCAAAAGTCGTGAAGATCATGAGCACCATTTGAAGTTTGGTACTACAAAGGCTTCGTGAAAACAAGTTATATGCCAAGTTAAAGAAATGCGAGTTCGCTTGAGGAAGTAGCATTTCTTGGGCACGTCAGTGTCAAAACATGGAGTATCATTGACCCGGCCAAGATTGAAGCAATACAAAGTTAGAAATCAAGACGGCGATCAAGAAGTCGTGAGTCTTTACGAACTTAGCCGTTATTATCTCGAGATTCGTTGAAGGGTTTTCTCGAATCGCTACTCTGCTTAACTCGAGCTTGACTCGGAAGGATACAAAATTCGCTTGGAGCGAAGAATACGAGAAGAGTTTCCAAGAGCTTAAGAGGAGACTTATTTCGCAGACTGTAAGCAACAATACCATCTGGTTCGGATGTATTTGTTATCTACTGCGATGCTTCAGGCAAAGGGTTAGGATGTGTTGTCATGCAACGTGGGAAAGTCATAGCCTATGCCTCGCAACAACTTAAAGAATATGAGAGGAATTATCCTACTCATGATCTAGAGTTAAGCGGCAATGCTTTCAAGCCATTAAAGATCTGGAGGCACTATCTATACGGGGAGAAAGTGGAGATATATTCATACCATAAAAGCCTCAAATATTTCTTCACTCAAAAAGAACTCAACATGCGGCAACGACGTTGGCTCGAGCTATTGAAAGATTACGACCACACAATTCAATACCATCCTGGAAAAGCGAACGTGGTAGCTGACGCATTGAGTAGAAGATCATATACACGCTGAACGAAAAGCGATGTTGTTAACACAAAGGCCCATTTTGGTGATTTACAAAAGATGAGAATAGAATTCAAGACTCCGGGGACTCATGCAATGATGTCAAATTTACGTATAGAACCAACTTTAATTGAGAAAGTTAAAGTTTCTCAAGCCACCGACCCGGAGCTGATGATTATGAAGAAGAAAGTACAAGAAGGTGCTATTCCTAAGCGAGAATCGATGATGAAGGAATACTTGAGTCCACTCCGGACTTTGTGTTCCTAACGACTCGAATTGAAGTACAAGATCATGATGAAGGCACACAATACACACCATTTGCAATCCATCTCGAAGTACCAAAATGTATCGTGATCTTCGACATACATTTTGGTGGAACAATATGAAGAGAGAGATTGCAAAGTTTATCTCGATGTGTTTAACTTGTCAACGTGTAAAGGCGAGCATCTAGTACCTAAGGGTCCGCTGCAACCACTTGAGATTCCGAAATAGAAGTGGGAACACATTACCATGGATTTCACATTCTGGGTCTTCCTACGGCTTCTCAAGGCATCAATGCTATTTGGGTTATTGTTGATAGATTAACCAAGTCCGCTTTCATTTCTTGCCGACACGAGAGACTTATTCCTTGAACGCCTCTTGCTCAAATGTACGTAAATGAGATTGTGAGATTGCATGGCATGCCAAAGATCCATAGTTTCGGATCGTGACCCAAGATTCACTTGAAGATTTTGGGTTAGCTTACAAAAAGCTATGGGTACGGATTTATTTATCTGGCTTCGCATACCATCCTCAAACGGATGGACAATCGAGAGAGGACTATTCAAACTCTTGAAGATTTA
Organism: Panax ginseng; assembly: GCA_020205605.1. Taxonomy (NCBI): domain Eukaryota; kingdom Viridiplantae; phylum Streptophyta; class Magnoliopsida; order Apiales; family Araliaceae; genus Panax; species Panax ginseng. The sequence continues at coordinate 22,414,283 of CM035131.1, read as the reverse complement.
TTAAGACTCACGTCCCTAGATTTCAAGGGTAGTTGGGATAAGTATTTACCATTGGTGGAATTCTCCTACAACAACAGCTTATCGAGCAAGTATAGGTGTGGCTCCATTTGAAGCATTATATGGACGAAAAGTGTCGCTTCCAATATGTTGGGATGAGGTGGGTGAAGCAACATTGTTGGGACCCGAGTTAGTACGTATGACTACCGAAAAGATCCAAATGATTCGACAACGTATACAAACGGCACAAGATCGACAAAAGAGTTATGCGGATCTTCATCGAAAGGACGTGGAATTTAGTATAGGGGATCATGTATTGTTGCGAGTTGCTCCATGGAAAGGAGTTACAAGATTTGGGAAGAGAGGAAAGCTCAATCCACGATTTATTGGTCCATTTCAAATTCTTGACTGAGTAGGAAATGTAGCCTATAGACTCGCGTTACCTCCAAGTATGTCTCATGTTCATAATGTTTTTCATATATCTATGCTTCGTAAATATGTGAAAGAGCCGAACCACGTTATAGAGTTAGAACCGGACGAGATAGCCGAAGACTTAACGTATGAAGAGGTACCTGTTAAGATCTTGGATAGGAAGGAGCATGTCCTACGCACAAAGGTCATACCACAAGTTAAAGTTTTGTGGAGGAATCATGCTATTGAGGAAATGACCTGGGAGTTGGAAACGGAAATGAAAGCGAGGTATCCTCATTTTTTCAAACACTGTGTATGCGTACGCCAATTTCGAGGACGAAATTTCATAAGGAGGGAGGTTGTAAGACCCCAAATAATTAATAAATGAAATTTAATTTCCTCTAATTATTATTTTGAAATAAGAAGGGTTGATTTGATTAATGTGGATAGTTATGGGTAAAATACACAAATATTTCAAAATAAGCAAGTGGTTATAAAATATTCATTATTATTTGGGAATATTCGTTTGGTCGTGGAATATTATTATCTGCTTCGGGAATATTCGTATTTGACGGCAAGCCACCCATGTGTGGGGCCCCATAACTGAAAGCGATTGGAGGAAGAAAACAACAAGAATAAGTTGTTTAAAAATAACTACAGGCGTAGTTATTCACAGTTAATCACTGTTAAAATACTTTGCGGTTAAAACACAAGAAGATTACCAGATTGCACCAATTATTGATTCTTACGTAAGAAGCACTACTCAATAATTGTTACAAAGAATTATCGCTCATTCAGTATTTTATTTTATTGATTCAATAATTGATGTGTTGATATTTTATATTAATGTTGTTTCAATAATTGTCACTACACAAGGTATTTTCATTATCGGCAATAATTCATATTATCCGAATAATATTATTGGATAACATTATTGGCAATGTCTAGAAAGTTCGTCTAAGGAGAGGTTTGGTCACCTAATTGCATGCTACCAAGAAGGAGAAATTCTTATTGAAAGCCCCTCTTCCGGAACCTACACGTTGTCGATTGTGATTCTGTAATATTATTCGTGAATAATTAATTATTGATTTATATGATGAGGAAAATATTGATTTTATGTGGATATAGATGGAGAATTTTTTTTTTATGTGACAATTGTTGAAAATTAAAATTTTATTAGGTATACATCACCCATTCTGAGTTGTCAATACATGGTACAGAAACAACTACAACTTTATTATTATAATAGTAAAACTGTGAGTTTGAATACAAATATTATCTTCTAGACAATATCTATACCCAAATAAATCCTCATCACATTTATTGATACATTATTTTACAAAAATGGTGAGGACTACTAAACAACTCTCTCTATAACCATCATTCCATACCCCGACTGCAGACTCGCCACATTCTCGCCTCCCGAGAAGAAAAATGGAACAAAAAGGAAAAGGGTGAGTTCAACTAGCCCAAAGAAGAATATTATGACTAAGATAATATACAACAAATTATCGTTAGTCTTCAACAGGAAAAATCTAATAGAATACAATAGACAACAAGTTTTAAATCAATATTCGCAATGAAATAATAATTCATTGTAAGAGTTAAGAGAGAATGCAAACTACTATCTTCTATATATGAATTTAAAGTTCATCGCCTATCTTTTATCCCCGTAACATAAATCAATATATATCTGAATCAAATATTCATCTTTGCACTACAAAGCCAAAGATATTCATCACCGTCATGTTCATCTAAACACTGCTCATCTTTGCACTACGTCCAAAGATATTCATCGAAATCATTCATCTTTGCACTACAAGCCAAAGATATTCAATAACATCATCATTTAAGACCGAGGATGATGAAAATATTTTTAAAGAAACGAATCCAAAGAAAACAAAATGACAAGGATTAAGGATTCGTACTTTGTTTTATCCACGCCCAAAAATACCTCAAAAATAATCATAGTGGTGTAAAATTCAAGAATGATCAAAACATGGATACAATCAAAAGCTAGTATCCACAATAGATATTTTAGACGAAAAGGAAAATTTTCATTTTTCAATGAATAAGGCCGATTCGTGAATAAAGGTCGATACGTGGATAAAGGCCATATACGTGAATAAGAAACTCACACCAAAAGTTTCAAATTTGATAAAACTTCAGATCAATATTTTAGCATAATGATATTGAAGAAATAATATCATTACTGAAAAAATAATATCCCTTACCTCGAAAAGACAAGATTTAAAGTTGAAACACCTGACATATAGGTTATGACTTGAACTTGCACCAGATAGCAATACTCAAAGTATACTCAAAATACTCACAAGAATATGCTCGATAATATAGAGAGAAAACTTCAGTTTCGGTGTGATTTTCAATTCTAACCCAAGACCCTATTTATAGGAAAATGATTAGAACACCAAAGTAGAAAATTTAATAAATTAATAATATATATATATATATTTCCAACGCATTAATTTAATTTTCCCAACATCACCACCAACCAAATTTTTACTACACAAGACTAACAAAAAAAAACGTTTTTCTAATTTAAAATAATTTAAACTTCCAAAATCAATTATTTCGAGCTTCTGAACTTCAATAATTCATAATAAATAGCCCTTTTCGTAAAAAATCAATTTCTCTAATTTTTATAGGAAATTCAATTCTTTACAACTTTAGTAAGAAAGTTTTTCAAATTCCAAATGTAAATTGACCAAATCCAAAACGAAGCGATTTTACAAAGCTATAATCAAATTTCAAATAAGAAATGGGGTCCACCGACATGTTTAACATGTTTTAAACATTTATTGCAACAAAAAATACTCTTTCTCCTCAGATACTCAAATATCACACATTCATTGTAAAATATCACCATTATTATATTATTAAAAATATAATAATATATTTAAATAAATTATTTTATCAGAAAAAGATAAAATTTTAATTTTCAACAATTGTCACATAAAAAAAATTTTCTCCATCTATATCCACATAAAATCAATATTTTCCTCATCATATAAATCAATAATTAATTATTCACGAATAATATTACAGAATCACAATACTGACAACCATGCAGTTCCCAGGAAAGAGGGGGCTTTCCAATAAGAATTTCTCCTTACCGCCAAGCCTAATTAGGTGACCAAACCTCTCTTAGATGTAACTTTCTAGACATTGCCAATAATGTTATCCAATAATATTATTCAGATAATATGAATTATTGCTTCGATAATGAAAAATACCGTAGTAGTGACAATTATCAAAACAACAATATAAAATATCAACACAACAATTATTGAATCAATAAAATAAAATATCGAATAAGAATTATCGTAAATAATTATTGAGTAAAGGCCTTCACGTAAGAATCAATAATTGGTGCAATACCGCAAAGCACATCGTGTTTTAACCACCGAGTATATTTTAACAAGATTAATCTGTAATAACTACGCCGTTATTTTTAAACAACTTATTCTTGTCGCTTTCTTCCTCCAATCGCTTTCCACATGGGGCCCACACATGGTCATACACTGCTGCATTTAATATTCCCCGACAAAGATGAATATATTCCACGACCAAACGAATATTCCCCTTTATAATAATGAATATTTTATAACCGTATAAGTTATTCCAGTTTTATTTGTCAATTGGTCTTGTTAATACTGCTATATTTTCCAACACAAAACTATGTCCTTGAGAGCTAGCTAGGTTATATATAGAGCTATTCTTACATATATGGTTCTCATATGTGATTAATTACATTAATGATCAAATTTGAAGCATATGAAGATAATTACTAATTAAAAGTATAACAAAGAATATATGTGTATGGACTAAACTTATGCGTGACTTCGAAAAGGAATATACTAAGACCAATATATTTTCAATCTTGAGATGGAAATTTCTAGAAATTATCTTACATCCGACTATTTACTCTATTCTAAATCTCTAAGAAAAGGGAAAAAAGACCTCCTATATTCATACAAAAAAATAGAACTATATAAAGATAATAAAAATGGATTTCAATTTCTAATAAGAATTTATAAAAATGGAATTAGAAATTCTAAACAAAAAAAAATGAGATTCTATTTCTATTTAGAATTCCTTTTCTTTAGTTCTTTAGAGAAATCCTAGATGAGATGAAAACAAGAGAATTTGTATAAGAACAATATATAGTTATACTAACTATAACTAAATTAAATCGAAATATGTAGATGAAAATAGGATTCAATCGATGAATCTCGAAAGGAGACATGCCCCACAAAAACAAAGGAAACTAGATTAGTTCGATCAAAATAAATTCTTATTTTTTCGACTAAACTATTATGAATGACTTGACGATTTCAAGTCTAATCGACTAATCCGTATATTTTCCACGCTCATAGGAGTGCGTCTATGTTTCTAACTTTACTTAATATGATATTTTTTCGGCATTTCTAATAATATCAAGTCTTATTCCTATTTTGGCATTTTTCATTTCCGGGGTTTTAGCCCGATTAGCAAAAGGCCGAGAAACTCTCTAGTTATGAATTGGGTATAGAACCAATGGGCAATGCTTGGTTACAATTTTGAATCCGTTATTATATGTTTGCTCTAGTTTTTGTTATTTCCGATGTTGAAACGGTTTTTCTTTATCCATGGGCAATGAGTTTCGATGTATTAGGTGTATCTCGTATTTATAGAAGCTTTAATTTTCGTGTTTATCTTAATTGTTGGTTTAGTTTATGCATGGCGAAAAGGGGGGGCATTGGAATGGTCTTAGCTCCTAAATATTCGAATAATAAAAAGAAAAAATAATATTGAAACAATTATGAATTCCATCGAGTTTCCTTTACTTGATCGAACAACCCAAAATTCAGCTTATTTCAACTACATCAAATGATCTTTCAAATTGGTCAAGACTCTCTAGTTTATGGTCGCTTCTATGGTACTAGTTGTTGCTTCATTGAATTTGCTTCATTAATAGGCTCACGATTTGACTTTGATCGTTATGGACTAGTCCCAAGATCGAGTCCTGAGACAAGCGGACCTAATTTTAACAAATTTAAATGATAGAATAATAAAAATGGTCGCTTTTTAGTGAGATTATATGAGCAAATGCCCGAACCAAAATATGTTATTGCTATGGGAGCATGTACAATTTCAGGGGGATGTTCAAGATCGATTCTTATAGATCGTTTGGGGAGTCGATAAGCTAATTCTCGTCACGATGTCTATTTGCCAGTCATCCACTAAACCCAAGCAGCTTATAGATGCTATAACAAAACTTCGTAAAAAATATCTCGAGAAATCTATGAAGATAGAATTAAGTCTTAACGGGAGAATCGGTGTTTTACAACCAATCAAAAGTTTCAGTTAGGCGTGAGTATTCATAATCGGAAATTATGATCGAGGGTTCCTTTATCAACCGCCATTTACTTCAGAGATCCCTTCCAAACATTTTTCAAATACAAAAGTTCATCTCGTCCCCATGAATTAGTGAATTAGACAGACTCTTTTTTATGCGAATAACAAGTAGTGGGTCAATCAAGAAAAATTTCATCGTCAACGCTAAATACTTATCCAAATAACAATGCGGGAGAAATAAAAAGATGCAGGTCGTTTGTCTACTTGGTTAGTCAAGCATGGGCTAATTCTTAGATCTTTGGGGTTTGATTACCAAGGGATAGAGACTTTACAAATAAAACCCGAGGATTGGCATTCCATTGTCGCTATTTTATATGTATATGGTTACAATTATCTACGCCCCCAATGCGCTTATAATGTAGCACCAATTGTGGATCATATTAGCTAGTGTGTATCATCTTACGAGAATAGAGTATGGGCGTGGATCAACCGTAAGAGGTATGCATAAAAGTATTTGCCCCGGAGGAGGAATCCTCGAATTTCAATCTGCTTTACGGGTTTGGAAAAGTGTGGATTTTCAAGAACGGGAATCTTATGATATGTTGGGAATCTTTTATGCTACTCATCCACGCTTGAAACGCATCTTAATGCCCGAAAGTTGGGTAGGATGACCTTTTACGTAAGGATTATATTGCCCCAATTTTATGAAATACAAGATGCTCATTGAATGATTAGAAACTAATCTTTAGTTCTACAATTCCAGAGATTCAAGGTTCCGCTTCTAGATTAACCAGTAATTGAAGTCTCATTTGTATTATGGATAAATAACAACAAATTTACCTTTCTTCTAATATGTATATGCGTGTGAAGTAGTAACTTTATTTTTGAACGAGAGGAAAAAAGAAAATAAAATCGAATTTATTTTTGTTACATACTTTGTATAATAAACTCTTTACCCATCTATAAAATAGATGGGGTATATCTCTAAAGACTAGGATGGATAAAAGTATGTAGTATGACTATTACTGAATATGTATATCGATTCATATCAATTAATTTGTAGAATAGAAACTAAACTCATACAAATTAATCATGTGCAGAACTGATTTGAACCGGTGACACGAGGATTTTCAAATCCTCTGCTTCTACCAAATTGAAATATCCCGACCATTCCTGGATGTCGCATCCTCATTTTACTAGAAAAATTGGGTCTATGTTAATTATATGTCAATTGAAAGTGTATTACAAAGTCTTGTCCGGGTCCTAGAATTTCTTGGATCTTCAAAAGGAAAGACTTTGTAAGTTTCAGATATGAATAATGATATCGACCGTGGTCTCCATTCAAATGGGGAGTCTTTGGTCAAAGATGTTCATTTGTACATGTATCATATATCACAAGACCTGCGATAAGAGAAAAAATATTTCCTTTCCGATCCGCTTTGTAAAAGAGTAGGTGAATGAGAAAGATAACGAATTTTTAACTCGCTAACGAAAAAAGGATAGGATAAAAAATGAGGGAGTCAAATGGGCTTTTTGGGGATAGAGGGACTTGAACCTCACGATTTTAAAATCGACGGATTTTCCTCTTACTATAAATTTCATTGTTCGCCAGATTGACATGTAGAATGGGACTCTATCTTTATTCTCGTCCAGATTAATCAGCTTCTTCAAAAGAACTATCGACTATGTATGGGGTGAATTATTTGATCAATGAATATTCGATTCTTTCACAATATGGAATTGATTCACAACAATTCTTCCGCTTTCATATAAAAATAGAGATTCGGATCGTCATTAATCATTTGATAGAGTATTTCAAAGACGATCATTATGTCTATCGCTTATCCTTCATCCTTTTGGAAGTTTCAATGGAAGGATTCCTCTACCAATGCAACACATTCCACTCCATTTGTTAGAACAACTTCCATTGAGTCTCTCGCACTTTTATCCTTTTTTCGCTTTACCGAACCTTTGTTTGTTTTCTAAAATGATTTTGGCCTCAGATTGCCCATTTTTATTAATTCCGGTTTCTCTCGAATTTGAAAGTTATCACTTAGTAGGTTTCCATACCAAGGCTCAATCCAATTAAGTCCGTAGCGTCTACCAATTTCGCTCATATCCCCCCTTTCTTTTTGTTTTGAGATTAGGATCTCATTTTGATTGTGATGTCGTTCTCCCTTTTCTTTCATTTATACCTAACCCTTAAATTCATTAGATATCGATTCCTATCTCTAAAAGTTTTTCTCCTCTTTGATTTCTTGTTTATCTTCTTTCATCTTCTATAGGAGACCAAGATTTGGTCCAATCAAAAAGCGATTCTATCATTTCAGATTCTCTGCAATTAAATATAGATGGATATACACCACGATATATGTTTCTCTTCCGCTCATTTTTTCCATGAAATTTGGAATACTTGAACTGGTCGATTCTTTTTTTTTCATTCTGAGCTTCCATCTTTACTGAATCAAAGCGCCAGAATATCTCTATTAGTTAGAACAAATTATTCCATTAAAAATGAAAAATATATATATATATTGAATAAAATATAGAAGTATAATAAAAATAATTTCAAATATCATTTGAAATTAAAAACGAATTTTTTTTATCTAAAATATTGAATCTAAAAATAGATCTAATATCTAATAATATTCTATAGAATTGTGATGTGATAAATCGAAATTCTACATCGCTAGATAAATCCTTATATTCTCAACAACTAAGAATGAAATATTCTCAGAACTCTTCGTTGATACGACATGCTATTTTTTCCATTCATTCCCTTTCAGGATCACCGTGGTCTTCCAAACTTTCTGCGATGGTATGGACGAATCCTTCGCTTCATCCAAATGTGTAAAAGATCCTAGCTTAGCACTTAAAAAGCCGAGTACTCTACCGCCGAGTTAGCAACCCTAATAGAATAAGTCTAAAATAATAAATAATTAATATAATAAATAATAAAGGGTATGTAGATACAATCAGAATCAAAATAAAAGATTAGACAAGGCAATCAAACCATTGAACTAAGAAATAAAAAATAAAAAAACACATTTTGAAATTGATTCTAACATCAAAATGAATAGATGAGACGAAAATACAAGAAATTCTCCGATAAAATAAAAAGATAAATAAATGTAAAAATTTATAAACCATCTCTTATGTTATCGACCTTTCAATCAAAAAAACCTTCTTGTATCAAAGCGAATCCAACGAACCCATCATTTGAATGATGTAAGGTAAAAACCAAACCTATGGGACGGAAATAAATCGATCTGCTTATCACGATAATTATATTTGTTCGATACCCTGTTGTCAATATAAATGTTGAGAAAAGAATACAATGGAAAAAACAAAAGAAATTCAATTTCAATAATATTAATCAGAAAAAAAAGGACTTGTGTTGGATTGGCACTACATAGATGCAAAAAAGTTTAGATGGGGGAATAAATAAGGAAGAAGTAGAAAAAAATCTCGGATTTAGATTTATTCAATCAATAATAAGTAGAATAAAATTTTTTATTCCTTGTTTATTACGTGTTAGTAAAGTTCCAACGAAAGTCACTTCCTGATCAAGGAAATGCCAGAATTTTACATTTCTAGGATCAACCAACTGGGGTTATGTCGTTATAAAATATTAGATTTCTCTTTACAAAGATGCTCAACGAATCGTTTTTCACTATTTAAGCTATCAATACAGTATGCTGGCGAGCTTTAGGAATGGGAATAGTGTGGTTGTGCTTACGAGAATGTAAAGAAAGCTACAGCCATCCTTTAGTCGGAGGCACTCAACGTTGGCTTAAGACCGTAGTAAGTTTTGCAATTGGAATACATAGGAGATGAGGGCTTTCATTCAACTCGTAGCCGTGAAGAGTCGCTAAGAAAATAGCCAAGATCAAAAGAGTCATCCTTCTGTTTTGAGGTCGGAGAAAAGAATGAGGGAATCTAGTTTCGAGAGCATGCCTTACTCTAATAGGGGGCGTAGAGTTTCTAAGTGAAGGCAAGTGCAACTATCTATTTCATATCCTCCCTAATAGCGTAGGCTCTCACTCTCGTAAGTGAGGGAGAGACTGCAGAGAGTGAGTGAAGCGAACGGAGCGATAGACTAGAGCTACCTTTCTTTCTTAGACCTACTGAGCTACTGAGCTACTGAGCTACTGAGCTACGAGTTTAGAGCTAGAGCTAAGGAGCTACGGAGCTAACCCCTCCCCGAGGGAGGAAGAGCGTAGCTAGAGGGGAAAGCGTTCAGCTCTTACGCGCGCGCGCGGAAGCCAACACTTGATTGCACGGTACTTGGCTATCCGACCCGACTATTTCCGAAGCGGAAATAGAATAAGGGGAGACCGCTCTTGAGCCCAACCTCCCCCGAGGGGAGACGAGCAAAGCTCGGAGCGAGCAACGGTCCGCTCTGTAACATATGAACTGCTGTTCCTCCGGAATGCACTCCAGGAGTTCACCCCCTTCCGCCGGGGGTTCAATCCTTCCGCACGTTCCTACGGAGTTCCGGAATGCGCTCCAGGAGTTCGATCCGGTCCCCCGGCTCTCAATCCTTGCGCATGTTCCTCCACCCTCCGGAAAGAACTCCAGGAGTTCGATCCGGTCCCCCGGCTCTCAATCCTTGCGCTTCTTTCCTCCGGCGCTCCGGATGCCCCTCAGGGGATTGCCCCGGGTCCCCCCAAGGGTAGCACACAAGCTATCCTAACATGTTTTAACAAAAATTACTCATAATTTTTTTGACTTATGATCCTAGATAGGTATATATATATATATATATATATATATATATATATATATATATACACACACACATGCACTAACAATTTGGAATTAACATCTTTCTGATTCTCTGAACGGTTGATGAAATTTCAAAGTATCAGGGTATACATGCAGGCCTGTTTACCAAAAAAAAATGTCTGTTGATTCATATCTAGTGTATATATGTATTGTTTGCTTGCTACAAAGATTTGAATCTCCGTAAGTAATAGATTATATAGTAGCCGGCCTTTATGTTCTTCTACATATACATAGACATGCATATATATGTAGTAAATAATAGCAAAGTGAACCTAGGGATAGCTAGCTTTATACTCCCTCCTCCCTCTGAGGGGCGTAACCAGGAATTTGAGTGGGAGGGGGAAAAATTTTTCAATTAAAAAAGTTTTAGTGCAAAATCATATCTAAGATTCAGATAAACAATTTACTCGATCCATATTTATTACGCAAAAAAAAAATCTTAATATATATTAATCTTTGACAATTTTTTGTCACTATTTATTATGTTGTCGTGCTTTTAATTTTCTTAAATTAATGTACATATATTTTAATAATAGTCTCATTATTGACTTGCGTCTAAAAGGAACTACAAGCCTAACAAGAAGACAGGAAACTAAATTCTAATCAAGAGATCGACAAGAGAACATGCTATAATGCAAATTAATTAATAAAAGCTATAAATTAAGACCTTGAAAGGACTAGAGGTACACCTTATGGCCTTCAATCCCTGTCTTTTCGCTAATTAAATCATATATCCACTTGAAGGATTTGTGGCAGCAGAAAATGTTGCATTCGATTGATGCCAAAACTCCGACAACTGTCATAGTGTTTGCCCATATCTTAGACCCTAGAAATTAATTAACATACTCTATAACTTACCTAGAGGCCAGAAATAAATTTTCTACTTATACAGATAAAAAAATTGCTTAATTAATTTGGTTAACATATGTATAATATAATTACTTAGACTTCTATTTACAGAATTAAAATTTTCACATTGTTTAACATAGTACATAGTTGTATATATCATATACATGAATAAATTGTATATTGCTCTAAAATTACAAATCAACTTATGAACGTATATACGTAATAAAAATCGGTCTATAAGGTATTGATTTGAGCATATTTATAAATATATAGTACCGTTCCATAGCTTTTATTGTATTGGTTATAGAAAATATTGTATTGATAAATTCTATAATTTTTTATTGTATTAATTAATTAATGTAATATTTTTATAAATCAAACAATAAAAAATCTATATAATTTATTAGGTGAAATCCAATTTCACCATAACCGGATCCCAATACTTCATAACTAATAACATATATAGAAAAGTAATCTAATGTTAAAAAAATTATACTCCTTTCGCTCCAAATTATAAGATTATTATTGACTTTTTAAACATCAATTTGACACATATTTAAATTTAAAATTAACATAATTTATTTAAGTTTTAAAACAATAAATCTTATAACTATTAATACATTTTAAGTAGTTTATGATATTAATAATTGTATTGATATAAACTAAATGAATTCATCTCAATTTTAAGTTTTAAAATGTTTGAAATTGACTTTTCAAAAGTTAATATTGATCTTATAATTTAAAACGGATGTAGTATTACTTTGTACTTTTAAATTGAGAATGTATTTTCTAATCTTATAAAGGACAATTTTTTTCCAAAAGGGATGATAAATCTTGAGACTTTATGTATTAATTTTTTTATTATTAATTACATGTGAATAGTTCTTGCGAATAATATTTTTAATCATATATATAATATGAAGTACTAAGGGGTTGTTTGTTATGCATTGAATGGTTGCATCGAGGAATTTTTTTTTGTTTGAATGGCTTAATCGATCAGTTATTCTAACAATTTGGACTGAATAGTTTAGTGCCATTTTTTGTGACTGAATGAAGTAATTTTTTTTACAATATTAACTATTATATTAAGTAATATAAAATAAATTTACAATAATTTTAAATTTTTTTAGAGAGGTAAAATAATAAAAATTTGTTATTCAGATATTTCAGACATGTCAATTATCAAACAATTTTTTTCATTTAATATTCAATTTCATTCAACTCATTCAAATTTAAAATTATTTTATTCAATTTTTATCCAACAACCCCTAACTTATAATTCTATTAATTATATATATCGACTTATCAAAACTTTTACCATACATCTCATGACTATCTTTTAAATTATTTGGCAAATGTTAAAGCTAACTTGCTTTGGATTATATACATTATTATATACACATTTCATCTAAATTAATATGCCCAACCAATCTGGTAGATTACATAATGATTACTTGGTTATTGGGGATATATATATAGAGAGAGAGAGAGAAAGAGAGAGAGAGAACAAACAACAACTATCACTCCAAGAAAAAAGTCGTTAATAACAATCTGCGACTAACTTCAATTGCTAATATCTGTCACAATTTTTTTTGGTCGCTAGATGTTAATCGGCAACCACAATCAGTGACCAACGTATCAACGACTTATAGTAGCGTCAGATACGCTTGCTAGTTTGAGTCAAGCTGAGTCATCCTTTAGCGTGTCGTAGAATCACGTGTCAGCGACGAGTAACAGCGATCACCGACGATCGCTAATAGTAAAAAAATTTATTCAATTACGTCGCTAAACTGTAATACTGATACTAAAAAAATTATTTTTTTGTGAATTTCACAAAAAAAAATTACATGCTTTGTACCTACTTTATATTCCAACACAACAATATTTATAAATAAACCAACATCCATATAAATCCATCGATATATTCATCCATATATACAAATTAATAAAACCAACACAATAATATAAACATTCACTTATGTTGTGCTCATATATATATATATAAACAAGTATCGTCTGAGTAAAATTTATATACAAATGTCATAACGTAAAATATAAACATGCATCCATACATTCAATTGGTAAAAAAATAATCCAAATGTCGATTAACAAGAGAAAATAGAATACAAATGTCTTAAATGATCAATATCGTCCAAATTAATAGGGCTGTAACAAAAGAATAAAACATGTATTATTGAATGTAAAGTTAAACTAACATGCAAAGCTAAACATAAAGCAAAAGTACATAAAGCTAAACAATGACAAGATACTAATTGCTCGGGCTCATCTTGATGTTGTGCTGCTCTCGCCACTGCATCTGCTAACTCCTCAGGACTCAGAGACTGCAGATGTCTGTCAAGTGTAAGAAGAAGATTTTGATCCTGACATATTTCTCTCACACAGTTAGCATGGGTGTGCGGCGTCGGATGGCACGAGGACTGAGTAGTTTGACTAGCAGAGTTGCATGTGTCACTGATAGTCGGTTGTTATCATTGGCCTTTGACATAGTTCTTCTTCACAACCGAAGTCCTATCCCACAATTTTTTGATCAATTGGCGGCTGCAGGGTGCCTTCAGGATAACGCTTATTCAGTAGGCTCTCATAAGTGTCTTGTCAGCATGTTAAAAATAATATAGTTAAAAATAAATATAAAATACTTAAGATTGACGTAAAAATTTATAAACATATCAAAGTACTACTATCTAGATAACCTCGGGCAAACCATCGCGGGTTGCCACGTATACATCCAGCTAATGGATAGGCTGACCCTGAGACTAAGCTTCCTACAAAATATGCTCGTATATTAATATGTAAACATGTGATATACTAAAACTAAAACTAAAACTTTGTAAAATACGTACCCGTGAAGCAATATGCTGCAACTGATATATATATATATATGTGTGTGTGTGTGTGTGTGTGTGTGTGTGTGTGTGTGTGTGTGTGTGTGTGTGTGTGTGTGTTTGTGTGTGTGCCTTTTGGCTTATTGCCTTTAGAGCTCTGTTAGTGGTGGCAGTCTTACGTCTTTTCACCCAGCTCTCATCTCGCCACTTCTCACACATCTGAGCTCATATGGGTTTCACGTATCACCAGGGGCTATGCTCATACATGTACTTCTCTCCTTACCCTAGATGGTCGACTGATGCATTATGCAGGGCTTTCTGACGTCGTTCCTTGTTCAAGTTATCTTTTGTTTGGACGACACACTTTTGTCATATATAACAATGTATGTATTACTGATGCATGTGCGTAGTCCCATTTATACCTTTTCTGCAAATAAAATAAGAATAATAATATTAAGACGATGATAATATAATCCAACACTACTAAACAATATTAGTTAATTAATTAATTATATTATTTGTCAGAATAAAAAAAATACCTGAAATTCAGTCCAAATTGCATCCTTGTGGGCGAGAGGTGTGCTCGCCCACGTAATCACTGGCGTATGCTAGTTCTATAATCATAATTGTGAAATGCACTTCACAATCTTGATATCTTGAAAATACTATAATATACAACAATTTACATTAAAGATAAGTAATTTTATTATATTATTTAAAGCAATTTACAGTAGTATATATCTATAACATAGTAATATAAAATGCTTATATATAATATCTAAATAACGTATGTGTAGTATGGAGGAGCTCTGATCTGTATAAGAATCCGATCATTCAGATTAGTCGGGGTCTTCGGCACATGATTAGGCCCCCGACTCAAGCTGTACTTTTTTTGCACTGGTTTAGAAGACATCTATAAATACAAAATTTTGGGATGTTATTATGAGTTATATGATATTACATATACAAATCTAGAAATGACAATAATAATAGATAATTGTTTAAAATAGTTAAGTACGATAACTATAAATGAAAGACACATAAACATGACAAGGATATAACATACATGCATATATGTAATTGTATGTAATACAAGTAAAACTAAACATACATTTTATTTTGTTAATTGCTGTCTAAGTTAAAATCATTTTGTATACGTATTGGAGATTTATAACCATCATCTTCTTCAGATTCAATGTCAGTGTCAATCAAAAACTCTTCTTCCTCAGTATCAATGTCATATTGCACATGTACTGACTCAAGATAAAATTCACCAGGTTCATCTCCACCCTCTAACTGGATTGCTTCATTGTTGTCCTCCACATTTATTATAGGAGGTCTATGTAATATCTCTTCTTGGTATAACTCCTCGTCTACTACTTGTACACGACTGCGCGCATGAGTATGAATTATAACTTGCCAATCTGCAGGTGGTCTATCCCTTTTCCTAACAGGATTAGGAGTGTAATATACTTATATTGCTTGAGTTGGAAATACAAATGGTGCGTTGATGTACGTACGTGGACATGTGGAGGTCAATATCGACGATTCTATGTCGATTGACACATATCCCTTTTTTTGAATCAAACCAAGGACATTTGAACAAGTTAATCTGACCTCCATAAATACCCTCTTATGACAACTCTATGATTTCCTCCAACTCCCCATAAAAGGCACGACCAAGCTCATTTTAACAATCTCTTTCAAAAAACACTCCAGTGTTAGTTGTTCTTTTACTGCGAGCATATACCTCTGTATGAAATTCATAACCATATATTTTGTAACCATTGCGGCTGACTTGCTCCCTGTTTGGGCCGATAGCTAAGACTTGTACATTTGGAGGTAGTGAGCATGGTGCGGTTTGAAGTCCAAATCGCACTCGAAACCGCTTAGGTGCGATTTAACAAATTCAAAACCGCACATGAAACTGCTTGTGATTGGTGCGATACGGTTTTAAACTATGTGGTACGGTTTCAATTGGTGCGGTTTCGTTTCCAAAACCAATTGAAACAACAAAAAGGTCTAAGTCTTCAATAGAATTTAAGATAGAGCTCACATCGAGCAATTAACTTAGTGACAGAGTCGACAATGAGAATTATATCAAGCATAGAAACAAAGCTCCTTCTGCCAAACATGTCAAATTCACCATCAAATCATAGAACAGTGAAACACATAAAATAGTTTTAGTTTATAATAAAGGAATGATGCTTTAAAACTAAAACACACGCTATATAAAATAACGGAGATCATATATTCTATAATAAGCAAAAAGGTTTATCTAGTTCCCCAAAAATTAAAAGTATATACTGGAGATAGAATGAAATTATATCTTATATATTTTAGGGAGGACTTATAGAATATAATCATAACTGTACCTAATTTGAAAAATAATCTATTAGACTATTACTAATATAGAATAGACCTTAACCAATGCATCAAGTGCTCGAACCAACGAATTTGGCCCCTCATCTACAAGCCCCTCCAGTAACGCATCAAATAAATTCAAAATTTCAAAACCCAAATGCTTTATTTTTGACTCTATAACCTCTAACCATCTTCTTTCAATTGGTGAAAAAATGACAATGCAAGATTGGGGTTTTCTCTGAGCGTGTTCAAGTGAAAAATAACTTTAGAATTTACTAGAAATAATACATACATACACACACATGGTGCGGTTTCGGTTTTATGCGTACCATTTTGGCTAGTAACCAAATCGGAACCGTAAATCTGGTTATTCAACCCACCTAAAACCGCCACATACGCCGGAACCGTTGGTGCAGTTTTAATTGGTGCGGTTTGTGAAGTTTTTGATGCGGTTTTGGTTCCAATTAGGTTACTTGCTCAGCCCTAACTATTACTACTATAACTTAGACCTTAACCAATGCATCAAGTGTTTGAACCAACGAATTTGACCCCTCAGCTACAAGCCCCTCCAGTAACGCATCAAACAAATTCAAAATTCCAAAACCCAAATGCTTAATTTTTGACTCTATAACCTTTAACCATCTTCTTTCAATTGGTGAAAAAATGACAATGCAAGACTGGGGTATTCTCTAAGTATGTTCAAGTGAAAAGTAACTTTAGAATTTACTAGAGATAAAACATACATACACACACATGGTGCGGTTTCGGTTTTATGTGTGCGGTTTTGGCTAGTAACCAAACTGGAACGGTAAATTTGGTTATTCAACCCACCTAAAACTGCTACATATGCCAGAACCGTTGGTACGGTTTTAATTGGCGTAGTTCATGCAGTTTTAGGTGCGATTTCGGTTCCAATTTGGTTACTTGCTCAGCCCTATTTGGAGGAATTGTTCCCTCATTAAGAGCCTACAAAAATTCTATTAAATTAAATGAAGTCATAAATTAATAGAGTATATGTCGTGCTTAATTAACTTAACTTTGTCTGTGACGCCCCCAAAATAGGTCCACACAACCCATTATGAGTCGCCAAATACATGGTACAGAAACCAAATACAAACTTCATTAATACAATTGTCGTGAAAAATACGACAACACATACGTTGTGAGTTTTAATACAAATATTGTCTCGTAGACAATATCCAAACTCAAATAAAGTTCTCATTACAATTATTGTCACACTATTTTACAAAATAGTGAGAACTACTATAATAACTATCTTAGACCATTACTTCACTCCTCGACTAGTCCCAGCTACATTCTCTCCTCTTGAGAAGAACAATGGAATAAAAAGGAAAAGGGTGAGCTCAACTGGCCTAATTAATAAAGAATATTATGACTAAGATAATGTAGAACAAATTATCCATAGTCCCCAACAAGGAAAAATATGATAGAATACAATAGACAACAATTTTTAGATCAGCAACTCCAGCTGAAACAACAATCCATTAGAAGAGTCAAGTAGAACATAATGTCTACTATCTTCTATGATTTAAAAGTTCATCATCAATATTTTATCCTTGTAACATCAATCAATAATTATTTCCAATCAATGAATTATATATCCACTACAGGCCAAAGATAATCGTTTGTATCACTAGTGATCATGATCATATAATACATCTGTCCATCTATGCACTACGGGATAAAGAGGACTTCTACCACAAATCTTATCTGTAACATTAAAGGCCATGATTATACCAATACACAATTCATGGTCATAATCATACCAATCAACAGTCCATCTTTGCACTATGGGTCAAAGATGATTTTCAGTATAATATAAGCATGAGAATGATGACAATGATATAAAGAATCAATCAAGTGAGATCAAAGATAAATATTAGAGATTTTTAATTCAATTTATCTAGAGTTTAAAAATGTCCAAAATTTCAACATGATAACTATTTGTGAAGTAAAATTCAAGAATGATATTCATGTATCAAAAATAATTTGGACATAAAAGAAAATTAAATTCTTTTGTAAACAGTACTCATGAATAGTACCGTATGAATAATGCCCATGAATAGTACCGTATGAATAGTACCCAGACATGAAAAGATTAAAATTAATAAGAAAGTTCAGACCAATATTCCAATAAAATGATATTAGATGAAGCGCAAAAAACTTAAGGAATTTCTAATCATTTGTGAATTATAGAAGCAATACTTACCATAGTAAGTTTAAATTTAGGAATATGAAATGAAATAATATCACTTACATAATATGGAGTATGAAAGAAAATAATATTTCTTACGAGTATTGAAATAAAATAATATCATTTACCTTAGTAGAAACTAGATTTGACTGGAATATCGGATATTATCCTGAGAAAATTTTGCACAAAAAGTCACACTCAAAGTATTCTTATACTTAAAAGAAATACTCACAATATTGCAGTAGGAATGCTTGAGATTTTTGGTGTGTTTAGGAAGGAGGGTTACCCCCCTTTTTATAGTGAAACCTCGGAAGAAGAAACAATCTTTTCTGCCTAATTTTTTTTCCTTTTTCCTCTCCACCTAGCCTGCCTAACTTCTCATTTTCTTTCGATGCCTAACTCACATTTTGAGGCCCCACAATAGTTGGAAAACAAAGGATTGCAAGAGAATTTGAAAAGGAAACGTGCACGAAATGGTTTTGGAAAAAGAATTTAAAACCAAAATGATAACCTTCACTCCACTTTATTCACATGCAAAAAATTATATATTATAATAATAATAATATTAAAATTTAAATTATTATATTATTATATTATCACATTATTATAATATATTTGAATGAATATTTTATCGGAGAAGATAATATGCCAAACTTTCAACAAATATTTTATGCTAGATTTCTTCATTTATGTCAAAATTGAACCAATATCCACCACATAATAATTATTCATAATTAATATTATAAGCTCACAATATTAACAACCAGATCATTCCCAGAAAAGAGAGGGCTTTCTGATAAGGATTTATCCTTATTGAGGCACAATTATATAACCTAACCCCTTTCCTCGACAGAATTTTCTAGACATTGTCAATAATGCTAACTAATAATATGAATTAATTGTGCCTTGTCAATTATTGATTTAATAATATAAAATATTGTACAGATGATACTGTGACAATAATTGAATCAATATTATGAGATACTATGCAACAATTACTGTGGAAATTATTGAATAAAACTGACTGACCTCTTAGGTAAGAATCAATAATCAGAGCTATTGTGCAATATCATGTGCTACTGTGCAACAACGTGTATTATTGTACTTTTATCACTGAGTATTTTAACAGTTAACGGTAAAAGTTTTGCCGTTATTTTTTTATATAAAAAAGTTATTTTTGTCGCTTTCTATATCCGACAATTATTCCATTTGGTGGTCTAGCAATGATTGTGCCGTCATACGAATATTCCCCGACAAAAAAGAATATTTACCGACCAAACAAATATTTAATGACAACTTGCTTACTTTGTAAAATTTGCACATATCACCCATAACTAAAGCATTATATCAAATCAACACCTTATTATTCAAAATTATATTTATAGAAAATTGATGTACGTACCTGGTATGTCAAAAAGGTGAGGATACCTTGTTTTCATTTTAGATTCTAACTCATAGGTCATTTCCTCAATATCGTGGTTTCTCCATAAAACTTTGACTTGAGGTATAACCTTTGAGCGTAAAATATGTTCCTTCTTATCCAAGATTTTAATAGGTACCTAATTCATACGTTAAATCTTATGCTATCTCGTCTGGTTCTAATTCAATAATGTGGTTCAGGTCTTTCACATATTTACGTAACATAGATATGTGAAAAACACTATGAACACGAGACATACTTAGAGATAAGGCGAGTCTATAGGCTATAGTTCATACTCGATCGAGGATTTCAAATTGACCAATGAATCAAGGGTTGAGCTTTCCTCTCTTTCCGAATCTCGTAACTCCTTTCCATGGAGCAACACGTAACAATACATGATCTCTAACATTGAACTACATGTCCCTTTAATGAAGATCAACATAACTCTTTTGTCGATCTTGTGCGGTTTGTATACATTACCGGATCATTTAAATCTTTTTCGTAGTCATGCGTACCATTTTTGGTCCCAACAACGTTGCTTCACCCACCTCGTCCCAGCATACTGGAGAACGTCACTTTCATCCATACAATGCCTCGAATGGAGCCACGCCTATACTTGTTTGATAACTGTTGTTGTAGGAAAATTCCACCAATGATAAGTACTTGTCCCAACTTCCTTTAAAGTCTAGTACGAAGAGTCTCAATAGATCTTTAAGAGTTTGAATAGTCCTTTCTGATTACCCATCCTTCTGGGGATGATATGCAGAACTAAATCATAAATTAGTGCCCATAGCTTTTTGCAAGCTGACCCAAAATCGTGAAGTGAATCTTGGGTCTCAATCAGAAACTATGGATACTGGCATACCATGAAATATCACAATCTCATTTATGTATATACGAGCAAGATGTTCAAGTGAATAAGTTCCTCATATAGGCAAAAAATGAGCAGACTTGGTTAATCTATCGACAATGACCCAAATTGCATCTATGCCTTGAGAAACCTTGGGAAAACCGGTAACGAAATCCATGTTGATGTGCTCCCACTTCCATTCTGGAATTTCAAGTGGTTGCCATGGACCTTTTGGTACTAGATGCTCCGCCTTGACACATTGACAAGTTAAACACCTTGAGATAAACTCTGTGATCTCTCTCTTCATATTGCTCCACCAAAATGTATATCAAAGATCACGATACATTTTAGCACTTCCAGGATGAATTGTAAACGGTGTGTTGTGTGCCTCCATCATGATTTCGTACTTCAAATCAGAGTCGTTAGGAACACAAAGTATGGAGTTGACTCGAAGTATTCCTTCTTCATTGATTCCTGCTTTTGGAATAGCACCTTATAGTACTTTCTTCTTCATACTCATTAGCTCTAGGTCTATAGCTTGAACAACATTAACTTTATCGATTAAAGTCGGCTCTACTCGTATATTTGCAATTTTCACGTGGGTCCCTGAAGTTTTGAACTCTATCTCCATCCTTTGTAAGTTATACAAAATGGGTCTTTGTGTTAACATCATCGCACTCATACCCACATATGATCTTCTACTCAACGCGTCAGCTACCACGTTCTATTTTCCAAGATGGTATTGAATGGTATGGTCGTAATCTTTCAACAGCTCGAGCCAACGTCGTTGCCGCATATTGAGTTCCTTTTGGGTGAAGAAATATTTGAGGCTTTTATAATTTGTATAGATCTCCACTTTCTCCCCATACAGGTAGTGTCTCCAGATCTTTAGCACGAAAATGAATGCTGTCAACTCTAGATCATGAGTAGGATAATTCCTCTCATATTATTTAAGTTGTCGTGAGGCATAGGCTATAAATTTCCCATTTTGCATGATAACACATCCTAAATCTCTGCCTAAAGCATCGTTGTAGATGACAAATCCCTCCGAACCTAATGGTATTATCAGAACAGGTGCTGAAATGAGTCTCATCTTGAGTTCTTGGAAGCTCTTCTCAGATTCATTACTCCATCCGAATTTTGTATCTTTTCGAGTTAGTTGAGTTAATGGAGTGGCGATTCGATAAAATCCTTCAATGAATCTCCGATAATAACCAGCTAAGCCCAGAAAGCTACGTACTTCGGTTAATAAATTAGGTTGCTCCCAACTTTGTATTGCTTCAATCTTTGTCGGGTTAACTGATATTCTATATTTTGATATATCGTACCCAAGGAATGCTACTTCCTCAAGCCAGAACTTGCATTTCTTCAACTTGGCTTATAACTTGTTTTTACGAAGCTTTATGAGTATCAGCCTCAAGTATTGCTCATGATATTCACGGATTTTAGAATAGATGAGGATGTCATCAATAAAGACAACCACAAAATGATCAAAATATTTCTTGAATACTCAGTTCATCATATCCATGAAAGCAGCAGGAGCATTAGTTAATCCAAAAGACATGACTAGGAATTAAGTAATGCGCGTCTTCTGGAGTTAAAGCGATCTTTGGAATGTCATCAGTTTTAATCTTTATCTGATGATACCTTATTCCGTTGAAAATAATATATATATATATATATATATATATATATATTAACTGCTTTGAAATTTCAATTTTCAGGTGTTTAAATCTATTTATGTACTTGTAACACGTTTCATCCCAATACAGACAATAATATATTTCACATTCATTCAATATAGCGCTAAAAAAATGTATCATATCTCATCATCAGCAACTAAGCTAACAATTATATATATATATAAGCTAAACAATTACAAATGATCTACTAACTCATCATCAACAACATCACTAAGCTAACAATTATATACAAGCTAACAATTACAAATGATCTACTAACTCATCATCAACAACATCATTAAGCTAATAATTATATATATAAGCTATCAATTACAAATGATCTACAATTTAATGAATAAAATGGATACAAATAAACTAGAATTAGTAGTCTGATCAACGTCGTACTTCCTAAGTTCGTCGTCGCCATCACCACTCCGCTCGCCATCGCTACCCTGTTGATAAAATTAAAAATAAAAATCATTAGTCTGTATATATATATGAGAATTAAAAAGAAACTGTTAAGTGAAAATAAAATAACATGTAGAATACCTGATAGGCAAGGCCTGACAAAAAGTCTGCTATAAGAGGGTAACCATCAGTCGGAGCATCTCGTCGCTCAACGCGTCCAACTACTCTTGTGGTAAGCTCGTGCTCTCTGCGATGAAGACAAGAACTGCTAGGCGTCGAACTATCTGTTGTCGTCGATAAAGTTTGTCCCCAATACTCCTTGAGAAGTGTAAGCTAGTTGTGGGCCACCTCTCTATGATATCGGGAAACATCCTCGGTTTTAAAACCCTAGGCTTTTTAGGTGGTGCTCCCGTTTTTATAAAATCAACTACCATAGAGTGAAGGGTTGCCAACTGAGACATTTTTTTACTCAGTCTTAGCTGACTCAAGGTCTATATATACTAAATAGGAAGTAGAGATTGTACCCAAGATATCATTGAATTTCCTGTAAAATCAGACTTATTGGGTTACCAATAAGTGGTTCACCATATTGTACTTCCTCTTGAATTTTCGAACAAAGTGGTTCATCATTTAACCATTTTGTTCAGGATTTCAAGAGGAAGTACAGTTGATCAATGATACCTTGGGTACAATCTCTACTGCACATTTAGTACATGCAGACCTTGAGTTAGCTAAAGCTATGAGTAAAAAATGTATTCCCACTCTATGGAAGTTGATTTTACAAAAACGGGAACACCAACAGAAAAGCCTAGGGCTTTAAAACCGAGGATGTTTCCTGATTTCATGGAGAGGTGGGACAAACCAGCTTTTACGCTTCTGAAGGAGTAATAGGGGAAAACTTTATCGTGCTAGTTTTGAATCTATAGTGCATGAGAAGTCGTAGGACAATAGATATTGAGAGTGTGGCTGTAATAACCAAGAATTTCAAGTCACACGGTAATTAAATATATTAATTAAATATTAATGATATTGAAAACTTTGTGACATATAGTGAATAAATATGTTATTATTTATTTGGAAAATGTTTATGGTTAAATTAATATATATATATATATATATATATATATATATATTCTAACTATTTACATATATGTATGAATTATATAAAGAGAATTAAAAGAAAAGTTACATAACCTAATTATATATTAGGTATGAAAATTAAATAACCTAAGGGTTATGGTATTAAAGAATACTAGTATTTAAGATATATACTAACCCTAAGAGATTTATTTTAAACATCTCAATTAATTAATTTTATAACTTAATTAAATCAAATCTAATTGGGTTATTAAAATTAAATGTACATAAGTAATGGTTTAAATTCCAAATTGAATGGAATGAGAAAACCTAATTAAATGATTAGGCTAAGATAAAAATTGAAGTATTGGACATGTTAGTTAGCAAGGCCTAAACTAATTAATTTAAAAGCCCAAACATTAAATTCAATGGCCCAAACTTGGCCCAAATATGGAGGGACCTTTAAGTCATTTGATAAGCTAAATAAAGCAAATTAGAATTAAATCAAAAATTGGCCAAATATGGGGGCATGTTTTTGGCTAATCTAAGGAGGAAAAGAAGCACATGGTTTAATAATTTTACTTCTCCAATTGTCAAGAGTTGTTGAACAACTATGCACCCTAATTTGTAGCCTCATTAAATAAAAATTAAATTCATAGCATTTGACAAATAAGAGAAGATGGTAGATTTATATATATAGGTAATATATATATATATATACATCTTTTATCATCTATATATACCCCAACTATTTACCCAAATTAAAACTTTTATTTCTCTCCAAAAGCTAAGAACAAAAGAAGGAAAAAAATATATATATAAAAAGAGAAAAAGGGAGAGTGAGGTTCGGGTATTGTAAGAGAGAAAAAGGAGGAGAATTTTTTTATGCCTTCAAACTATATCTCTTACTTTGGAAAGACTAAAAGGTGTGCCTTTAGATCAAGGTAAAAACATTAAATCAAAAACTTTAGTTTCATGTCTTTTGTTGGTTTTACAAAATTAAGAACCTATACTCTTGAATTTCCAAAACTCTTGATTTAATAATTTTTTTTTGGTTTCATGTTTGGATCTTACCTATTTGAGTGTTTAATAGATGATCAAGAAGAAGGAAAAGAAATTATGTTCAAAAGTTTAAGAAAAACCCTAATCTTGTATACTTTGTGTATTTTTATGTTAGATACATGGAGTTCAAGCTTTAAATGGCTAGAAGCATGCTAAAATGATAGATATAGAGTTTAATGGATTTAACTTGTGTATTGGTATGTGTTTATGTAGAAAAATTTTGTAAAATGCATGAAAATGAGTTTTACCGAAAAACTTAATGGGAAAGTGTGATTGAAGCTTTTCATTTTGAAATCTACAAAGGGTTTTTGTGATTTTATTTCTTGGTATGCTAGATCTATGAGTTAAGGGAAAAACATCTTTGGAATCATGCAAAAATGTTAAAAAATGAGCAAGATATGGATTTATTACCAAAACCCTTCAACTGTTGGACCATGTTATTGACCAGTCACTTCTGGGCTGTTTTTGGGGATCAAAACAGACCCAAATTTGATGTTTGATAAATGAAACTTGTAGTTCGGGAAGATACGAATCCAACGAGACTAACTAGACCTAAATCGGGGTTGTAGATTTCATTTTATTCAAGTTTTTGTGAAGGACCCCAAATAAGGAAAAATAAGAAAAATTAAGGAGCTACTATTTGGTTCAGGTTTTTCTATGGCACGGAACTTTCCAAATGACGGTTCACCAACTTTTCGTTCGATTCTGGTGGTGAGTCTGGGACCCAAATTTTTCTAAAAAGTGAAGAATATTCAAATATTTAATTCAGAATTTTTTTGAACAATTATGTAATTATTAAGTATTTAATGGTTTAAACTCATTTAAAACTTACTACTTAATAATTATTAATGCCACTAAATAATTATTAAACTAATTATATATAATTTAAATGTAATTAACTATTTAATTATTATTTAAGTGATATTGAATGATAATTAAGTAGAGTTAGTGTTAATAAACTAACTATTGATTATTTAATTAAGATTAAATAATAAATAGAGTTAAACTATTGATTAATTATTATTTAATTAATATTAAATAATGATTAAAGAATGTTTAAGTAAGATTATGTAATAATAATGTAATTATTTACTTACATTAACATAAAATTTATAAAATAATTATTTATTATTTAATTAATATTAATTAATAAATAAGAATAAATAATAATTAATTATTTTTAGATTAATAAGAAAGAATAATTAAAGACTTATGAAGTGAATTAATTATTTATTATTCAAGGATAAATAAATAAATAAATATTATTTATTTAATTAATATTAAATAATAATTAAAAACAAATAATATTAATAATTTAATTATTCATTATTTAATTAAAATTAAATAATAAGTAGATGTAATTAGCTATTATTTATTATTAAATAATAATTAAAGGTCATTAATTAATTACTATTTATCTAATATTAAATGGTAATTAAATGAAGAGAATTTAAATAATTCATTAATTAAACAATTATAATAAATTGGTTAAGGATCTAATAAGTGTTTATCACTTAAGAAAAACATTATAAATTAATTAAATCATTAACCTAAGATTAATTAAATATCTTATGGGATTAATGATAGTACATTATGATTGAATTATTTGTTAGATAATAGCATAAGTAAGTATATAGACATACAATTATACGCAGTACTAATTAATAGACCAACATTGTCAATGCTAGGTCGTTCAAAGAGTTTTAATTAAAGCTAGTTAGTCGTAGCTCGTCGAACAGGCAAGTTTTCTAATTCAAACTTGAGTTATTATTTTCAAAGAATGTTAGTGGATAATTATTATTGATTACTTCACATCCTTAATGATTATTTGTAAGACCCCGAGTTTTATGAAATAAAAGTATTCAATTTTTTTTTATAATTATTATTCAGTAAATGGTTAAGTTGATAAAAGCTTAAAGTTAAAGGTGATATATGTAAATATTTTAAATAAGTAAGTGGTTATAAAATATTTATTATTGTCGGTGAATATTCGTTTGGTCGTGGAATATTCTTGTTGTCGGGGAATATTCGTACGACGGCGCAGCCATTTGTGGGCCCCATAACGGTCGAATAAAGTAAACAAGTTTGAGTTTTTATAAATAACGACGTAGTTGTTGCGTGGTTGCACAGTAGCACACGGTATTGCACAATATTTTTGGATTATTGATTCTTACGTAAGAAGACACTACTCAATAATTGTTACAATAATTACTGTTCAATATTTTATTTTATTGATTCAATAATTGCTACGTTGATATTTTATATTATTGTTGTTTCAATAATTGTCACTGCATAGTATTTCCCATTATCAGATCAATAATTCATATTATTTAAATAATATTATTAGATAGCATTATTGGCAATATCTAAGGAAGTTCTGTCTAGGAAAGGGGTTTGGTCACCTAATTGCGCGTCCGTAAGGAGAAATCCTTATCGGAAAGCCCTTTCTTTCCTGGGAACGACCTGGTTGTCATAATTGTGATTCTGTAATATTATTTGTGAATAATTAATTATTGATTTATATGATAAGAAAATATTTATTTTTATGTGAACATAAATGAAAGAATTAATGTTAAAGTGTTTTATCAGTATTTTATCGGAATGGAGGTATTAAAAATCATCCGTATGTAGATTTCGGGTATTTTCTGTTTGGAATTTGGAAAAACTTTCTTTTACAAAGTTGTAGAGAATTAAATTTCCTATGGAATAAACATGAGATTCAAATTTTTTTTTTCTGATAAAAGAGCTATTTATTATAAATTATGAAGTTTTGAAAATAAATATTTTTTAATTAAAAACATGGGTGGGCCCCACTTTTGGTTGGTGAGAAATGTGCTAAAATTTTATTTCAAAAGTGGTGTGCGTGAATAGTAGCAGGTAAAGCCATCAGGTAGCGTGTTAGTCTGCTTTAGCGTTCTAGCATTTTCCTATAAATATGGTGCTTAGTTAGAATTGAAAATCACACCAAAATCTGAAGTTTTCTCTCTCTATAATATCGAGCGTATTTTGTGAGTATTTAGATACTTTGAGAGTTGTTATTCAGTGCAAGTTTCCTTCAGCGTTATATCCGATATTTTAGCCAGAAGTACTATTCTTTTGAGGTAAAGGATGTTATTTTGTTCGTAAATAATGTTATTTCTTCAATATCATTATACCGAAATATTGGTATGGATTTTATTGTGAAATTTTTATCTTTTCATGTC
This sequence comes from Panax ginseng, assembly GCA_020205605.1. Lineage (NCBI taxonomy): Eukaryota > Viridiplantae > Streptophyta > Magnoliopsida > Apiales > Araliaceae > Panax > Panax ginseng. Next base: position 22,385,756 of record CM035131.1, on the reverse strand, counting down.
GAGATTACTATTTACATATACGACACTATTCACAAATACGGTACTATTCGTGAAGTATGATTTTTCTTGTGGAATTTCTACCTTTTCGTGTTGGGGTTACTATTCACGTATACGGCACTATTCACAAATACGACACTATTCACCAAAAAATAAATTTTCTCCTTTGTCCAAGATGTCTATTATGGTTACTATCTTCGATTGTATCCATGTTTTGATCTTCATTTTTGAATTCTGCTCCACAATTGATTATTATGGAGTATTTTTGAACTTAAATAAACTAAAATACGAATTCCTAATCTTTGATCTTTTATATCACTGGATTCGTTTTCTTTAAGATATTTTTCATCATCCTCAGTCCTAAATGGTGATATAACTGAATATCTTTGGCCTGTAGTTCAAAGATGAATGATTATCTGATGAATATCTTTGGCCTGTAGTGCAAAGATGAATTATGATTATCTGATGAATATCTTTGGCCCCATAGTGCAAAGATGAACAGGTGTTGAGATGAACATGACCAATTGGTGATATGAATGAATATCTTTGGCCCGTATTTCAAAGATGAATATTTGATTCAAGATGTATATTGATTGATGTTACAGAGATAAAATATTGATGATGGACTTTAAAATCATAGAAAATAGTAGACTTCATTCTCTACTTAACTCTTCTAATGAATTGTTGTTTCCCCTGTAATTGTTGATCTAAAACTTGTTGTCTATTATATTATATCAGATTTTTCCCTATTGAAGACTAAGGAAATTTTTTTGTACATTATCTTAGACATAATATTCTTTACTGGGCTAGTTGAGCTCACCCTTTTCCTTTTTGTTCCATTTTTCTTCTCAGGAGACGAGAATATAGCGGGAACTAGTCGGGGTGTGGAGTGATGTTTCAAGTTGGTTGTTTTAACAGTTCTCACAATTTAGTAAAATAGATTATCAATAATTGTAATGAGGACTTATTTGAGTTTGGATATTGTCTAGAAGACAATATTTGTATTTAAACTCACAATATATGTATTGTCGTATTTTGCACGACAATTGTAATAATGAAGTTGTAGTTATTTTCTATACCATGTATTTGGCGACTTAGAATGGGTTGTGTGGACCTATTTTGGGGGCGTCACATTATTATGAATCGCACTTTGTGAAATTGAATTCATGTTCAATTATTATTGAGTTGTGAATTAATTAAAGTTCTTTCATTCTTGAATTGTTTATGAGATAGATTTATGCTAATTGTATCAGCTAGATCGAAAATGTTTAAATTTTTTAAATCAAATATGTTTTAAAAATTGTTCTTAACCAATTGATTTGGTAAGGACTCGAGACTGAGAAAAAAACAATTTTATTATAGCATTATGTTGGAAAATAATTGTTGCCCGACTATTAAGTGTTTATGTGTAATACACCAGGAATGAAAGGCTAATCCTCTTGATTACCAAAACTTATTAAAAGGACCAGTTTAAATACTGACAACCTTAGTATATGTTCATGGTTATTTCAAACCACTCAGCATCTATTATTGATCAGTTATTGCAACTTAATTAATGTTCTTCCACAATTGATTCTATTATTGAACATTAAAAGCTAAATTCCTTTCTAATCATGATATATCTCCTTTGAATATAAACTTGCTAAGCAAATTAGTTGCTTACTTTTGTTATATCATGATATTTATTTCAACTATGCCCGTGGCATCAAATAAGAAAGATAAAGGCAAGGGCAAGGTTCAGGAATAGTTTGTTAAAGGTGTTTAATTATTATCTAATCTGATGTAATTATTTATGTAAACCTTTTGTAATAGTAAAGGTAAGTTTAAGTTATGATTAACAAGACTTTGGGATTATGTTGAAGACTTTATTATAATGAACAATGTATGTTTATTATTCCATAGTAGTTATAGAATGCTTATGATGATGATTGATCGTGAGCACTGAATCCGAGGTTAGAGAACCCGGATTTGGGGGCATCACAGTGGCACCGTATTCACACCAAAATTCAAAATAATGTATACAACCTCATTCAGAATTTAGTAGTGGAGCTAAGGTGGTGTTTGAGAAAATTGAATGTTAAGATCTGAACAGTTTAGACATCTGAATAATGTAGAACATCTGAATAGAATTGTATCTGAATGAAAAAATATTGTTTGATAATTAAACTTTTTTCAAAGTGTCTTAATAACAGTATTTTACCATATTAGCCTCAGATATGTATGTAATCAGGGCAAAGAGTGTGGCACCGCTGTGACGCTCCCAAAATAAGTCCACACAACCCATTCTGAGTAGCCAAATACATGGTACAGAAACCAAATACAAACTTCATCAATACAACTATCGTGCAAAATACGAAAACACGTATGCTGTGAGTTTTAATACAAATATTGTCTTGTAGATAATATCTAAACTCAAATAAAATCCTCATTATAATTATTGTTATACTATTTTGCAAAATAGTGAGGACTACTATAATAACCATCTTGAACCATTACTCCATTCCTCGACTAGTCCCAACTATATTATGACTAAGATAATGTAGAACAAATTATCCTTAGTCCTCAACAGGGAAAAATCTAATATAATACAATAGACAACAAGTTTTAGATCAACAACTGCAGCGAAATAAACAATCCATTAGAAGAGTCAAGTAGAGCGTAAAGTCTACTATCATCTATGATTAAAAGTCCATCATTACTATATATTTTATCCCTGTAACAACAATCAATAAATATTTCACATCAATGAATTATCCATGCACTCTATACGGGTCAAGGATATTCGTTAGTATCACCGGTGGTCATGATCATGCCAAACAACTGTCCATCTATGCACTCCGGGCCAAAGAGGACTTTCACCACATCATTTGTCTGTAACATTACAGGTCATGATTATACCAATACACAATTCTTGGTCATAATCATACTAATCAATAGTCCATCTATGCACTACGGGCCAAAGATGACTTTCAACACAATATAAGCATGAGGATGATGATAATAATATAAAGAATCCATCAAGTGAGATCATAACTTGGATTCAATTTCAAGAATAAGATTCATAAAAGATAACTTGGGCAAAGAAAAGAAAATAAATTTTGTTGGGAACAGTACTCATGAATAGTACCGTATGAATAGTGCCCATGAATAGTATCGTATGAATAGTACCCAAACATGAAAAAGATTAAATTTAATAAGAAATTTCAGACCAATATTCCAGTGAAATGATATTAGATGAAGCGCAATCCTTAAGAAAGTTCTAATCATTTCAAGAATTATAGAAGCAATACTTACCATAGTAAGTTTAAATTTAATAATATGAGATGAAATAATATCGCTTACGTAATATGGAGTATGAAAGAAAATGATATCCTTTACGAGTATGGAAGGAAATAATATCATTTACGCGTATTGAAAGAAAATAACATCCTTTACGAGAAAAGAATAATATCATTTACCTTAGTAGGAAAGTAGTTCAGACTGGAATAACAAAGATTATGTTGAGAAAATCTTTCACTGCTATCAACACTCAAAATATCCCTATACTCACAAAAAATACACTCAATATTATAGAGAGAGAATTTTCTGATTCTGGTGTGAGTTTCATTGCTTAACTAAGCAACATATTCATAGAAAAATGCTAGCAGACCACTTCTGACAATTTCTCATACGGATGAATTAACAGCACACCCATTTTGAAACAAAGTTTTTCAAAGCCAACTTGCTCACTCCACCATTTATCACATGTTTTTTTTAAAAGATTTAACAATTATTAAAAAGAAATCTAAATTCAATTTGCTCTCTTCCACCTCATTTTATTCTTATACCATAAATTTATTATAATAATATTATCATTTAAATTATAAAAATTATACTATTATATTATCACATTTTACTATTATAATGTAATATTATAATAATATGTTTGAATAAATATTTTATCGAAACAGATAATTATGGTTTCATAAAAAAAATTAACTTTCGATAATTGTCTTATTTTAAAATTCCTCCATTTATATCAAAATTTAAAGAAATATTTACTTACCACATTCATCGCTTATTTACAATTCTTCAATAATTAATTCTAATTAACATTATAGATTTACAATACTGACAACCAGATTGTTCCCAGAAAAGAGGGGGCTTTCTGATAAGGATTTCTCCTTACTGGCGTGCAATTATATAACCTAACCCCTTTCTTCGACAGAACTTTCTAGACATTATCAATAATGCTCTCTAATAATATCATTTCAATAATATGAGTTACTATGTCGTGAAAATTATTGAATCAATAACACTACAACATAAAGGGTTATTTCTGACGGAATATTCCGTCGGAATTAAGCATAATCCGTCGAGGTTATGTTAATATCGACGAAATATTCAGTCGAAAATGCAGTCGGATATAAGCGCGTCGAAATTAAGTCCGTTGATATTTCAGTCGGAGATATATAACCTTGACTAAACTAACCTTGACGGAATATTCGGTCGAGGTTAAAATATGGTCGACTGAATTACATCCGTCGAGAATAGTCGGTCGATACTAAACATGACACATGGCATTCCATAAAAAATTAGAAGTTGCTTAACCTCGACGGAATATTCGATTGAGATTAACATATGGTCAACTGAATTAATCCTTCAAGAATAGTCGATCGATACTAAACATGACATATGGAATCCCAAAAAAATTTGGAAGTGGCTTAATCTCGACGGAATTCCGTCGACTTTAGCCCTTTTTAAAAAAAATATTTTTTCTGTTTTGGCAATATCCAGGGTAATAATACCCACATTTTTTGTACATATAACCTGTTTTTTCAACATCACATAACACACAAATATAATCCAATGCCAATAATAATGGCCAACATGAATATTAATTACCAATGCCAACTTGAATATGACATTAAACTAAAGTTCTAATCAACTAAAGTATATCAAATATGCATTTAAACTAACGTAAATATGTCAAACTAGAGTAATGATAAATAAAAGCTACAATAATTCAAAAATGAGCTAAACTATTAAAATTTACATCACATTATGCTAAAAATTAAGTAAATATGTACAAATCATATACAAAACTACATATATACGTAGTAAATAAATAATTCAACCGCTCATCAAACATCTTGACCCGTCGTCACTCTGTTGAGACAATATAGTGTAACTCATTAGTCCATATATATAATACAGTTAAAGATAACTAATTAAATGAAAATTACATAACATGCAGTTACATAACATGCATAATAGAATTATATTATGAATAGTATACCTGAGTAGTTGATGGCTGACTCAGCAACGGCCCAAACGCGTCCAGTAGTATGGTAACCACCATCCGAACAATCTCGTCATGTAAAGCGGTGAACTGCTCCGGAGGATACCAAGATTTCTCGGCGGTGGCACCAATTTGTAATGTCCAAATATGGTGATGGAGCGAAAACAAATTTGCGAGTCCCGGACGAATCGAATAAGCGGATCCATCTCAAACCTCTCCGAGAAAAGCGGACCACAACCAACGGAACAAAGCATCGTCTAAGCCGGTAGCAGTATGTGATGGTCCCACGAGGCTCTCGGATCTGAGGCAGGCTGAAACCTACAAAAATAAATATAACATGAATAATATTATAATTAAGTTTACTTTATTCATAAACAATAATTAAACTAAAATATTATACCTCCAGATAGTGTATAGGCTGGTATCCTCAGCAACCCCAACACTCGATACCGGCCGATAGTGCTAGTGGGAGTATCTTGAGACGCGACCCAAAGAGCCGTCTCCTCATCCTGTGATAAACTAATCTCGGACGGAGGGACGGTGGGATCGATCGTCTCGGATACGCCTAGCGACTGCAACTTTCTATATCTGTTGGTGCGGAGCTTCTCAAACCGGTCCTATAATTTAATATATGTACATGTGAGGTAACTTTGTATCATCCAATAAATTACGTAATATGATTCTAAATTACAAAGATTATAGTAAATATATTACCCGTATAGCGAGTGCTGCTGGAGACACCGTCGACCCTGAAGAAGAATCCTTCGGCGTATGGACTCTATCCCAGAGCTCCATCATAGTAGGAGGTCAGCCCAATCTACTCCGCATAGCCTAAATTATGTACATTAATTATTATTACCTTACTTTACTATAGTTGTAGTTTAATATTAAATTAAACTAAATATAAATACATACCAACTTAACCTCTTGATACGACTGCGAGCCAGGAGTGTGTACAACTTGTAGTTGGCCTCGATTCTTCTTCATCTGCTCAAACTTGGTCTTGAAGGTAGCATCATCCCAATATGTACACATGGCGTTTCATGCGCGCATCTCGATCTTCGCCAATGATCGATCTTTGGCGTATATAGAGTCCCGGCGATTCTTCTACTTGCCCGATTTGCCCTCATCTACGCATCTCGTCTGACCAACCGAATAGTTCTTGAGATGTGCGCTTAATAATAATGATGTCACCATACGCTTTTCGGTGATCTTTGGGATCCTATCTATAATACCTTTATCAAGCGAACATAACATACGTATAATTAATTATTTGAACAATATGTAAATAACTTGAACCTTGATTTAGTATATGTAATTCAACTTACGTGAAACTCCAAGCTGGCATCGTAACACGAATACTGGCTAAATCACATGTAGCCAGTCGGGAAATGGCCCAAACATATGGCGTGTACGGTCTGCTTAATTAGCGACCAAATCCATAATACTAGAAAACAAAATTTGTATGGAACATTTTAATTTATTAATCACATAATAATATCATTCTATAATTGAACATAAATATAGTCAAGTTAAAACCTACCATGATGACCTGACATCAACGAGGCATATGTCGGGAACCACTGGTGGACGACCTAATCGATCGAGGTTAGGCTCTCGTTGACGCCGACGTCGACGTCTAGCATCTATATGTTTAATATAGTTACGACATTGATATATTATAGTAAATGAATGTTTAATATAGTTATGGAAAAAAGGGTTAACTCACTAGCTGACGAAGACGACCCGCCTTGGGAGCCGTCACCTGATCCATCGCGACCGCCACCACGACCGCCTCCACCGCTATGTCTAAGCATAGCTGTACTACTAAAATAACAAACATAAATTTGCATTAGTGAAATTCATTGCAATTATTCTAATGATTTGTTTTAGTGGTATAATATTTACAAAACACCAAGTTCTGAAGAAGTAGTACATCGTCAAAACTTGTGAATTGGCATCGACCTAAATGAGAGACATAACATCCAGTAATAGTCCCAAACTGGGGACTATTCAACATTCACTCCTACTAAGTGAATGTCAAACGAGTTTCTAAGTTCCAAAGTATAGTACATATATTATTGAGTGTATTGAAGATTAAAGGGAGAGTATTATTGAGTTTATTGAAAATTATGGCAAACTAAGTAAATGCTACTTAGTTTATTTTGCCAATGATAAACTAAGTAAGTGATACTTAGTTTATGAGAATTGTTACAGGGAATCTATATAGACTACTGTTTGACAGTCACTCCTACTTGTCAAATGGGTTTCTAAGTTTCATAGCAGTTGCAGCTGTAATGACTATTAGGAGAAGAGTCAAAGACTTCCTTGTATGCAAGGTTCGACATAGCAGTTGCAGCTAATAGTACTCCAACAGGTTCCTCAACAGCAATTAAAAAAAGGGTCGTATTTCCTATTTGTGTCTTATACTCGAATAATAAAGTTAATTGAATTACTGCGGACATTTGTTGGTTGATTTCACAATCAAAGCAAACGTGCAAGTATACACGGTCAACAAGTAATAAAGTGATAAGATAAAGTGTCGATCCCACAGAGAATTCTTAATTAATAAATTCCAACTACTACTATTGTATCAATCCAATTTTATTTAAACAACCATAAAATGTGATTTTTATAATTAAGAAAATTAAGCTAAACAATTAAAAGAGATTATTCTAAAATAAAGAAAATAAACAGAACTAAGATTTGAATGAATTCAGATAAATAAGGATTAAGACTCCAATATCCCCAATTATGAACTATAAATCAATTATCCAATTATCCCAATTATTATGTCTACTGAATTGTTAACAAGAATTCTCAAATGCCAAAAGTCCTTTTCCAAGTAATCAATTGCCTTCTATTTAATCCAGATTAATTTTGCTATATTCCTATGCAAAACAATTGAATTAAACTCCTTCCAATCCCAATTCCTTAAGTGTTACATGTGGTGAACAGATATTTCCATTCAATTCACAAACCTTATTATTCACTTTGCAAATAACTAAGTCACACATTATCATGCCCAGTTCTAACCATAGAATTCCTCTTTCAATTCCTTCTAGAGTAATATGGTAATTATTGGCCAGATAATTAATCAATCAGCACAAGGTAAGATAAACAATTCACTTCAACACAAATAATTGGAATAAATCAAATAATTAATTCATAGCCCTAAAAGGTTCAATTGAAATCTTAATTAAAGAAATTAGTTCATGACAGAAATTAAAACCAACAATCTTTGAAAAATCATCCTTAAAGAATTACACCAATTGAAAGAATGAAGAAACAGGAAAACTCCAAGTCAAATTCTTCAAATTCTCTTCTTGACTCCTTGATCAGCCTCTAATTGTGTAGATTAGTCCCCTACTTCAATGGAAATAACCCTTATATACTCCACTTGTCCAACCACAATCCATTTCCAACTCAATTTGTCACATAACCACCTCTTTAATGCAAGTCAAACACCTAGTCAACGCGCGTGCATGGTCATTGAATCACGCTTGATGCCCCGGTCTTTGAAATATACTAGTTAGGCGCCCGGCCACGCTCTTGATTATTTACAATTTTGTCATTATCAGCTTGAAACTCTCAGAATTGCCCCTACAGCTCCCGAATCTGCAAAACAACGCATAAACACAGTAAAAATGAATCTAAAAGCCTTGAGAATATAATAATTTAAGCCCAAAAATATCCGATTCATGGGTATATTACCCAATCATCAACATTCCTCATTGATCCATCATATCAGATGACAACATTCCGAAGGAGTTCCATTAAGCTATTGAACAAAGTTCCAAGTTAAGCAACCCTCTAGATGAATGAGCGATCACTTCTACTAGGAAGGAATGAATCATTTGCGATATGGGTCCATCCATGGCATGAGGCGACCTACCACTCCGGATTCCTTAGATGGGTAGTTCTCACGAAAAAGAGGTGAGACGTTCTATGAGAACTACCCATCCGAGGAATTGAATTGGTGGTGAAAAGTCATGTCTATGTCATGGATTGGACCCATATGGGAGATGATTCATTCTAGTAGTAGAAGTGATCGTTCGCTCATCTAGAAGGTTGTTTAACCTAGAACTTTGTTCAACAACTTAATGGCACTCCTTCAGGATGTTGCATCTATTATGATGGAACAGTGAGGAATGTCCACAATAATTCAATTAACTTTATTATTCGAGTATAGGACACAAAAAGGAACTACGACCCTTTTTTTTTAATTGCTTAACCTGTTGAAGTACTATTAGCTGCAACTGTTATGTCGAACCCTGCATATAAGGAAAACTTAGTTTTAATTGAAAAAATCTAAGCAAATTCTACTTAGTTTATTATTTTATTTTATTTAAATTTATTTCAAATATATTATGTTATTTTAATTTATGTTTATTGAATTTATTAGCTTTGATTTTATTTAATTCGGGATACTTTTTATGAAATGCAAAACTAGGCAAATCCTACTTAGTTTAAGATAATTATTCTATTTTATTTTATTTTTCATTATATTATATTATTTAAATTAATTAATTTACATTTATTGATATTAAATTAAATTAAATTTTAAATTTTAATTTATTCTAGTTTATTATTAATTTTATTTTATTTATTTTAAATTTAATTTATTAATTTATTTTGTTTTGTTTATTTTATTTTATTTTGTTTAATCGATGAAATTTATTTTGTTTTGTTTTATTTTGTTTTGTTTGATTTTATTTTTATTTTATTATAATTTATTTTATTTTGTATTTGTATAATTTATTTTATATTTTATTATTTTATTATTTTATTTACAATTTATTTAAGGTAAATTAAATTAAATTATTTTATTTTATTGTATTATATTACTATAAGTAATATATTATATTATATTATTTTATTTAATTACAATAAATTAAATTATTTTATTTTATTTTATCTTAATTATTTTATTTGATTTTATTATTTTATATTATATTATCATACAAAATATAATTTAAATTTAGTTTATGTTATAATATTATTTATTTTTAGTAATTTGAAACTAAGTAAATGGTATTTAGTTCATTTTCAGTTAATTTTATTAGTAGGAAATTAAGTACATGCAAATTAATATATTTCAATATTGGAAACTAATAAAATACATAAATAAAATAAAGTAGGGCTCACAGATTTTGCAATTGAAGAATTATGATGGAAATTATGTCAGAAATTCTGTCAAAAATAATAAATATACCAAGATTTCACAAATACTAACCAACAGGTGTATATAATTCAACAATACAACTCAATACATGACTAACATCAGCCTCAATCAAATTATGAAATGCAAATTGCACAAATTAAACCCTAAAATCAGTAACATACAACTGCCATTACAGAATTGATCATATATATGGGGCAAAATTACAAAATCAGAATAGGTAACATATATAAGGGGAAAAATTAGGCTAGAAATTATGAATAATTTTGGGGCTGGGGACTGATCATAAATTAGGGCACAATAATACTAACCTTAATTGTGTTTAAGCTAACCTTAAGCTGTAGAATAATAGAGGAGGAGGAGGACACGAGTCAGAGGTACAAAGGAGGGGACGAGAGAGATATCGCAGCGTCTTTGGTGGGGAGGCGGAGGGCGGAGGGCTGAGGGAGGCCGAGGCGTGCCAAGCCTGAGGACGGCAAAAGAATGGGATGAGATATATAGAGAGAGCGAGAGCAGAGAGAAATAAGAAGGTGAGAGAGCAGCAACAGAAGTGAGGCGCGGTGTTGATATGAGCTAGGTTTTATTTACTATTTCCGATGGAATTCTGTCGAGGTTAGTTCCGTCGATAATAGTTTAACCTTGATGCACAATCTGTCGACCTTAATATTATTCCGTCGAGATTGTTATTCGTGCTGAAGGGAAATTTTCGCTCCCTAAGCATGGTCTAAGATCGGCTGAATTCAGTTGAATTTATCCTATTTTTGAGGGATTTATGACCGACTGATAATCTGTCGGTACTACCTTAATTCCGAGCGAATCAATTCGGTCGACCTTAATTTCGTCAAAAATAGTCCTATTTCTTGTAGTGTATAAAATACTATTCAATTATCACTGTAATAATTATTACATCAATAATATGAAAGACTGTGCAATTTTACTGTATCAATTATTGAGTGACTTCTTACGTAAGAATCAATAATCAGAGATACTATCACTACAAGAAAAAGGTCTATCAACGACCAATTATATCATCGATCGCATTTTCGATTGTGATATTAAGTAATAATGACCAAGCATCGCCGATTATTCTATAATCCGATTAAGAAAGTTATATCAATGACCATGAAGGTCATGATCGGTCGCTAGAACAAATTTCCCACCCAAATTTTGGCAGGAAATGTTGGCGCGTAGGTTTTTTGCGACCACTTATAATTAGCGACCGCATGCGGTCGCTGATCAAACTAAATGAAATCAGTATCAGGCGTTCGCTCAACATAGAACAGAGAAAGAAAAAAAAGAGGGAGGTCCAAAATAGAGGGAAGAGGGAGAAAGGGGGGGAGAGAAGAAGAGTTTGGTCGCCGCCGCCACCTGCCACCGACCACCGCCACCTACCACCTGCCTCGACAAAGGAGATCAAAATTTTCAAGTTTGATTGAATCTTCTAAACTGGTATTTATCTTCATTCATTGTAATTTCTTGAATCGTGTTTGAAATTGTATGTGAATTCGTTGGATTTGGCGATTGTGTGATGAATACACCATGTATTGGGTAATTCGTTTAGTCACCTATTGAATTGGGTAATTTTTTTTGTTTTAAAATAGGTTTTTGTCATCAAATCTGGTAACCCTAATCCGGGTATTGGGTTTTTGTTGTAATTTATTTTTAGTATCACCAGTTTTCTTGGCTGAGAATCGAAGTTAGAGAACTTTTATTATCCATTTAGATTTTTCCTCTTTACCTTTTAGCTTTCACAAGGAGCTCACACACCAATTTGGTCTTAGCTTGATAGATAGTTAAGACTTTAAAAATTGAGGTTGAGTTAAGAATAAGATTTGTCCTAGTTCAATTCTCATCAAATATGTTAATTGATGTTAATTATAAAATTCATTTATAATGTATGTTTGTTAATTATAAAATTGATTTATAATTGTATATTGGTAATGTTTTGATTGATATTATATTGGTAATGTATATGGGTCTCAATATTAATGTCTCGTGAGTGTTCAGTAATTAAGACATAAAATAGAGTCCTTTCTAACATCCTTATCTTAACAAAGAATTTGATTTAATTTGTTGAATTTTTTATTGCTTTAATTTGCATTCAATCGTTATTGTTTTGGTCTTATTGTATTGGGAATTTGTATACTTCTCTTGGTTTGTGTCTTGGGTGCCTAGAAATGTCCATATATGCATGTCGTCGTGCATGTGGCTAGTCCATATTGTAGGGGAGACTGGCGATTTTTTTTTAAGTATTATAAGTATAAGTTTGAAAAATGTTCATAAGTATTATAAGTATAAGTTTGTAGTTGAATTTTTTTTACCTCTTTTATTGTGAACAGTTTTAGGTTTAAAATATATAATAGCTTTTGGTTATACGAAAGCTATGCCCATTATTGAAATAAAATGAGAAATTGAATTGTTTGAATATATGAGTAGTTTAATTTTAGTAATTTTGAGTAAATTGGGTTCTGTTTATATAGAGAGCCTGGGTGTTGCTTATCAATTGGAAATAAATATATTGGTGATCTACTAGAGCCTATTAAGGGGCTATTGAGTGATGATGGTATTTGGGGGCTTGGTTAGATGAGAGGTCAAACGAGGCCAAACCAAGCTTGTTTGTCGACATGATAAGCTATTGAAATTTATTAAGCCAAAATAGGCGAAAGGTCTTAGGAGGCTAAAAGGCAAGAGAGAGTAACTAGACACACTTGGTCAATAAAGAGACTGTTTTGGCTATAACAGAAAAACAAGGGTATTTAACACTTATGTATACAAGAATAAAGCTACAAAATATTATAGAAGCTATAAATTGCTCAACCAAGTTGTGACTATCCTAAAACATAAAAGATTATAGTTGTGACTATCCCAAAACATAAAGGATTATAGATTAGATGGACTCTTCAATTCTTGGCGTGAAGCCTTAGATGGTGGTAGTTTTCTTAAGAAGAAACATTTCAATGCATCTGAATACCAACCAAATATGTATTACTAATTTATACATATATCTGTGAAACGTAAGAATAACATTCTTGAAAAGAGCAGGAAAAAACATTCTTCCATCTATTTATCCTATGCCTGGTAAATGTATGGAACAGTGCAAGAAAAAATTTAAGAGATGTTAAAATTTAAGAAATGCCAAAACTTGTATAAATGAGATACTTTAACTCTGATATAAAGCTAGCATGAGTGAAATACCTTACGTATTCACTTACGATTAACAATAAAAACAAATTTAAAATAAATTAAAATAAAATAACATGATATAATATAACTATTAAACTAAGTAGTATTTACTTAATTTCTCATACTAAATTTAATAACATTTAAAGTTTCTCATACTGCTTTAATTTACATTCATTCGTTAACATTGAGTATGCTTAAATATTAATCATATGCTTACAAGTATGCTCAAGTCATATGGTTACAAGTATGCTCAAGTCATATGCTTACAAGTATGCTGAAATATTAATCATATGCTTACAAGTATGCTCAAGTCATATGGTTAAAAGTATACTCAAGTCATATGATTAATAAGCTCATGTTATACATAGTAGTAAATGCAGTGGAATCATGGACCTCTATTCGGATCAGAGTAGTTGGATAACACGACAAAAGTTAAGTGCCTGAATAGAGTCTTCTGATTGAATTTAGAAATTTGGTTGCCAAGTGTTTTTGGAGTATGCGTATAGTCACCCGGAATGTATGAATGGTAAGTCATGAGATCTGATGTCCATGTTTGAAGTGTAAGAATGTAAATTATATGGATGAGACGTGGTAAACTATCATTTACTTGTTTACGGGTTCATAAAAAATTACGAAGAATCTTTGGTGGGCACATGGGCGAGAAAGAGATGGTGGCATCACGTAAGTACATAATTCGGCGGTGAGTACTCATCGAATGAATGAAATGGTTCATGATATTGCGGGGCGATTTTGATTGGGAACAAGGCAGAGAGCGACCTATGAATTCTCGATGCCAAAGACTTCTTTAAGTTGTTAGGCGAGGGGTAGCGAGCCATTGTGGCATGGTTGCACCAAACACGAAGACATTATCTGCAGAATGCGACATTACTTAACATCAAGTGATCACAACATGAGCCATGAGTGTTTTGAGTCGCTCTTGAAGGCCATTAAGAGTATGTTGCGTGACTGTGAGAAATTACCTGGTAACTATTACTTTTATAAGAAAATGGTGAAGAAGTTGGGTCTTGGATACCAAAAGATTGATGCATGTCCCAATGATTGCATGTTATTTTATAAGGAAAATGAACAGATGACAAGGTGCACGTTTTGCAGTCATGATTAGTTTAGGCCTAATAAAGAGGGTGTGACTACAAAAAAATCAAGTATACCGTTTAAAATTCTAAGGTATTTTCCAATAACACATCGGCTAAAAAGATTGTACATGTCTTCAAGAACAGCTGAACATATGAGTTGGCATGTGAAATCTCCAACTAAAGATGGAGAACTAAATCATCTCATGAGATGGGCGTGTTTGGAAAGATTTCAACTTAGCACATCCACAGGTTTGCATTGGAACCTAGAAATGTGAGGCTTGGATTGTCCAATCGATGGTTTCAATCCGTTTGGCCACTCAAATTTGTTCAAATACTCATGTTGGTTCAGTGATTGTTACTCGTCACAACTTGCCTCCTTGGATGTGTATGAAAACAACCATACTTATTTCTTTCACTCGTGGTTCCTGGTCCTAAGAGTCCTGGAAAGAACTTAGATGTTTACTTGAGACCTCTTATAGACGAGTTGAAGGTATCGTGGGAGGATGGAGTACAGACTTGGGATGTTGCAACAAAAACAAATTTCAACCTTAGGGCAGCAATCATATTCATATATATACATATTTATATCACTGTCATGTTTATTGTCATTTTATATATTCATATATACATGTAATCAAATATAACTCATATATACATCTTGAAATTTGTAATATACAAATGGCTTCAAGCAAAGAGGAAAAAGCGCCACTTGGTGGGGACCTAATCATGTGCCCAAGGCCCCTACTAATCCGGATGATCGGATTCTTATTCAGATTCGCCCTCCTCCGAATAACACGTACGTCCTGCATCATTTATATATAAGCATTTTAGATTTTATTTTAGATGTAAATTGCTTTAATATATCTACTTATCGTTGATGTAAATTGTTGTATACTATAGTGATTTTTCAGATAATAAGATCGTCAAGTGCATATCACAGTTGTGTTTACAGAATTAGCCTACACTTGTGATTACATGGGCAAGCACACCTATCGCCCACAAGGATGTTGTTTGGGCTGAATTCCAGGTATGTTTTTTTAATTATGACATATAATATAATATTCTAATTAAGAATAATTGTTTAGTAATGTCATTATTGTTGTTTTATTTGCAGAAAAGGTATAGATGGGAGGATGCGCAGGCTTCAGTGATTCAGACATTATTCTGGCAGAAGTGCGTCATCCGTACCAAGGATAATTTGAACAAAGAAAGACAAAAAGCCCTTCACAATGCCGAGATCGACCATCCAGGCCAGGGAGAGGATTGCATGCACGAGCATAGCCCCTGGTGGTGTACCCAGTCCATATGGGCTGAGATGTGTGCCCAATGGAGAGCTGAGAACTGGGTGAAAAGACAAAAGACTGCCGCCACCAACAGATCCTCGGGTGTACCCGATGGTGAAAAGGCTAAAGGGACATACAAGGGCGACAGTATTTCACAGTTGTAGCATATCACTGTCAGGGTATGTATTTACAAGTTTTAATATGTTTATAATCATGAATTGTAGAAAATATATCACATTTTTACTTAGTAATATTGTGTTATTTTTGTATAGAGTCTCGATCTCAAAATTGACCTATCCATTGGTTTGGATGTGTATGTATACCCACCGTGATGGTCTACCTGATGCAATCCAGATAGCGGTAATAAGTTTAAACAACTTGATCTTGTTTATCAATGCTTACAAAATTTATTTTTAACTATTGAATTGTTAACATGATGACATGATACTTATAAGCGTTTATTGAATGAACATTATCCTGAAGGCACTCCACGTCACTTTATTGATCAAGAATTGTGGGAGAGGGCATCATTTGTGAAGAAGAACTACATTAAAGGTCAAGGACAACGACGGCGCCCATCTTTCGATGGCTTAGGTTGCTTCTTCTACCCGATCTTCACGATCATCGAGCCATCCAAATTGTTCATACTCCTGCTAATCGCGTGTGAGAGCTATATGTCGAGATCGTGGTCTTCAAGATATTGGGCGGGCATCTGGGGGCTCTGAGTCCTGAGGAGTTAGCTGAAGCAGTAGCGGCAGCAGCAGCAGGACAACATGGGGATGGCGACGATGTATAAAATCAATTTGTTGTATATATTGTCGTAATATATACTAGTATCAACATAGTTACTATAGCATGTAACTTGTTTTATTATTTTGTTAATTACAGGGTGATCAAGGAGGCGATGATGCTTGACGTACCTGCTTTAGATCAGTTTTGTAGTTATTTGATAAACTTGTACTTGTATATTCATTCAATTCATATTGGTTTTCTATATGTTACTTAAACAATATTAGATTTATTTATATTTATTCAATTCATATTGGTTTTTAAAGGTTTATATAGTTTATATACTAGTTTGGTGTATGTGTTAGTAGACGATGGATGTTTATATTGTTATGCATACTGTTTATCTTGTTGTGTATGTGTGTTGGGATAAAGCAGGTACAAAACAGTATGTGTTTTTGGGAATTTCAAAAAACAAAGAAAAATCTGGTTTTCAGTTTTTTCGGATCGTGACGCGTGCTGATCAACGATACCTATTAGCGACGGCTTACCATTTGATGGTATCAATGACGCCTTCTTGATCAAGTGATAATAATTCTTTACCACGTGGACCACGTCAACTTTGGCCTGGACCATCTTGAAGTCGACAGCGGCCGATTTGTCATTTCGATTATCATATCGATCGCAGATAATTCGGTCGCTAATAGTGGTCGCTGATGTGCACCCCAAATGACCAGATTTTATATGCGACGTCTCATCGTCAATCGTAGTGATCGGTCGCTAATAAAGGATCACGATAAACCTTTTCTTGTAGTGTGTTCAATACCGGTATGCTCTTTGTGAAACCACGCGTACATTCTTTCTTTTATTACCGTATATATTTCAATAGTTTAACGGTAAAAAAAGTTTTCTTTGCCGTTATTTTATATAAATGGTTATTTCACGCGCTTTCTATATCCGATATTATTATTACATATGTGGTCCACCAATGATTGCGTCGTCGTACGGATATTCCCCGACAAAAAGAATATTCCCCGACCATATGAATATTTTATGACCACTTGCTTACTTTGCAAAATTTGCACATTTTACCCATAACTAAAGCATAATATCAAATCAACACCTTATTATTCAAAATAATAATTAGAGAAATTAAATTTTTATTCATAAAAATTTGGGTTCTTACAACCGCCATGGCTGCAATAACAATTTCATTAGATGTGAAAGGGATCTAGACAAATATCAAAACCCAAAATTATAAACCTAAATAAATCCATCAAATCTAATCCCTCAAATCATCCATCTGATTTGCCTCGCCAAGATACGGGCACATCAACACTGCCCCGATTCGCTTAAGAATCAAATCTTATGATCACAACCTCCATTTAACTATGTGTTTTTGAGTTTTGACGGCACAAAAAAGGAAAAGAAATGGAATTGAAAAGGAAAATATATGCAAAAAGGGTTAAACATTTTACACACAATACATATATACAAATATATATATATATATATAAAGAAAGAGTGATGGCTATGTTTTGTTGTAGGCAGAGACGTAATAAGAGTTATTGCTTTAATTTCTCCAGGGGACTTGGTGAAATCATCAGTTCAGAAAAGATGATCAGAGAAATCATAAGTTATGGCAAAGAGGGGCAACCGCCCTTAGAAACTTCCCATCCCTCTGCCTTTGAGCCTCATTCATTACAACCATCGACTCTATTAGAATCAGAGGCATACCCATTAAGAGCTATTAAGAGGTAAACAAACACAACCTAAGTTCTTAAACTCATATTATTGTGGTTTTAAGTTATTTTATTTTATGTGATTTTATTTCAATTAAAGATCATGAAAGCATGTTCCTACTTAGTTTATTTCAATTATTTCATGTTCCTACATAGTTTATTTCAATTATTTTATTTTATGTGATTTTATTTTATTTTATTAAATTTGGTATTTATTAAATTTAGATTTTATGGGGACTATTGTTCGAAATTCACTCCTACTTGTCAAACAGGTTTCTAATTATGTTCCAAAGTATATTATTTAATTTAGACACTTGTTCAGTTTATTTTAATTGCATCCCAACTAAGCAAACGTTACTTAGTTTATTATTATATTTTCTTTTATTTGTTTGATTTTTTTTATTAAATTATATTTAAGTTACTAAGTTATTCAATTAAATAAAATTTATTTATTTTATTTAATTAAATTTTATTTTATTTATTATTATGTTATATTAAATTTTATCTATTTGATTTAATTTTTGTTTTTTAATTTTATTTTATTTTACTATTATGTTTTATTATATTATATTATATTTTTATATTATATTATATAATTTTTTATTAAATTTTATTATATTTTTAAAATTTAATTTAATTTACTTTACTTTATTTTATTAATATTATATTATTTTATTTTATTAATTTATTTTATTATTATGTTTTATTGTACTTTATTTTATTTTATATAATATTATATTATATTTTTAAATATTTTATTAAATTTAATTTTATTTATTAAATTTAATTTGATTTATTTTATTCAATTCAATTTAATTTAATTTATTATTATTATTTATTTTATTATATTTTCTTTTGTATTATATTATATTATCTAATTTTTTAAATTTATTTTGTTTAATAAACTAAATAAAATAAAATTTATTTTATTTTATTTTAATAGTAAGAAACTAAGTAAATGCTACTTAGTTTATTTTAATATTGGAAAATTAATGAAATAATACATAAATATATTTCCAAGGCCCACAAATTTTGCAATTGAAGATTTCTGATAGATATTCTGTCAAAAATATCAAATATCACATTCATAAACAACACTTGAAGATTCAATACACTGACATATATAACCCTCAATATATCACATTATGACCCAATACTGTAATTGCACAAATACACTACATATATATACACTAATAGAAATTTTAATTGCACAAAATAAATCACAATTTAAACAACATACAATAATTTGCAGAATTAAAGTAAAATAATCCCAATTTGTAAAACAGTTAATATCAACTTGCAACAATTTGCATAATTTAAGTCAAATTAATAATCTCAATTTGCATAACAGAAATAAACCCAATTTAAGCAAATTAATCCAAATTTCAGCAACAACAAAAATATAAAGTTTAAAATTATTCTCAATTTCAGTAACACATGAACCTGCCGAATATGGACTCCCAATTTTAGCAAAATCAACAACTCAAATCATTAAACTATATTCAGTAATCTCAAACTATATTCTTATATTAAAACCCATATATATTAACCCTAAAAATTACAAACCCACAAATTTTAGTACCATCTTTACTAAATTTAGGATTGCTTACCTTGAATTAAAGAAGAAGAAATGAGGAGTTGTCATACGTATTTGCCGCTTAAGGTCGATCAGTAATAGTAAGCGATGGTAGGGTCTCATCAGACGAGGGACTAGGGGGAGATAGGTGGCAATGTACGATGGTGGACTGGGGGGGAGATGAGAGATGAAAGATGAGAGAGTGAGAGAGTATCGAGAGAGAGAGAGAGTGTGAGGAGAGAGAGAGAAATGAAAAATAAAAAATGAGGCGACTAAGGTGAATACGTATGTAAGACCCCAAATTTTGTGAATAAAGATTTAATTTTCTCGAATTATTTTTTTATATTATGGTGTGGATTTAAGATAATGTTATAGTTATGGGTAATATTTATAAATTTTGCAAAGTATGCAAGTTGTTATATTATATTCGATTGGTTGGAGAATATTCGTTTTATCAGGGAATATTAAATGCGTCTGTGCCAAGCAATCATTGGTGGACCCTACAACAATGAATTATCATGTCGGATTGAGAAAACAACAAAAATATCTTTTTATAAAAATAACGGCGAAAGTTTCTGTTAAAGCATTGAAATACACAGTGGTAAAAGTACGATGTCTACGCTGGTTGGATAAGTAGCACACGGTATATTGATTATTGACGCTTACGTGAGAAGTCACTCAGTTATACTCAATTATTGCTACAGTAATTGCTGCATAGTATCTCACGTTATTTAATTCAATTATTGTCAATAAATTATATATTATTAAATCAACAATTGAGACGATACAATTATTCATATTATTATTTACAATATTGACGATGTCTAGAAAGTTCTGTCAAGGAGAGGTTTGGTCACCTAATTGCGCGCCAATAGGGAGAAATCCTTATTGAAAAACTGTGAGACCCCAAATTTAAAGAATAAAGATTTAATTTTCTTGAAATATTTTTTTTAATATTATGGTGTGGATTTTAGATAATGTTATAGTTGTGGGTAGTATTTATAAATTTTACAAACTATGCAAGTTGTTATATAATATTCGATTGGTCGGGGAATATTATTTTTGTCGGGAATATCCGTACGACGGTACAATCATTGGTGGACCCCACAACGGAATTATTGTCGGATTGAGAAAACGACAAAAATATTTTATGAAAATAATTCGAAAGTTTTACCTTTAAAACCTGTTGAACTACTTTGTAGTAAAATGCGATACTGCCATGGTTGCATAGTAGCACTTAGATTGATTATTGATGCTTACGTGACAAGTCACTCAGTTTTGTTCAATTATTTCTACAATAATTGCTGCATAGTATCTCACATTATTTGATTCAATTATTGTCGATATTTTGTATATTACTAAATCAATAATTGAGACAACGAAGTTATTAATATTATTATTTGCAATATTAACGATGTCTAAAGTTACGCCAGGAGAGGTTTGGTCACCTAATTGCGGCGTCGATAGGGAGAAATCCTTATTGAAAAGCTCCTCTTTCATGGAAAGCGACACAGTCGATTAATAGTGTGAATTATAATAATGATGATGAAGTTTTGTTTTATTAGTATTATTAATGTAATAAAATAGAAAAGCTTTTTATATAAAACAGAATACTTTTATAAAGTTATTCGTTTTATTAGACTATAAATAGAATATATTATATTCTATTATGCATAATATTTTGCATAGTAAAATCTTTTTATATAAAAATGTAATACTTTTATAAAATTATTTGTTTTATTAGACAATAATTAGAATATATTATATTTTATTATGGATAGTGTTTACATAGTGTATGCATGATAAGTGTTTACATAGTAAAATCTTTTTATATAAAATGTAATACTTTTATAAAGTTATTCGTTTTATTAGATTATAAATAGAATATATTATATTTTATTTAAAAGATTTATTTTATTAGAATATTTTATAGTAAATTAATCTGGACCGTCCGTTTAAAAGTAAATCAATCTGGACCGTTCATGGATTAGTTACTATTCAGTCCATTCTTCTATAAATAGAAGTTCATTCCTTCATTATTTATTACAAATTCACTAAAACTCTAGAGAGAGAATTCTTCTTCTATAATCTTGAGTGTATTTCTTTAGAGTTTAAGAAAGCTTTGAGCATAGTGTAAGTTTTCTTCAAGTATATCCTCGCCCTACTAGTAGGAATACTCTTCTTTTACTTGGTGAGGGATATTATTTGGTGTACCCGTAAGGGTATTATTTCTTTCAGATTCATGAAGAGAACTTCATTATTCCATTCCTTATTATTATGTTGAATAACTTTTGTGTATACAAAAGTCACCGCATAAATGGTGAAATTTTCTATTATTCCATTCTTTATTATTACATTGGAATATCTCCTATCTCACATGCGTTTTACATGGGACACGGTTCCAATATTTATTATTCTATCTAATATCACGTGCATGCGTTTACTTTGGGACACAGTTCCATCATTTATTATTCATTTGGAAATAACTCATTCATGCGTAAATCTCTATCGCACGTATGGTGAATCCTTTTGTTATTCCATTCTTTATTATTCTGTTGGAATAACCCGTCTATGTGGATTACCACATGCATGGTGAATGATCCTTTGTATTCATTCCTTATTAAATTATGAAAATGATCTGTATACGTGGATTACCGCATGGCGGGTAAAAATCTATTTGTAGTTCATATATTCTTTATTATACTCAGTTGGTTAAAATTTTGACTTCTATACTCCATGAAATTAGTGGAATATCCTTGATATTTGTGCTTCATCCAGTATCTTTTCATGGAAATATTCTTCTGAGCATTCTTGAATTTTACTTTACAAAGAAGTATCATGTTGACAATTTGGATATTATTGAGTTCAGGATAAATTAACTTATAAATCTTTAAAATTTATTCTTGAACTTATTTTATTGAATTATTATGTCATTGTCATGATGAGTTATGTTGGTTATTATGTGAAAACATGAAAGTTTCTTAGAAATCACAAAGAGTTGAAAATCAGATTTTGGTGAAAATAGAACATGAAATTCAATTGACCATATCTCCTATTATATTTTGCATTTTTGGGTGTGGTCAAGTCCTAGAGTTAGATCTATGAGTTTTCTAACTTAACCAAGTGGAATCACCGGAAAAGGTGTTGTAGATTTTCATGTGGACTGATTTTAGCAAAGGAGTCAAAACTAAAATACCAAAAAGCTCTCGCCAAAATTTTGTAAGAAATTTATTTTACCCACTTAATTTGTGAGAAAAATTCCGGCCTTTTGGGACATGAAAATATATGGTATAAAATACCTCTTGTCCAAAAATGAGTTCATTCCGACTTAAAATGAGCAAGTTATGACCATTTCAATATTTAGGTTTTTCTGACAAAAAATGCTATAACCGGAGTTCTATAACTCCGATAACCATGAAATTTAAACTGGAAGCTCATGTTAACATGTGTATGATCCTGCAAAGATTTGGGAAAATAGTAAATGACTTTTAAAAATTCCGAGAAAAATATATGTTCATTATGGGACTATATTCTGCTAAATCTCAGGAAAAAAATATTTTTGGGACTGATTTGGTATTTTTCATGAAAATGGTTTAGTTACGAACATATGAGTTAAATATGTTATGTGAAGTAATAAAATTGGAAAATAGAATTTTATGGCTTGGAAATCCTATATAGGTTATATGCAGATTTTTGATAAAGGATTTGATCATTGATGATGAAATCTTATGAGTATGGCATTTTTGAATGATTAAATGCATTATTTGGTAAAGTATAAACAATTGAAATAAATTGTTTATAAGTTTAAGAAGTGATTAAAATATTGTTATAATATTAATAATATTAGATTATGAGTTTATTAAGTGATTGATAATATTTGGATAAATTTAAAGTATTTAATATTTATCCTTGATTTCGTTTGATTAATGCTTATATCATTGTCATCATTCTCAGGTTTATATTGTGATAAAAGTCATCTTTGGCTTATGTGCATAGGTGGACTTGGTGTGATTATGACCAGAGATTATTCGGTATAGTCAAAGTAGTAATATAATTAAATGATGTGGTAAAAAATCTTTAGTGGTCTCAGAGTGCATTGATGGACAGTTTTTGGTATGATTATGACTATGGATTATTCGGTATAGTCATGACTATTAATGATTTAATGAATATCCTTGGCCCGTAGTGCAGGGATAATTTTTCGATGATGTGGTTTATTTATTGTCGAGTCTCAAATGATAAAAAATTGATGAAAACTTTTAAATCATAGAAGATAGTAGATTTTATTCTCTACTTAACTTTTCTAATGGATTGCTTGTTCATTGCAGTTAAACTTGATGTCTATCAGTATTTTATCGCTTTAACATTGTTGAAGACTAATGATAATTTGTTCTGCATTATCTTAGTCATAATATTTCTTCTTCTGGGCTAGTTGAGCTCACCTTTTCTTTCACTTTTTCTTCGTGAAATGAGAATATAGTGGACTTAGCCGGGAACGGAGTGACGGTCCAGATGATAGCAATAGTAGTCCTCACTATTCTGTGAAATAGTGTGATAATAAATGTAATGAGGACTCCATTGAGAGTGGATATTTTCTAGAAGGCAATATTATTGTTTAAACTCTCGGCTATGTTTTGTCGTATTTTACACGACTGTTGTATAATTAAGTTGTACTTTTATTTTGTACATTGTGTCTAGCGACCCAAGATGGGTGATGTGTACCTATTTTGGGGTGTCACAAAGCCCCCTCTTTCCTGGGAACGAACTTGTTGTTAAATATTGCGAATAATAATAATAATGATAAATGTTGTTAAAAATATTGAGGTGATTTTTATGAAGTATTTGTTGTAAATATTGGTGTATTATTTGGACCCCTATTTACCCATTTTTTAAAATAATCGGTAGAAATTTATTCTTTATAATAAAAGTGGGGGCCATATGTGGGGCCCACGTATATATGAAATAAATGATTTTGGAAATGGGGGGGGGGGGGAGAGTATACGTAAAGGGGAGGAAATTTATATATATAAGTATTTCATGTGTGTGTGTGTGTGTGTGTATATATATAATATTATGTGTGTGTGAGTGAAAAGTGGTGGAAAAGTGATAGTTGTGAAAGTGATAGCTGAAAGAAAAGTGGTAGTGGGTAATGTGTGTGGGGTGTGTGTGTGTATATATATATATATATAATTAGTATATATGTGTGTGATAGTGATATATATGAAAGGTGTGTGTGTATGTTGGATAAAAATGGAAATGGGGTGGGGGTAAATTACGTATGTGGAAGGGAATTAGGTTATATATATATATATATTATGCGTGTATAGAATTTAGTGTGTTAGTGTGTGTGTGTGGTAGGAAGAAAGGGGGTGGGGGAAGATGCCTTGGAGATAAGGGAATGTGTGGGTGTGTATGAAATTATGTGGTGTGTGTGTGTGCCCGTGATTTTATGTGTAAGAGAAAATTGGGGGGGTGGTGGTGGAAAGTTGTTATTATATATATATATAAGTTTTGTTTTATTAGATTATAAATATAATATATTATATTTTAATTAAAATTTTTGTTTTATTAGAATATTTTATTACACAGTAATGAATAGTAAAATCAAAATTTTTAGAAAATTTCGCCAAATCTGCATGCTTGGTAATTTCAAACAACATGCGGTCAAATTCGTGAAAAACTTTTCTAAATAGTATCCTTCCATTCTCCTATAAATAGGATGCTTAGTTAGAATTGAAAATCACACCAGAATAAGAGAATTCTTTTCTATAATATTAAGCGTATTTCTTTCGAGTTTTAGGAAGCTTTGTGTGTAGAAAATAGTAAAAGTTTTCTTCAAGAATATCCCCGCTATACCAGTCGGAATACTCTTCTTTTTAAGGTAAGGGGTATTATTTATTTCATATTCGCTTACGATATTATTTTTCGTTTTCGTAAGAAATTTTATATCGTTCAATATTCGCAAGAAATATTATCTTCGTTTAATATTCGTAAGTGTGAGACCCCAGATTTATAAATAAAGATTTAAATTTCTCGAAATATTTTTTTTAATATTATGGTGTGAATTTGAGATAGTATTATAGTTTTGGGTAGTATTTGAAAATTTTGCAAAGTATGCATGTTGTTATAAATATTCGTTTGGTCGGAGAATATTCTTTTTGTCGGGAATATCCGTACGACGGCACAATCATTGGTGGACCCCACAACAGAAGTACTGTCGTAGTTAGAAAATGACAAAAATATTTTATGGAAATAACGGCGGAGGTTTTACCATTAATCTTGTTGAACTACCCCGTTAGTAAAAGTACGATGAATACGCCGGGTTGCATAAGTAGTACACTGTATTGATTATTGATGCTTACATAAGAAGTCACTCGGTTATCTTGCATTATTGCTACAAATAATTGTTGCATCATATCTCTCATATTATTGATTCAATTATTGTCACAAATATCATGCATAATATGCTATTTTATTAAATCAATAATTGAGACGACAAAGTTATTCATATTATTAAATTGCAATATTTACAATGTCTAGAAGTTCATCAAGGAGATGTTAGATAATCTAATTCTTGGCCAATAAGGAGAAATCCTTATCTGAAAGCCCCTCTTCCTGGAACAACCTCGGTTGTTAAATATTATGAGTTATGATATTAATGATGGATAAGTTCGTGTTGATTAAAGATGAATTTGATAGTTTCATTGTGTTGGGATTATTTGTGTTAGTAGAAATTGACATCTATTTCGATAGTAATTGATGTCTGGAGGTAGTATTGTTTACTTGAGTATTTGGGACACTTTTTGTGTCCGAGTTACTATTCACGAGTTACTATTCATAGGTTACTATTCACCAAAATTACTATTCACTCTAGTATTGTTCACTCGAGTATTTGGAACACTTTTTGTGTCAGAGTTACTATTCACGAGTTACTATTCATGGGTTACTATTCACCTAAATTACTATTCACTCTAGTATTGTTCACTTTCAGTATTTGGGACACTTTTGTGTCGAATTACTATTCACCAAATTACTATTCACTCTAGTATTGTTCACTCGAATATTTGGGACACTTTTTGTGTCAGAGTTACTATTCACGAGTTACTATTCATGTGTTACTATGCACGAGTTACTATTTATGTGTTACTATTCACGAGTTACTATTTATGAGTTACTATTCACCCGATTACTATTCACTCTAGTATTGTGCATTCGGGTATTTGGATACAATATTATTCCATGAGGAGATATGCTAATTTTTCAGACCTTTGGTTGAATGAATCAATATGGACCGCTGGTGGAAAGTTATAATAGTGAATCAATATGGACCGCTGGTGAAAAAGTTATAATAGTGAATCAATATGGATCGCTGGTTTAAAAGTTAGAATAGTGAATCAGTATGGACCGTTGCTTTAAGTTTTAATAGTAAATCGATCTGGACCATTCATGAATTAGTTACTATTCATTCCATTCTTCTATAAATAGAAGCTCATTCCTTCATTATTTCTTACGAATTCATTGAAACTCTAGAGAGAAATTATAGAGAGAAACTATAGAGAGAAAATTATAGAGAGAAAGAAGAAGAGTATTCTGCTACTTCACTACTTCTATATCCAGTTTCTTTTACGGTAAGGGGTGTTATTCTTTCTTATTCATGAAGAGAACTTTTGTTATTCCATTCTTTATTATTCTGTTGGAATAACCTATATACATGGCATACCCTGTACATAACCTGTATAAGTGGCATACCCTATACTTGGTGAAATCCTTATGTTATTCCATTCTTTATTATTTTGTTGAATAACTCAGAAAAGTGGCATACCCTATACATAACTTTGTATACACGGCATACCTATACTTGGTGATTTTTCTTACATTGTTCTATTATTTATTATTCATTGGAATAACTTTGTACATGTTAATTACCTATACTTGGTGGAATGACTTTGATATGCGGTTTACCCAATACTTGGTGATCTTCTTTTATTATTCGCATTTACTATTCTCTCGTTTAATATCCATGCTTGTGTAATTTCACCCGACACGTTCCAATATTTATTATTTCGTTCTTTATTATTCTGTCGGAATATCTTGTCGGTGTGAATTTCACCTGACCTGGTTCCTAATATTTATTATTCCGCATTTATTATTCTGTCGGAATATCTTTTCTATGCGTTTTACGCCGGACCTTGTTCCAATATTTATTATTCCGCATTTATTATTCTGTCAGAATATCCTGTTTGTGCGTTTTACGCCGGACCTGGTTCCATTAATTATTATTTCGTATTTATTATTCTGTTGGGAATACCATGTCTGTGCGGTCTCTATCGCATGCATGGTGAATCCTTCTGTTATTCCATTCTTTATTATTCTGTTGGAATAACCTGTCTATGTGGATTACCACATGCATGGTGAATGATCATTTGTTTTCATTCCTTATTAAATTGTGGAAATGATCTGTATACGTGGATTACTGCATGGCGGTAAAAATCCATTTGCAGTTTCATATATTCTTTATTATACTCAGTTGGTTAGAGTTTTGACTTCTATACTCCATGAAATTAGTGGAATATCCTTGATATTTGCACTTCATCCAGTATCTTTTCATGAAAATATTCTTCTGAGCATTCTTGAATTTTACTTTACAAAGAAGTATCATGTTGACAATTTGGACATTATTAGTTCCTGGATAAATAAATTCGTGAACTTGTTTTATTGAATTATTATGTCATTGTCATCATCCTCATGTTTATATTGTGTTGAAAGTCATCTTTGGCTTACGTGCATAGATGGATTTAGTATGATTATGACCAGGGATCATTCGGTATAATCATGAACTGTGATGCTATAAGTGATGTGGTAAAAGTCCTCAGTGGCCTGCAATGCATTGATGGACAGTTTTTGGTATGATTATGACCAGGGATTATTCGGTATAGTCATGATCGTGGATGATTTAATGAATATCCTTGGCTCGTAGTACAGGGATGATTAGAAGATGTGGTTTATTTATTAAAATTTGAGTCTCAAATGATAAAAGTTAGTGAAAACATTTTTAAATCATAGAAGATAGTAGGTTTTATTCTCTACTTAACTCTTCTAATGGATTGCTTATTCAACGCAGATTAAACTTGATGTCTATTGTATTTTATCAGTTTAACATTGTTGAAGACTATTGATAATTTATTCTACGCATTATCTTAGTCATAATATTTCTTATTGGGCTAGTTGAGCTCACCCTTTCTTTCACCGTTCTCTTTAGGAAATGAGAATATAGTCGGGGACGAGCCTGGAAAGGAGTGATGGTCTAGAAGATAGCATTAGTAGTCCTCACTATTACATTAAATAGTGTGACAATAAATGTAATGAGGACTCCTTGAGTATGGATATTGTCTGAGATGACAATATTCCTATTAGAACTCTCGGTTTATGTATTGTCGTATGTTACACGACAGTTGTATAATTAAGTTTGTATTTGTATTTTGAACCATGTATTTGGCGACTCTAGATGGGTGATGTATACCTAATTTTGGGGGCGTCACAGTAAGGAATATTATATTCGTTCAATATTCGTAAGGAATATTATTTTCATTCAACAGTTGTAAGGGATATTATTTTTGTTCAGTATTCCTATAAAATAATATTTTCTTCTATACTCTGTAGTATGTAAGTAATATTATTTCGTTTCAGATTTCGAATTCTACACTCATTTTGTTAAAGTTTTGGATTTTATACTCCATGAAATTAGTAGAATATCCTTGATATTTGTGCTTCATCCAGTATCTTTTCATGAAAATATTATTCTGAGCATTCTTGATAAGTTTTAACTTTTTCATGCCGGAGTACTATTCATGGGGTTACTATTCCTAAAGTTATTATTCACGGGATACTATTCACTCAGTTACTATTCACCCGGGGTACTATTCATGAGAAAAATTGATTCCTTTTTGGTCCAAATCATTTTTGATATAATATTATTCTTGAATTTTACTCCACAAAGCAGTATCATATTGACAATTTGGATATTATTGAATTCTGGATAAATTAAATTATAAATCTTTAAAAATTTATCCTTTGCTTTCTTTTAATTGAATTCTTATATCATTGTCATCATCCTCATGCTTATATTAATTATTATGAAAGTCATCTTTGGCCGTAGTGCATAGATGGACTTGGTATGATTATGACCAGGGATTATTCGGTATAATCATGACTGTAATATTACAAATGATGTGGTAAAAGTCTTTATTGGCCTGTAGTGCATTGATGAACAGTTGTTGGCATGATCATGAGTATTGATGAAAATACGAATATCATTGGCCCGTAGTGAATGGATAATTTGTGGTCGTGATACTAATGAATATCCTTGGCCGTAGTGTAGGGGTGATTCGATGTTGTGGATTATTTATAAGTTGAGTCTCAGCGATAAAATTGATGATAAATTCTTTTAAATCATAGAAGATAGTAGATATCATGCTCTACTTGACTCTTCTAATGGATTTCTTGTTCTGCTGCAGTTAAACTTGATGTCTATTGTATTTTATCAGTTTAACACTGTTGAAGGCTAACGATAATTTATTTTGCATTATCTTAGTCATAATATTTCTTATTTGGCTAGTTGAGCTCACCCTTTCATTTCATTATTCTCTTTAGGAAATGAGAATATAGCTGGGACTAGTCGAGAAACGGAGTGACGGTCCAGATGTTTGCATTAGTAGTCCTCACTATTCTGTGAAATAGTGTGATAATAAATGTATCGAGGACTTATTTTGAGTTTGAATACTGTCTAGAAGACAATATTTGTATTAAAACTCACAGCTCATGTTGTATATTTAAGTTTGTATTTGTATTTTTTACCATGTATTTGGCGACTCAGAATGGGTGATGTATACCTATTTTGGGGGCGTCACAACGTAGTCTGATTATGTTTTATAAGTTAATTCCGACGAAATTTCCATCAAAATTACGTCCCTCGGAATAATATTACTATCGACAAAATTTCCCTCGAAAATAACTACAGTTCGACTTTATGCTTCGCACCGACAGGAAACTTGGCGCCAAATAGGGTGTTCTACTTCTTATGGAATTTCGTCGAATTTAGATTAATTTCGAATGACTTATAATCGATGAATTATTCCGTCATAAATAACCTTATTTCGACATATTTAAATCCTTAATTTGTGAATAATTTTGTCTAACTTAAGGGGTTTCCTTGTAGTGTGAAGAGGCGCATCTAAGAACGAGATAGAAGCTTGACCCCTTTTAGACCGGAGATGAAGATATGTAGGATTCATGCATGGAGCATATACACTAGCTGTAAGACCCTGACTTTTTATAAATATGATTTAATTTTAGTAGGGTGTTAATTTAATAAATATTATAGTTATGGGTGATATGTGCAAATTATATGAAGTTAACAGTCTATTAGGGAATATTCATTTTGTCAGGAAATATTCCTTCTGTCGGAGAATATTCGTACGACAGCGGCGAAATAGCCAATCATTGGTGGGCCCCATAACAGAATAATTGTCGGATAAGGAAAGTGACAGAAATAAACTTTTTAAAAATTGATGACAAAACTTGTATCGTTAACTGTTGAAATACCAGGTAATAAAAGAACAGTAGCACACGTTATTAATTCTACAGTAGCACATGGTATTGAATAATATTTCTTATTATTGGCGTGCAATTATAATATTAATAGTGTATAATTATTGAAGGATTAATAAAAGTGTTGATTAATTATGTGATGCGTAGCATAACCATTATTAAGAAGTTGTTGACACTTGAAGGAAATAAGGGTGATATGTGGCGTTTTGTAAGTTTGGCTTATCTGTGGAACCTACAATTTTCTTCCGTGAGACCCATAATTTTATTTCTTCTGTGGATTTATTTCTTCTGTGGGACTTTTCTGTGGGACTTACAGGTCATCCAAGAGTCATTTTCGCTAATAGTACTTGCCTTTTCGTATTGCCAAGAGCCACTTGCCCCTTCGCAAATAGTCACTTGCCTCTTCATATTGCCAAGAGTCATTTGCCCCTAGCTAATATTCACTTGCCACTTCACATTATCAAGGGTCAAGCCAGTTGCCTCTTCACATTACCAAGAGTCAAGCCAGTTGTCTCTTTACATTACTAAGAGTCAATCAATTTACCTCTTTACATTGCCACACTTTTAGTTCGTCTATAATTAATAGATGTAAGTATTCTTCATATTTTACTTACAACTGATAAGAGAAAGCTATATAAAGAGAATAAGAGAGAAAGAAGAGGAATATTTGAGAAGCAAACACACACCAACAACAAAAAGGTCTGCTACTACATTATTACAGTATCTAGTCTCTTATGCAAATGATATTATTTTCTTTCAATACTCGTAAGGGATATCATTTTATTTTATCCTCGCAAGGGATATCACATTTTTTTTCATACTCGTATAGAGTTATCATTTCTTTCAAACCGTAGAAGGTTATCATTTTCTTTCATACTCCATATTATGGTAAGAGGTTACTATTCATTTTTATTACTTTATCATTAAACGGTGAAAATTCTTGTGATGATTAAAATATCCTTAATAGTTTGCGCTTCATTTAATATTTTTTTCGCCTGAATCTTCCTATTACGTTTTACACATTATAGTTGAATTGTAAACCTTATTTATTCTATTCTTGAACTCTAATCAAATTTTTGGATATCATGTTGACAATTTGGACTTTCTTGGACTCTGGACAAATTAAATTATAAACCTCTAATGTTTATTCTTGATCTTATTATTCTTATTATTTCTATTCATCCTTTATATCATTTTCATAATCCTCAAACTTAAATTATGGTAAAAAATTCTCTTTGGCCGGAGTGTAAAGAGTAACCGTTGATTTACATGATTATGATCAGAAAATGTGAATTGGTATAATCATAATTTTTGGTGTTACAGATAAAGACTTTGTGTTAAGAGTTCCCTTTGGCCTGTAGTGCAAAGATGGACAGTTGATTGGCATCATCACGACCATTGATGTTACAAATGAATAGCTTTGGCCCGTAATGCAAAGATAAGCTGTGGATTGGCATAATTATGAACATATATCGTTGATTGGTGTTACAGGGATAAAATATTGATGATGAGCTTTTAAATCATAAAAGATAGTAAACAGCATACTCTACTTGACTCTTCTAATGGATTGTTTGTTCCGCTGCAGTTATTGTTAAAAACTTACATTATCTTTGAATCTCTGATTATTACTGTTGAAGGCTAAAGATAATTTATTCTTCCTTATCTTAGTTATAATATTTGTTACTCGGCTATTTGAGCTAATCCTTTTCCTTTTTATTCCATTGTTCTTCTCAGAAAATGAGAGTGTAGCTGGGACTAGCCGGGGAATGGAGTGATAGTCCAAGTTAGTTGCTATAGTAGTCTTCACCATATTAAAATAGTATAACAATAATTGTACTGAGGACTTAAAACATGTTCGCTATGTTTTATGGTATTATAATAATTTGGATTTGAATACTGTCGTACTACACGTGGTAATATATTTGTATTGAAACTCACAATATATGTGTGTTGTTGTATTTTTCACAACAGTTTAATAGTTGTAAATAGAAAATTTTGTATTTGGATTTTGTAGTATGTATTTGGCGACTCAAAATGGGTTGTGTAAACCTATTTTGGGAGCGTCAAACTAGCCCTAGTCTGATTGTGCCTTTTGTACAATTAAAGATGTCAAATGACCGAAGTTTGATGTACCGTAGGATACCGCTTGTGGGAGGGGATTAATTGTTGAGTACCGGGTGTGCAAATTTTTGAAGTTTGCAAATGAAGATGCTGATGATCCGAATGAAAAGATGACATGTTCATGTGTCAAGTATAAAAACCTGATTTGGAAGAAAGTCGACGACATCAAATTTGACTTATTTTCATGTGGGTTTAGTGGATGAGTATTTCGTATGGATTCATAACAGAGAATTAGCTAAGTTGAGGGAAATGACCGGTAATGTAGACCAATCATTTTAAGGTATATATTCTTCATGTTAATTATCATTTAGTTATTTATTTAATTATCAATTACGGACTAATAATTTATATTTTTAATTGTATCAACAGAGTGGCGATGTCGAGCGGGGTGATCGAGAATGACGAGCGAGGGATGATGACGATGATTTTCAAACACCGAAGCAACACCGTCGACCCCCGCCCGATGATAACGATATATAGTTGTAGCTATACTTAGTTATATTGTCAATTGTAATTAGGCTTACTTACGTCGTTGTACATCATTGTTGATTATGGTTTTCGTTTAACTTATATTTGTTATACATTATTATTTAGTTTATATTTGTTTTCTTTCTTAGCTTAGCTACACTTAAAGTTGAAATATGTATTTATGTGTTGTTTGGAGGATTAACCATGTATATGAGGTGTAAAAGGTAGTTACATTTATATATATATATATATATATATATATATATATATATATATATATATATATATATATATATATGTGTGTGTGTGTGTGTGTGTGTGTTATTGTTGGGAATTGTTTGGAGGATTAGCTATTTTGACGTGTATGTTGGTCGTTGCGATTTATATGTATATGTTGTTGTTGGGAAAAACTAGTTGAAAACATGTATAGGTATAAATTGGGATTTAAAAACCCGAGAATTGTAAAAACGAAAAAAAATATTTTTTTAAAAAAAACAATATTTCCAACAGAATAAACTAATTCTAACGGAATTTCCGTTGAAAATATTCTTCCCAAAATCAATTTAAAACCAACACGTGGCAAGATATTTTCAACAAAAAGTTTTGTCGAAATTACATTACGTCGAAACTACGTTAATGTTGACAAAAATTCCGTTAGCTCTACTTCTGTCGAGAATAAGTATTTTCGACGGAATTCTTGATGAACTTATCCTCGACTAATTTATATTCAATTGAATTTTCAACTGAATTTTTGGTCAAAAATATCTTTAATTATTTCAATCGAACAAGATTATTTTTAACAAAATATTCAATCGAAAATAAGTATTTTTCTTATAGGATGTGAGAGCGGGGTGCGACACATAACGTTGTGCAAATATAACCAGTGTAAGGTATGTACATATATCTCTTAATATGACGGTGATTTTTCTAATACAAATATTTATCATGTATTCCACCGTAAATAATGCAAGTACACATGCAGTTATACAATTTGCTTACGAAGATCGTATCTCCCTTATATAGCACGATCGATGAAAGTATCATGTCCCAAAACTCCATTAATTTATAATGTTACCATTCTTGTGAATATTATATATAGATACATCGCCTTGTCCCCTTGAGTGGTGCCCGATTACACCACGTCGACAAGTCCAGTCCAATCCAACACTATGATTGATAACCTTATTATTAATACAACAAAACAAAAACTCCCATCTTCATATATTTCTATATATCCAACACCCATAACCACCCTCAATTCCTATATACCACCACCTCTCTCTCTCTCTCTCTCTCTCTCTCTCAGCCATGGAATACTACGGCAAAAAATCACTTTACTCCTTCATGGATGAAGAGACAAATCCCAATGAGCA
Source organism: Panax ginseng (assembly GCA_020205605.1). NCBI lineage: Eukaryota > Viridiplantae > Streptophyta > Magnoliopsida > Apiales > Araliaceae > Panax > Panax ginseng. The sequence goes on along the minus strand of CM035131.1, from coordinate 22,350,123 downwards.
AGATCTCCATTTTAGCCCAGCAAGATCTTGTTCTTCTCCATCACCAGCCACTATGTATTCTCTAATGCCACCTCCAAGCCCCGACTCGCCGTGGACTCTCTCTCCTCTCCAAACCCCATCACCATCTCTCCTCTACCACTGCATCGCCTCACTCCACCGCCAAGAAGGCACCGTCTACTCCATCGCCGTCAGTAGGGGAACAGTCTATACCGGCTCGGAGAGCCGCCGGATCCGTGCATGGCGGCAGCCTGACTGCGTGGAGAGAGGCTATCTTAAAGCAAGCTCCGGCGACGTCCGAGCCATGTTAGCTTATGGCAACATGCTCTTCACTTCACATAGGGATTGTAAAATCCGAACGTGGAATGTCACCGTTTCGGATAATTTCCGTGGAAAAAAAGTCACAACCCTACCTAGGTCAAGAACCCCTTTTAACATAATATTCCCTAAAAAAAATGGCAACCAGCACAAACACTGTGTTTCTTGCATGGCTTATTACCATGCAGAAGGGCTTTTGTATACCGGTTCATGGGACAAAACAGTCAAAGTTTGGAGAGTATCTGATAGTCGTTGCGTTGACACTTTTTTGGCTCACGAGGATATTTTGAACGGGCTTCTGGTGAACCAAGACGACGGAGTTCTTTTTACTTGCTCATCTGACGGGTCAATCAAGATTTGGAGGCGAGTATATGGTCAAAACTCTCATACTCTCACCATGACACTTAAGTTCCAACCGTCTCCGGTCAATGCCATGGCCTTAGGCACATCATTGACATCTTGTTTCCTCTACTCAGGATCATCCGACGGGTTTATAAATTTTTGGGAGAAGGAAAAGACATCGGGGAGGTTTAACCATGGAGGGTTTTTACAAGGGCATAGGTTTTCTGTTCTTTGTTTGGTTGCAGTTGAGAAGATGGTGTTTAGTGGCTCGGAGGATACGACGATTAGGGTTTGGAGGAGGGAGGAAGGGAATTGTAATTTTCATGAGTGTTTGGCGGTGTTGGATGCACATAGAGGCCCAGTGAGGTGTTTGGCTGCTTGTTTGGAGATGGATAAGGTGGTGATGTGGTTTTTGGTTTATAGTGCTGGATTGGATCAGAGTTTTAAGGTATGGAAGGTTAGGGTTTTGCCAGAGGATCATCAGAAGAAGAATATGGGTCGTTTGGATGCATGTGATGTGAAGAAGTTTAGGGAGTTTGAAATGAGTCCGGTATTATCTCCTTCATGGGTAGAGAGGAAGCTCCATGGGAACCATCCTTTCCATTAAATCTAATGGAATATATATATAGAGAATTTTCATCAATCACATGCCATGCCGCCAGTTTAGGCCTATATATTATGCTAAATCCATTCCTTATCATGCTATAATATTGTCATTTGCATAGGAATAATTAATGTAGCCATGTAGGTAACTAAAAGTTGTTAGTTTTACCTAAGCAAAACTTTACAAGATTCTCCTAAACAACGTTGTAAAACTTTGTCAAGGTAAGCTTTATCTAGTATTTTTCTTTGAATACTGTTATACATTATGAAAATTTTCGGTCTAATTATGATGATAACATATATACATATAAGAGATAAATAAGAATTAAGAAGTAAATATTTTAATTTATTTTATCTTCACGCATACATTTTTACGTTAATGCAATTTAAGTTCATCAAATATTTATCGATATGTATATTATTTTTCTTTCTATAAACTTTATGATATATGCGTGTATATACATCTTTCTCTCTATAAATGAATTGTGTGAATTATATATATATATATATATATATATATATATATATATATATATATATATATATATATATATATGTGTGTGTTCTCATTAGCAATCGATTGCTATAGACATTATTTTAGCAACCAACTTGTCACCGTAGATCAATTAAATGGAAGGTTAATGAGATGGAAAAAAATATCACAAATTGCCATGTCGTCATACCAAACAACACACTCTAGCTGCTTCTATTTTAATAGAAGTTAAATTAACTTGCTAATGTAGGCCCATATTGTCAGATAGAAAGATATAAAATGAATTTATTTTTTATATATATCAACCGCTATAGCTTGTAGCGGCTTGGTCTTAATAATTTTTTTATAACGTGGGTCCATTTTTTGAGAAATAGAATGATAAAAAGGGAATTTATTTTTTTTATATACCAACCGCTACAGCTTGTAGCGGCTTGGTCATAATATTTTTTGTGCGTCATTTGTTGTCCCACTTTGTTAGTAATAGTGTTATTACTTGTCTTTTTATTACTAATACTAATATTAATTAAATGAGAATTAAAAAGGCAAAAAAAGACAATTAATATTACAATATTGTTTTTCTCTCTCTCAATTTTCTTACAATGGAAGTCATTAAAAAAAAAAAAAAAAAAAAAAGCCGCTACATCTTGTAGCGGTTGGTAATAGTGTTATTACTTGCCTTTTTA